>CM068366.1:3219340-3659340 GCA_034769755.1 Odontamblyopus lacepedii
ATGGACTAAAACAGGACAAAAAACAGGACTAAAACAGGACTAAACCAGGACCAAACCAGGACTAAACCAGGACTAAAGCAGGACTAAAGCTGGACTAAAGCTGGACTAAAGCTGGACTAAAGCAGGACTAAAACGGGACAAAAACGGGACTAAAATGGGACTAAATGTGGGCAAATTCAACAGTTGAACTTGACCAGTTTCAAGCCAAGAGTAAATGAGGACGAATGTAGTAGACCAGGACTAGACCAGGACTAGACCAGGACTAGACCAGGACTAGACCAGGACTAGACCAGGACTAGACCAGGACAAAACCAGGACAAACCCGAATTAAACCAGGACTAAATGAGAACACAAAACAAGGACTAAACAAGAACTAAACCAGGACTAAATTGAGACTAAAGCAGTTTCCTCGTCCCAAACAGACCTGGAGTTGTGTTTTGTTTCATCCGCACGCGTTCAACACACAAACCCTGCACATTTAGGCCGCGTTCCACCTTGTGATGTCACACTGTGGCCGTACAGGAAGTGCTCCGCCGTGTTTTTAAACTCCACACGCCTTCACCAGAATCGCCCGGATCAGTTCAGACCTGGAACTGTCAAATCAGAAAGACACACTTAGGGTCAAGCTCATGAGATTTAAAACGTGAACGTGTTGTTTTACTTTGCCTGGAATGTCCCGCAGTGCGGCATTAAATATACAGGATCTATCTCCGTGCCGACGAGCAGAAACCACAGAGAGAATGAAGACTTTATCGTGGTATTTTTTATGACAGATGGTGAAAAATAAACATATAAATGTGCGAAAACATGAAGATAGAAGTTGGAATTGAAATATAAGAGGCTTCGTTTGCTAAATAATTGTAAGTAAATGGCGCCATCTGCTGTTCGACAACACAAACTGCAACTCGGGATCTAAAGTGCATTTTCCATTGATTTTCCCATAGAGATTTCCAAAAATTCTAATATTAAGAGTTCAAAGACATTGCAGAGTCCAAAAAGAACGCTTAAAATGCAAGATTCTGTGACATGTTTTTGGAATTTAACTTTAACTTTTAACTCATAGCAGTTTATTTAAAAAAAGACTGATTTTAAAGGTCCGAAATTACACTGAACTGACTCTTTTGAGCTTTAAGTCATGTTATAATGTTGGTTTTGTGTTATTAGAGTTGTGTTTTCTTTGAGTAGCTCTTTATTATTTGTCTGTTAAATCTCCAAATGCTCTGCTCCAGTGTTGAGGAAAACAGGTTTTTCCTCTCGTGTTCGTGAGTTTCTGCTTAGAGAAAAATACACTTGAAAGATTATTTTAGGAAATGACTAGATTATAATAAAAGCAGTGTTAAAGAAGTGTGACAAATATTAAATAGTGTAATAAATAATAAACTCAAAGCAGAAAGTTACCCTAAATTATGTAAATATAATAACACAGATGAATATAACATGGAAAAGGCAGCGAAAATCCCCAAACGTACAGAGGAAAAACAACAACAAACTGACAAAAAAAAAACCCCGCTCCCCGTGTTTTTTTGATCCTGTGGATGAAACTGAAAGTGTCAAAATAAGAAATCGTCTGATTATAACGATTCGGGTAAAACAAATGTCTTCAATCTGTCATTTCAAACTCATTCACGCCAAATCACTCAAACTGAACGATTTGATTCTGCACCAAACTGAGCAGGTAAATTATAAAGCTTAAAATAAACACCAAAAAATACTGAACAACTTTTTTGTGAAAGAGACGCAGCTATAATTAATTTTTTTAGAACTTTGTTAAGTTTAGTAATTAGTGCACTTAGACATTGACAGTATAATAATAATAATAACAGAAACAATGACACATATACCATAATAATAGATAAAAACGAAAAGAAAAATAAGTAAATCAGTAAAATAAGGCGACTATTATTTAAGAGGCTTTTTAAGCTTTAAAGTGCCTCATGCTCAAACGACGAGGAAGAGTTTTTGCATTTCTGTTTGTGCAAATCAATGAAAATAGAACTAAAACTTTGTCCAAATATACGCTGACACGTACTGTTCTTATATATACACAAACTGTTCATATACAGGCTCAAAAGTGCTGTTAAAAAGTGACTATTTCAAAATATTGTGCAGAAGAAACTCTTCTTATGCTTAGTGCAGATATATGTACACATCTACTGCTCATAAAAATGAAAGGAACACGCTGAAAACGCATCAGATCCGAATATGAAAAAGAAAACATATGTTGAATATCTGTACAAAAAATGTCTCACAAATAATGGGCGACGTCTGAGGCACAAAAGGAGTCGCCTCTTAAATGTTCTGCCTACAGACGGCTTCATTTTTGCGTGTTCCTTTAACCTCTTTGAGCAGTGTAGATAATAACCGGTGTCTAACTGCTGTCTAACGCTCACGCCCCACAGCGAGAGTTTAGTTCAGTTTATTTATTTAAAGGGACGATGCATATTCATGAACAAATACATGTAAATAGGCCAGAATCAGCCCAAAGGCGACTTTAGTCCTGCAGGTCAAAGAGACAGAAAGAACAGAAGACAAACTGTCCATGAGCACAATAAAACACTCACATTTACAGAAAAGCAGAAAATAAGTGATCACACATCTGGTTTCTCTGGTTCTGGGTTCGATTCCCGGTCGTCTGGGCCTTTCTGTGTGGAGTTTGCATGTTCTGCCTGTGTCTGGATGAGTTTCCTCTGGACACTCCGGTTTCCCCCGTCAAAAACATGCAGCGCCCAAACAACTGAAATCGAGGTCCGAGACGCCCGAGAGGACGACGTGTGTCCAGCGCCCGCAGACGGGGTCACAGGAGTCGGGGTCTCAGGAGTCAGGGTCACGGGAGTCGGGGTCACGGGAGTCGGGGTCACGGGAGTCGGGGTCACGGGAGTCGGGGTCACAGGAGTCGGGGTCACAGGAGTCGGGGTCACAGGAGGAACGGGCGGAAAACCGCTGCTCCCGCGACCGGATGAAGCGGAAAAAGACGGATGAGCGACGAGGAATAACCTGATACAATTCTGAACATCTAAAACCAGATCAGAAAAATTGTCAGTGCACAGCTGTGATCAGAGCCTCAATAATGAAACAAAACAAAAAACAGCTGAACCTCGTTATTTACCCCAACACCACCCTGTGATGTCATCAAGTGGTAGTTTTCAGGTGAACAGCTCCTTTTACCTTTAGTTCAGTGGGACTAAGTAACGAGGTTTAACAGAACAGAGTGTTTTCAGTAGGGCCCGACCGATTTATCAGTCGGTCGATATTATCGGCCGATATGGGCACTTGGAAACATATCGGTTATCGGTCAAAATCTTGCCCATTTGGGCCGATATTCCACGTGGATGTTTTACCTTGTTATAAAGCTCAGACTCTCTATATTCTGCCCATTTAATCCAGTTTACAGACAGATAAATGTCCTGATCTCTGGCTCCGCGTCAGGATTTATCTGCAGAGTCATTTGTCTGTGACGCTGTACTGAACGCGTCGCCATGTGCACTTGTTTACACAGTGCGCAACACTGAGATTCTCTTCTTTTTGCGGCCGCTCAGTGTGAGTCTGGATTAAAGGACAGTTCTTAGTGCTGATCTGAGAGGAGCCTGTGTGAGGCTGAGTGTTGAAATGTGTCGGTTTTGAAGCTCGTTTTGGTTCTTTCTCATTGGTTAGCGATTAGCTGCTGTAGCTCACACACATAAACAGGCTGTTTTCTCTTCTGTTAGCGACTGTAAAGTGACTATAGTGGCCGTATATATGTTACTGGACACGCACTGGTATGTAAATGAGCTGTGAACAGAGGTGTTAATTATCAGCATTTAGCAGATCATTAATTACCACGGCGCACATGCATTTACCGCTAAAGGCTAACAGCGGTAGTTTATTTACAGCACTTTCTTTACTGGCGAGAATATCGTACAAAAACACCATTAAGATGAGCGACTCTTTAAATATGACGTAAAGAAGCAGAAGAACAAGAAATGTCGCCTAAATAAACCCGACTGAAAATCCAATAGAGCCAAACCGAAGTTTTATAAACAACTGAAGATTTACAGTGAATTTTTATGGCATAAATATATCGGTGATTATATCGGTATCTGTTAGAATAAAATGCTTATAATGATGAGGTTATTAAAAAAATGTACATCTAAGTTAAAAGGTCTCAATTGCAGAGGATGAAAGGGCCTTTGTTAACGCTATCTCTGCTAAAACCAGATGTGTGACCTCTTGTGACCTCTTGCTTCGCACTGAGCTAAGTTCCCAGATCGTAAATTTGTTCAAATGTAAAACAAAGTCATGATATACTTCACTATGTTATCTGTGGTAAACTTAACGAGATTATGTATACGTTGATCAGGTTGCCTTTGTACTGACATGATGGATTGTTGGAAATGAATAAAGGTGTGCCGCAGGGGGAGGAGCTTTGGAAGAGCAGCGTGAACGGGCCTAGAGAGCCGGACGCAGTGGCCATGCTCTTCCCCGTGCAAAAAGGCACGTAAAAGAGATCTGACTCAGCGGTTTAATCCCAATTGGCAGGAGACTGGAGTTTAAATGTCAGAAATACTGTCACTGGATTGTGATTGTATAAAAATTCATGACAGTATCATATCGGTCGGGCCCTAGTTTTCGGTTTGCGAGCAGAACTTTAGCCGTCCTTGACTTTGTTCCATTTGCCAAAACTGCAGAATCATTGTGCATCGGCAGAAAACGAGCGTCTCGTTTTAAAGCCACTGCGGAACTTTTCCTCCAGCGCACAAGTCCGCATAAAAGTCACTGAAATTTCCCTTTAAAACTGTCCCATGAAACTTTAGGCTTACGTTAGGAAACAGTTCTATTTTAAATGTGTTATAGTCCTAGAAGCACGTGAGGCTCCTGCAGAGTCACTCAGGATGCACTGACCCCATGTTTATAAGTTACAATTTCACTTTTCAGCTTCCAGTTTGGGGCCGAGGGGTCAGGAGTGGCGGTTTACACATTAGCTGTACATTGGGGCTAATAGAGCGAAACGAAAGCCTCAAAAGAACAGATCAGCCCGGAGCAGCGTGATGGAGTCTGGAGCCGAGCCAGAATCCATCAGCGTCTTCTGCTCTGGGACCAAAAACTACCACCTCATGACATCGCAAAGTGGAACGGAGCGTTTTGAGTTTTGCAGACGTGGACGGACTAATAATAAAGTGTTACTCGGACGCGTGTGAACGAAACAAAAACACAAAACACGACTCCGGGTCTGTTTTTGAGGAGGAAACGACATTAGAACACGGCTTAAACTGCACCAGAGTCACTTTTGTGTCATACAGGATGAAATATTACTAAAAATCTTGACTAATTTGATGTATTTTGGTGTAATTTTGGTGAAGTTTATCCTTTTACTTCCTGGTCGAGCGCATGGGTAACGCCAGAACTGTTTCTTCTAGCAAGAATAGTGCTGCCGCGATTATTCGACGTTGTCGACGTAATCGATTATGAAAATGAGTCGACTACAATTTTTTTGGTCGAATATTCGCCTTTATTTATTTTTGGTCTCAAACGGCTCGTCCAGAGACCTTTTGCTTGCCTGAGATCAGGTATTTCCTCCACACCACTAGTCAGATTACACTCGAGGCCGACACCGGTGCGGCAGGCAGCGGCTACACCCGAGGCGGACACCGGCGCAGCTAACAGCGGCTACACCCGAGGCGGACACCGGCGCAGCTAACAGCGGCTACACCCGAGGCGGACACCGGCGCGGCTAACAGCGGCTACACCGAAGCGGACACGGTGCCGCGGGCAGCAACTTCTCCAGAGGCCGACACCGGTGCTGCTGACATCGGCTACATCCGGGGTTGACGCCGAGGTGGCTAACCTCTGCTTCACCATAGGATAACAGCAGTGGTAAATAATTGCACCGCCAAAGAAAACAAACTTGAGGAAGTATTTGCCGTGGCGCACTCTGCTGGCTGGTCTCTCTCTTTCGACCACGACCACGATGCATGAGGTATTGAGCATACCGTTGCATATGCTGCTCGTGCAAACTCGTTAAATTGTGTGTGCATATCGTTGTTCAACATTGTTGAATGAGCACACACAACAGACATAACAGCAATAACCTTTGCAACTCGCACGCACAGCACACACAAGGTAAAATCTAACACACACACTTGTGTGTGTTAGAACCGCTTTTTTTTTATTAGTCGTTTAGATTAGTCGACTAATCGAAAAATTAGTCGAGAGATTAATCGTTAGAAAATTAGTCGTTAGTGGCAGCACTAGAATAATGCAAACAAAAAGACAAAGTTTTTTTCCACACCTGCTTAAAACTTTGACACAGAACTGTAAATAAAACGCCCAGAAGATTGACAGACACGTGGTTAGGTCGTTAACACTTTTCATGACACTCAGAGACAAACACATATGAAAGAAACAAATAAACAGGAGATACAGTTATTTAAAGGCAGTTTTGAACAGGTGAATTTTCAGAGCTTTTTTAAACCAAAACTGCAGCTTTAGTACTTCATCCACCACTGCTAATGGTACCAGAAACATGCAAAAAGCAATTAGACAACAGACACCAAAGTCATTAGAGTGTACAGAAATAAAGAACATGAGTTAAATGAACTAAACATGTGATTTTTTTTTTATAAGGTGACCAGATTTTTTAAATAAAAAACTGGGACATCCCCGTTGTTGTGGTGGTTGGTAAGAATTAAATTGTAAAACGAGTGCGTAATTAAGGGAAATTGTTCTGAACTCGGTCAGTATAGTCACATTTTCTGTGTTTTGGTCATTTTTAAGCAGCTTTTCTGTATTTTACCCAAACAAATGACAGTTTATGCCTCTTTTTATTGTTGGAAGGGATCAAATTGGTCAAAAATAAGGACACCTGAGACATTTCTTGTATAAAACTGGGACAAATCGGTGGTTTTGGATAAATCTGCTGGGACAGGGGACACGGGGCTCAGACCTGGGGAAAAAAGGACGTCCGGTTACCTTGAACAAATTTGCATCACTTGACAAAACAAGATTCTGAAATAAAATAGCTACGCAAATAAGCGAAGAATATACAAATAACGCTGCGTTCCGGCGGATTCTATAACACGGTGTCAAATGCGCGTGTTCACCTGTACGTAAACCAGACCACGTGGTCCACCTGGACGCTGCGGTGGGCGGGTCCCGTGGTGCCTCATATTCGCCCGCAGGATAAACCGTGCCGTCGCCGTCAGCTGAGCGGAAATGACGTCCTATAATTACAGCAGAAATAATAATGAATCATTTTAGAAATAAACTCACACAAATGAAACTGTCACAGCACAAAACGGCACAAATGAAATACAAACTTTTTCTATCATTTTCTTCCTGTTTTGAGGCTGTTTCACATTCTGAGGTTCTGGACGACGTCATCGGCCGAAAATCAAACTGTGAATATCTGAAGAACCAGAACAGCACAAACAAAACTTTTTGCAGCACAAACGATTGACTCCATTTTGGGCGTTTTAGAGCATTTTTAAGCTTCCTGTGGGACTGACCCCAATTTGACCTGTAAAAGAATCGTTAATTTCTCCAAAACTAAAGCAGCACAAACGAAGCACAAACGATTGACACAGTTTTTGTGCAGGTTTGAGTTTGGGGCGACTTCACGGAGGCGGCTGTTGTGGATTTTTAAATCTGAGAAGAATAAAAACTGGAGAGAAGTTGTCTTCAATCAAAGAGTCTGGATTTATTACCGCAATTGTGCCACAACTACAGAGAAAATGAAAAAGAAACCTCCTGTCCCTCACGTAAGGTCCGTCTCTCCCTGATCTGACCCACGGCAAAACAAAAACAGCCTCTTATACAGTCGACAAACGTCATAACATCAGCATGAGGCAGAACAAACTACAGAATATCTGAACCGTTCTCAAAAGGAGACGATTTATCCGGGTTAATGATAGAAAAGGACTGAACATAATGTGTTAAGAAGCCCAGACACGGCAGATCACACCACTGTGACCATGAACACAGAGATACTTTAGCACTTTGTGACTTACGAGTGTCTAAACCCAAACATACATTCTTTAGCTCCACAAAGTAAGACATTTCCATCACAGTCGTATCTTTATGATCATCGTTTTTCTCTTTGCACAAACTCGAAATAACAACGAACCAATTAATCGATCAATCAACTCTGAGCAAACCAAACAAAAACACAAAAACAGAAGAAATAAATCACTGAATCACTTAAAATCAGCAAATTCTTTAAATCACAATCACTAAATTTGATGCGTTCTAAAAAATCTCTGCAAAATATTTCTATTTTTTTACTCCTAAAGTACATTTTTAAACACATACTTTAGTAATTTTACTTAAGTCGATTTTTTAATGTGATACTTTTGCTTTTACTTGAGTATTTTTTAGCTCCTGTAGGTCAGATCTGTGGAGAGGCGACGCCGCTCACAGTCAGAGTGGTGTTTTTCCTGGTATTTTTGAGCTGCTAAACCACCTGTGATTGAATAAACGTAAAGTGGAGCTGTTTAAAGTGGAGGAGGTTTATAACGCGAGTGTGGGGAGACTCTGAAGGCCAGAAGACTCCAGCTGGACAGAAATATGCCACAGTTTAGATTGTGATTTGCCAGAAGATCATGGTGTAAATCTGGCTTTTGTGACTTAATGTTAAACTGTGAAATACAAGTGGAGGATAAATGACTTAAATTCTCTTACAGCACAACAGTAACAAAGCGTCCAGACGGATGGAGACGAAACCGAACGTTTTGTGTCGCCGAGGATTTAAAGCCGGAACAAAGAGAGCGTTTGGTGAGTTTTATCGAGGGCGAAAGACGTTATTGCGCTTCTTCCTACGCGATTACTTACAGACACCTCCACCGAACAGCAGCGACTGGTTGAATCAGAAAAGTACCCGCCTGCCGTCGAGCGAACCATTCCTAACGCTGCGAGATCAGGCGATTTCTTCTTTATTACTTCTCATCTCGGCTTTTCTCCCACTTAACCGGTGTGAAACTATGGCAAATATTGACCACAGGATCCACCAAACCAAGTCAGAATTAAACAAACATTAAACCTTAAAGTGGCAAATCGGGATTAAACGTTCATATGAAGTCAGGTTGGTAGTAACAGTGGTGGTAGTTTATTCACTTTTATTCATTTTGCAGCACTACAAAACAAAACAAAACGCGGATCACGGCCGAAAGGGTTTAGGCTTCTAACACCAAACCCTGTAAAACAATGACCGTATTCCAAGAAAAAATGATTTGTTTACAAAATTGCGGCTAATAATTCAATCTGGCTGGATTAAACCTGCCGGGATCAGCCCGGTCTGCAACATTTGGGCGACGGAGCGAAACCGGGAAGAACCAGACACGGGCAGAACATGCAAACTCCACACAGAAACGCCCTGATCGTGCAGATAATCGCCTCACTAATACGCGATTATTGATTAACACCTGTGGGGAATCTCTGCCGTCTGCTCGGTTATTACTTACCGCAAAAGAAATAAAGCAAAATCACATCTAAAAATGCTCCGCTTCGGGGTGGCCTTTCCGTAGATCTGACCTGTAACTCCGCCTCTTAGATTCTCTGCGTGGAAACAGATAAGGTGCCATAGTTTTAGTCAGTTTAGGTGCAGAAATATCCTTTAATCTTCTTTAATTCAGTTCAATTCGATCTTTATTATTTATTCATAGTAAGAATTATTTTCCGTTAAAGTTTTAACTAAAAAAAAAGGAACATTTACGTCAAATATTTTCGTTTAAAAAGTGCGGGAAGGTGACAAAGTACTTTTTAATTTGACTTTGCTGCGTTTGAGAGCAGCATCTGCACTTCCTGCTCCACTACACTGGAGATCTGGACTGAAAAGTAAGTAAATACGTTTCTTTATGATTTGAAACCTGCTAAAAAAAAAAGGCTGAGACTTATTTTTCGCGCATTTAATTTGAGTTTTGTTTTGTTTTTTTAATTTAGAGTTCCATTAGGTACTGAAAAACAGCCCAGGATGAACACGGACGCACATTCACACCAACAACGAAACCAAAACCAGACCCTAAAATAACAAAAATATACAAATAATCATGATAATAATTTTAAAAAGGAATAAAAATAATACTAATAGCTCTATTTCTGTTTGTCTAACAGTCTAACCCCCCCAAAAGTAAATTAAAATTTAAAATAAAATTGGGCTAAAATTATTATTTATTTAGTATGCATAGTGTGTAATTTATTTTGGTGTATGTAAATATTTGTTAAGTTTTGTTACTAATCTACATAAGCAGCCACATGATTTAGAAATTTGTGTAATCAACAGGGGCGGTTTAATTCATTTTTAATTCTTTTGTCTTCTTCCCACTTATCGAAAAATGTGCTTTTCAGTTGTTTACAGTGTCCATGATTATTATTTTTCTCTTGGCACAAACTTGAAATAAAAACAAACCAATCAATCAGTCAACTTTGAGCAAACCAAACAAAGAAAAACACAAAAACCGAAGAAAGAAATCACTGAATCATTTAAAATCAGCAAATTCTTTGAATCAAAATCACTAAATTTGATGCGTTCTAAAAATAATCTCTGCAAAATACTTCTATTTTTTACTCCTAAAGTACATTTTTAAACACATACTTCGCTCATTTTACTTAAGTAGATTTTTTAATGTGATACTTTTACTTGAGGATTCTTACAGGTCAGATCTGCGGAGAGGCGACGCCGCTCAGTCAGAACGGTGTTTTTCTACATATTTTTGAGCTGCAAAACCACCTGTAAGTGAATAAATGTCAAGTAGAGCTGTTTAATGTCACACTGTGGAACATTCCAGGCTGAACAATGACGTCTGAAAACATGTGACGAGACCCTCCACCAGAAAAGTTACACAGTGCAGCTTTAGTACTTCATCCACCACTGTTAATAGTATCGTAACCATGCAAAAAGCAATTAGAATACACACATTAAGGTAATTAGAGCGTACAGAAATAAAGAACATGGGTTCAATGAATTAAACATGATTTTTTTAATAAAGTAACCAGATTTTCAAAATAAAAACTGGGTCATCCTCATTTTTGTGTTAGTTGGTGATACTAAAATTATAAAATGAGTGGGTAATTATGTAAAATTGTTCTGAATTCAGTCAGTATAGTTACATTTTCTTTGTGTTTTTGTCACTTTTAAGCAGCTTTTCTGTATTTTACTTAAACAAATGACAGTTTGTGCCTCTTTTTACTGCTGGCGGGGATCAAATTGGTCAAAAATAGTGACATCTGGGACATTTCTGGTATAAAACTGGGATAAATCGGTGGTTTTGGATAAATCTGCTGGGACAGGGGACACGGGGCTCAAACCTGGGGAAAAAGGGACGTCCGGTTACCTTGAACAAATTTGCATCACTTGACAAAACAAGATTCTGAAATAAAATAGCTACGCAAATAAGCGAAGAATATACAAATAACGCTGCGTTCCGGCGGATTATATAACACGGTGTCAAATGCGCGTGTTCACCTGTACGTAAACCAGACCACGTGGTCCGGAGCGCACCTTGACGCACGATCCGCGGGTGATGCTGCGGTGGGCGGGGTCCCGTGGTGCCTCATATTCGCCTGCAGCCCCCGGGATAATCCGCGCGCGCCCGGAGCACGAAGCCCTGGACGCGGGTTTGGACGCGCGGAAAAGGTGAGTGACGCTGCGTGCGAACTTTACGTGCCTCTACGTCTCACCTGACGCCTGTTGTACTGTACAGGTTTGTGTAGTGGGTTTTAAGGTCGGAGAGTAATGATGGTGTTAAATAATTAAAACGCTTGTTTACGTAACTTCTGGAAAAGCACGGATCAAAACAAGCACGTAGCACTATTTATTAATGCATTTCTTTATATTCTTATAGGGTTTTTTTTTAAGATTTTTTATATGGAGGTCATTTCTCTTCCACAGTGTGACAATAAACTTTACATTTATTCACTTAGAAGTGTTTCAGAGCTCAGAAATACGTAAAAAATATATATATAATGACTCGCCTCTCTGCAGATCTGACCTGTAAAAGATTATTACTCAAGTAAAAGCAAAAGAATCACATGAGAAAATCTCCTTAAGTGGCTGTTTGAAAATGTACTTAGAGTAAAAAGTAAAAGTATTTTGTGTGGTGATTTTTAGAACAATAAAAGCGTCAAATTTAGTGATTTTGATTTTAAAAATTTGCTGATTTTAAGTGATTCAGTGATTTTTTTTCTCATCTGTTTTTGTGTTTTTGTTTGTTTGTTTTGCTCAAAGTTGGATGCTAACTCGAATGGACTGAACCAGGTCTAAACCAGGTTTGAACCAGGTTTGAACCAGGTCTAAACTAGGTCTAAACTAGGACTGAACCAGGACTGAACCAGGTCTAAACCAGGTCTAAACCAGGACTGAACCAGGACTGAACCAGGTCTAATCCAGGTCTAAACCAGGACTGAACCAGGTCTAAACCAGGTTTGAACCAGGACTGAACCAGGTCTAAGCCAGGACTGAACCAGGTCTAAACCAGGTTTGAACCAGGTCTAAACTAGGTCTAAACTAGGACTGAACCAGGTCTAATCCAGGTCTAAACTAGGACTGAACCAGGTCTAATCCAGGTCTAAACCAGGACTAAACCAGGACTGAACCAGGTCTAAACCAGGTTTGAACCAGGTCTAATCCAGGTCTAAACCAGGACTGAACCAGGTCTAAACCAGGTCTAAACTAGGACTGAACCAGGTCTAATCCAGGTCTAAACCAGGACTAAACTAGGACTGAACCAGGACTGAACCAGGTCTAAGCCAGGACTGAACAAGGACTGAGCCAGGTCTAAATCAGGATTAAACCAGGACTAAACTAGGACTAAACTAGGACTGAGCCAGGTCTAAACCAGGTCTGAACCAGGTCTTAAACACAAAATTGAAAACTGAAAAAACTAATCATTATCTGTTTTGTCATTTTGGTTTTGGAGACAAATAATGAAGAAAAGTTTGTTTTTTCGTTTTCTTATTTTTAGTTTTATTTTGAAAAACAAATGAACGAACGACGCACAGACTGAAATTCATGTTTTTGTTTGTTTCGTTTCATTTTCAGGTTCCACTTTCAACTTCCTGGACAAATTCACCGAAACTTCCACCTGCGAAGATTTTCAGTCACTACCAGAAACATAAATGTAGCTTTTAGTGCCTTTTTTGGCGACACGCTCACCGAACGGACTGATTTTTGCAACTTTTTGAATTAATTGTAGTTCTTTTGGGAGCAGCTCTACGTCAAAAACTACAAACATGGCCGCCGGCGCTACGATGGAAGCCGCTGACATCATCGTCGTGGCCGTGTACTTCTTACTGGTCCTCGCCATCGGTTTGCTCGCCATGTGGAAGTCGAACCGCAGCACCGTCAGCGGGTACTTCCTGGCCGGCCGCTCGATGAACTGGGCGGCGGTCGGCGCGTCGCTCTTCGTCAGCAACATCGGCAGCGAGCACTTCATCGGGCTCGCCGGGTCCGGGGCGGCCAGCGGCGTCAGCGTGGCCGCCTGGGAGTTCAACGCTTTGCTGCTCCTCCAGTTGCTCGGGTGGCTGTTCATTCCCGTTTACATCCAGTCCGGCGTCTACACGATGCCGGAATATTTGTCCAAGCGGTTCGGCGGGAGTCGGCTGAAAGTCTACTTCGCCACGCTCAGTCTCGTGCTTTACATTTTCACCAAACTGTCCGTCAATCTGTACACCGGCGCCTTGTTCATTCAGGAGTCGTTGGGGTGGAACCTGTACCTGTCCATCATCCTGCTCATCGCCATGACGGCCGTCCTGACGGTGACGGGCGGACTCGTGGCCGTGATCTACACGGACGTGATCCAGGCCGTCCTGATGGTCGCCGGAGCGCTGACGCTGATGGGAATGAGCCTCGTCAAAGTGGGAGGACTGGAAGGTATTTACGGGTTTTTCTTCTTTCAAATGGGGCCTTCACGTCCTATTAAGAGTGTAACCATAACGTAAATCTGGTGATATCGTATCGTCAAAGGTCTCACAATAATATCGAGGACCATCACAATATATCGAATCCCAAGTTTCTTTGCTTAAATGAACAGTTCTGATGCAGAAACAGCTAAAAAACCAGAGGGAACTACATAGAGCATTTATTGACATTGTTACAAAAAGAACAACGAAATTGCATTTGGAGCATCCACATTAGAGGTAAGATCTTAAGCCCGAGCCCGACCCGACCTGAAATTCGGGTCGGGCCTAAAATGTCAATCATTGCTTCGGGTCGGGTCGGGCCGGGCTTCTCTCTCGCTGACTTTTTTTAAATAAATAAACAGTTAAATTCGTGCGCAGAGCATGAGCCAGAGCTCTGGCGCAGAGCCAGAGCTCTGCGCACGTGAACGACGCCCTCTTAATAATCTTCCCCTCTGCAGGTCCGCATGAAATTTCGGGTTTGCTTCGGGCTCGGGCCTGCAAATCAAGTTAATTGGTCGGGCTCGGGTCGGGATTTAATACCCGTGGGTCGGGTCGGGTCGGGCTGGATTTTTTAGGCCCGATCTTACCTCTAATCCACATGCAAAATTGGTAAAGTGCAAACCCAAGTGAAATAAATAACCTCTAAATACCACCTCCGTCAGTCTGCCCCAGGGCAGCTGTGCCTACAACAGCAGCATCACCACCGGGTCTGAGTGAATGAAAAATGCTCTGTAAAATGCTGTGTAAAGCGCTTTGGGGACATGTGCCTGTGTCAAAGCGTTAAATAAATAAACCTTACCTTACCCTAAATAACCCAGTTGTAAACGTTGAGCACAGTATGTGGCCACACCGGCTGATCCCGTCACATCTCAGGCTCAGCAGAGGCTCAGCAGAGGCTCAGCAGGGCCTGGGTAGGACTTGGAGACACTGGGAACAGCAGGTGCCACAGGGGGGAACCAGTCACAAAAACAAAAACGTCATTGTGTCTTTAGGCAAAGGCACATTGCCTAGTATGACAGTGGTGTGTGAGTGATGGTGGTGGTGGTCGGAGGGGCCGATGGTGCAGATTGGAGCCTCTCTTCTGTCAGTCTGCCCCAGGGCAGCTGTGGCTATAACAGCAGCACCACCGGGTCTGAGTGAATGAATAATGCTCTGTAAAGCGTCTTTGAGTGTCCAGAAACGCGCTGTATAAAACTGAGGCATTATTATTATTAGTACGACATCAGTTCTAAGCACTTTTACATCTTCATTCTTTGGATTAAAACTTGTGAAGGCATTTTTAGAGGAAAAAGTCGCAGATTCATTCAAAATATTGCAATAAATATGGTACAGAGAGATTTGGATATCGTTCCATCCCTAATGACAATATTGTTATTGTCTTGTATTGTTATAATGTTGTATTAAGTATAAGAGCTCATAGACGAGGATACGCTCATGAATACATCAGAAAATAGTCCCTTTAAGTTCTAAAACATGGGCGTGAACGGCTTAAAACAGCGACACAAACGAGCCTGTGGCGGGTGTGGTCACCAGTGGGTCATATTCTTCAGTTCAGTGGTTTATGTTCTAAGCACTTTTACATCTTCATTCTTTGGATTAAGTCTTGTGAAGCATTTTTAGAGGAAAAAGTGGCAGATTCACACATATTCACCACGTCCGAAAAAGTGTAATTCCCTCGAATTACCGCGAAAATCATTTGACGGAGCCTCCACCAGAAAAGTTTAAGCTGTAGTTGGAATGAAACACCAACAGCCTTATATCTGTTTTGTGTTTTTAAAGGTGTTTGGACCAAGTACATGCAGGCCACTCCGAACATCACGTCCATCATGTTGTCCTATCCAAACCTGACCTTCACCAACAGCTGCCTGCTCCACCTGGACCCCAAACCTGCAGCGCTGAAGATCCTGAGAGGGCCCTCGGATCCGGACCTGCCCTGGCCCGGGTTCCTCCTGGGACAGACCCCGGCTTCTCTCTGGTAAATACAGCGCCGTGATCAGTCATTCAGTTCAGTGTATTTTTATTTAAAGAAGGCTTAAAGGTTTCTGTATTAGGCTATTTTCTGATGTTCTAGTGGAGTTTCCTCATCACAAACAGACCTGGAGTCGTGTTTTGTTCCATTCACACGTTTGCCGCCTGCTCGTTGTTCAGTGGACGGTGTATTCGCATTCAAATTCGGCGGTATTTGTTCATGGATCGAGGTGTGCGGTAAGAGTCACCTGGGCTACGTTTACACAGAAACGGTCTGAAGCAAAACCGCAAAAGTGTTTTGTTCTCACTCTTTTTCCACATTTACACAAGTGTTTTTGGGAATTCTGCTGCACGCGGAGACACAAAACCTGCAGTTTGTAGATGTAGTTTGCACGTCCAGAGCGTAGGGGGCAGCACCACCGAGACCAAACGCCTGAGTATAACCGTTCTGGCCGTTCTGACCGTTCATAACGTCATCTCTACAACAGGGTGGAGCGTTTCAGAGTTTGGCGTTTTCAACATCCTAAAACCCTGTTGCCGTCTAAATGACATGGACATCTGCCAAAATGTATTGCATTTTCCGCCTGTTACCGTCGTATAAATGGCAAAAAAAGGCAAAAAATGATCCACAAAAGCAGTCTCCACAAACAAAGTCAAGCGTATTTATTTTCAAATCTCAAAACTATATTTACAAATACATGTTTTTTTACACAAATTCATTTATTTGTATGTCACACTTTTATATTTGTTTTTTGTATTCTTGATATTTATAAATGTATGTATACATACACTACTGTTCAAAAGTTTGGGGTCACTGAGAAATGTCCTTATTTTTTAAAGAAAAGCACTGTTCTTTTCAATGAAGATCACTTTAAACTAATCAGAAATACACTCTATACGTCGCTAATGTGGTAAATGACGATTCTAGCTGCAAATGTCTGGGTTTTTGGTGTAATATCTACACAGGTGAACAGAGGCCCATTTCACTCCAGTGTCTAATGGTACAATGTGTTTGCTCGTTGTGTCAGAGGCTAATGGATGATCAGAAAACCCTTGTGCAGTCATGTTAGCACAGAGGAAAACAGTTCAGCTGGTTAGAGAAGCTATAAAACTGACCTTCTTTGAGCAGGTTGAGTATCTGGAGCATCACATTTGTGAGGTCGATTAAACGCTCAAAATGGTCAGAAAAAGAGAAGTTTCATGTGAAACTCAACAGTCTATTCTTGTTCTTAGAAATGAAGACTATTCTATGAAGAAATGGCCAAGAAACTGAAGATTTCCTCCAGCGGTGTGAACTACTCCCTTCAGAGAAGAGCACAAACAGGCTCTAACCAGAGGAGAAAGAGAAGTGGTGCACAACTGAGCAAGAAGATACGTACATTAGAGTCTCTAGTTTGAGAAACAGACGCCTCACAGGTCCTCAACTGGCAGCTTCATTAAATAGAACCTGCAAAACACCAGAGTCAACATCTACAGTGAAGAGGCGACTCCAGGATGCAGCTTCAGGGCAGAGCGGCAAAGGAAAAGCCACATCTGAGACTGGCCAATAAAAGAAACAGATTAATGTGGGCAAAAGACACAGACACTGGACAGAGGAAGAGTGGACACAAGTGTTATGGACAGACCCACTGAGCTGCTGTGGACAGAAGTGTTATGGACAGAACCCACTGAGCTGCTGTGGACAGAAGTGTTATGGACAGAACCCCTGAGCTGCTGTGGACAGAAGTGTTATGGACAGACCCACTGAGCTGCTGTGGACAGAAGTGTTATGGACAGAACCACTGAGCTGCTGTGGACAGAAGTGTTATGGACAGAACCCACTGAGCTGCTGTGGACAGAAGTGTTATGGACAGAACCCCTGAGCTGCTGTGGACAGAAGTGTTATGGACAGACCCACTGAGCTGCTGTGGACAGAAGTGTTATGGACAGAACCACTGAGCTGCTGTGGACAGAAGTGTTATGGACAGACCCACTGAGCTGCTGTGGACAGAAGAGTTATGGACAGACCCACTGAGCTGCTGTGGACAGAAGTGTTATGGACAGAACCCACTGAGCTGCTGTGGACAGAAGTGTTATGGACAGACCCACTGAGCTGCTGTGGACAGAAGTGTTATGGACAGAACCCACTGAGCTGCTGTGGACAGAAGTGTTATGGACAGAACCCACTGAGCTGCTGTGGACAGAAGTGTTATGGACAGACCCACTGAGCTGCTGTGGACAGAAGAGTTATGGACAGACCCACTGAGCTGCTGTGGAGCAGATTGACCGTCTGGTCAGAAGAAGTTTCCATCCAGACAATCCAACCTGTGGCAGAAGCTTCTAGAAGCCTGGGGTGAAATTTCTCCAGATC
Source organism: Odontamblyopus lacepedii (assembly GCA_034769755.1). Lineage (NCBI taxonomy): Eukaryota > Metazoa > Chordata > Actinopteri > Gobiiformes > Gobiidae > Odontamblyopus > Odontamblyopus lacepedii. The sequence continues at coordinate 3,237,525 of CM068366.1, forward strand.
CTTCAACAAATGAACAGCTGGAGGCCAAAGGTCTGAAGGCTGTAACTGCTGCAAATGGAGGATTCTTTGATGAAAGCAAATTTTAAAGGGAAAAATTATTATTTCAAATACAAATCATTATTTCTAACCTTGTCAATGTCTTTACTATAGTTTATTCATTTTACAACTCATGGGGGTAAATAAAAGTGACTTTTCATGGAAAACACAAAATTGTCTGGGTGACCCCAAACTTTTGAACAGTAGTGTATATATATATATAATTTTTTATTTGTGTTAAATAATTTTGAACAATTCTATCTCTATAAAAGAAGCTGTTAACATGAAAACTACCACTACGTGACATCACAAGGTGGGACAGAGCGTTTTGAGCTTTGCAGATGTAGACAGACGAGCGATAATAGAATTGACTCAAACATGAATGAAACAAAACACAACTCCAGGTCTGTCTCTGAGGCGGGAACAATGTTATAACACGACTTAAACTGCACACGAGTCAGGTTTACGTAACTTAATACATGTCCTGATAAATCTCCATGGAGTTCCCCAGAAAAGTCCCAGAGTGAGCCTTTAAAAACAGGCGCACTCGTCAGAAACTCTTCAGGACGACTCGAACGCGTCCAAGTCGATCAAAGTCCTGTCTCCACAGTTGTGATTGAGTTTTTCCTGTGTTTTGTGCAGGTATTGGTGCGCAGACCAGGTGATCGTGCAGAGAGTTCTCGCCGCTAAAAACATCGCTCACGTCAAAGCCTCCACTATCATGGCCGGGTTCCTGAAGATCCTCCCCATGTTCATCATCGTTATCCCAGGTACACCAACACGCACAACTAAATCACATCGTTCAAGTGCAGGTTTTTATGTTTGGTTTTAAAATAGAAAATATAAAACCTGCTCTACGTGATCCCAGTCTTTTTATTTCGCTATTTTGTTCGTGAATCAATTCCAATTCCAAACTCATATAACCTCCAGCCTCGATGAGCTTCATTTGACTGGAGCCAAACGCTTCTTTATGCAGCAGGGATGTAACGATATCCAGATTTCTCTGGAGGACTTTTCAGGGTCTCACGGTACAATATTTATTGCAGTATTTGGCGGGGGATTGTTCTTCCTGTTTCTTACACTGTTATTGGCCCTCGCCTGTAACGAATTGATGATCGCATTTTTGACCCCCTGAACATCGACGAAAAGTCCTCAAACCGGGTATCAGACCGACCGGTCCGGTGAAAAATTTGATAAAACGGGCATCACGGGAATGCCCAAAGTGCCCCCACTCGACGGCGCCCCCTAGAAAATTAAAAATTCTCAAATGAATGGGAGGCCGAAAGGCATATTTAGCCATAGGTCAACGAAATTTGGGGCAGTGATAGAACTCGAGGAGACAAGCAAAAAAGCCAATCATTGTGCGTCTCTATGACCACCAGGAAGTTGGCCATATTGGATCAAAAAATTCGCCGCCGTTTTGACTGCGTGTCCGCAAAACTCATCTAGTCTCTGGTTTTTGGTCCAAATGAGCTCAGATTTGACACGTCACATCTACAGACGTGGGTCCACACACACATTATTTTTTTAGGGATCCTCCTCACGGTTTGTCCGTAGCCGCCGGCAAATAACACCTTCATTTTTCTTCATGTTTCTTTGATGACCTCTCACGGCCACAGGCTGTGACGAAATTAGAACCTTTCCTGAACGTGTTTAGAACCTTTCCTGAATGTCTTTAGAACATTTCCTGAATGTCTTTAGAACCTTTCCTGAATGTCTTTAGAACATTTCCTGAATGTCTTTAGAACCTTCCCTGAACATGTTTAGAACCTTTAGAACCTTCCTCCCTTCCTGAGACAGTCCAGCACATCACTGCAGGTGTAAGATGCTGCAGGGAAAGCCAACATAGAGCTCCACACATGGAGCTCCGTGAAAAGTGAGGCACATATTTATGTAATGGGTTCCTCACCTGCCACGGTTTGTTTGTCTTTTACCCTCCTTTTCTATGGGGTCATAATAGGGAAGATTAAAATCAATACAAGAACTGACTTCACAGTCACAAAAAGCTTTTTGCTGTTGACAGTGAACACATTTTAACAAAAGTACAGAGCTATGGTGAGGAGAAATGTAGGGAAACCTCTGTCTTTCAGAGGGAAAAAAGGAAGTTTAAAGTTATAAAGTTATTTAAAGTTATAAAAAACATATTACGATATTGAGGAATATGTTTTTTTTTACCGCGCAGAACTTTCTAACCGTAAAAGACAGAAACTTCCTTTTTCCCCTCTGAAAGTGCAGACATAGAGGTTTCCGTACGTTTCTCCTCACCATAGCTCTGTACTTTTGGTTGTAAACAGGTTGTTCCTGCTTCTGAATTAATCTGTGTTGATTTTCCTCATAGGTGTGTCTGGATACATACTGAGTGTTCAGCACACAGCCCGAATTCATAACTGTTACTATCTTTTTTTTTTATCTTGTTCCGTGTCATGAGTGTATCAAACCTGCAGAACACATTCCTTCTTTGTTAAAATGTGTTCACTGTCAACAGCAAAAAGCTTTTTGTGACTCTGAAGTCAGTTCTTGTATTGATTTTAATATTCTAATATAATATATAATATTCTAATATAATATATATAATATTCTAATATAATATATATAATAATTTTATATATTCTAATGAATATAAATCTGGTACAGTGAGATGTTTATGGAATATGAACGAATGAAAGAAAGAAAAAAGGAAATAGTGAAAAAACAAATGAATGAAGGAATGAAAGAACTAAAGAAAGAAAGAATGAAAGAAAGAACATGCAAAAGAAAGCACTAAAGAAAAAAGAAGGAAAAAGAAAAAAACTAAAGCAAGAACATACGAAAGAAAGAGCTAAAGCAAAACGAACAAAAAAGAGAATGAAAAAATGAACAAATGAAAGGAACGAAAGTAAGAAAGAACAAAAAAGAACAAAAGAGCAAAAGAAAGAACGAACAAGGGAAAGAAAGAATGAAGGAAAGAACGAACAAAAAAGGGAGGAGGAGCTGCAAAAAACTCAGGAAGAGCGCAGCCTGCAAAGAAAGAACGAAAGAAAGAAAGAACGAAAGAACGAAAGAAAGAACGAAAAATATAGTGAAAATCTGGTCCAGAGAGATTTGGATTTCGTTCCATCCCTAATGACAATAAATGTTGCACCAAATGACTGGGCAAAGCATTTTAGAGTCTTGTTATTATGTAGAATATCGTAATATCATGAACTTTCCCACGATATCGTAATAAATATCGCACTGTGAGACTTGGATATCGTTACTTCCCTTTGACTGACACGATCTTCCGTGCTCTTCACAGTTTTATTCACACCAGTCGTCCCATCCCGGGTTTAGTTTCAAATCTGTTGTTTCAGGTATGATCGCTCGCGTCTTCTTCGCGGACGACCTCATCTGCATCGGCCCCGCCCACTGCGCGGCGGTCTGCGGCTCGCCGGCCGGCTGCACCAACCTGGCCTACCCGCGCCTGGTCATGTCCGTCCTGCCGGTCGGCCTCCGCGGCCTGATGCTCGCCGTCATGATCGCCGCCCTCATGAGCGACCTCGACTCCATCTTCAACTCCGCCAGCACCATCTTCACGCTCGACATTTACCAGATGATTCGCAAACGGGCGACGTCGCGCGAGCTGCTGTTCGTGGGCCGGCTGGCGGTCATGTTTGTCGTTATCGTCAGCATCGCGTGGGTCCCGGTTATAATCGAGATGCAAGGAGGCCAGATGTTTTATTACACGCAAGAAGTTAGCAATTATTTAACGCCGCCGATAGCCGCCATGTTTCTGTTGGCGGTTCTGTGGCATCGCTGTAACGAAACCGGAGCTTTTTGGGGAGCGCTGACCGGATTCATACTCGGGACGGTCAGGATGGCGTTAGCGTTTATTTACCGGGAGCCACATTGCGACCAACCCGACAACAGGCCGAGTTTTATCAAAGACGTTCACTTTATGTACGTGGCGGCCGTTTTGTTTTGGATTTCTGGTTTGGTTACAGTCGTCGTAAGTTTGCTAACTCCGCCTCCGACCAACGAGCAAATCAAAATGGCCACTTTTTGGGGATTGCGTAATCGGAAGAAGCTAAAATCGCAAGAAAGGTCCGGCGATAGCAACGCACTGAAACCGTTAAATGATTCAGAAGTGAACGGCAATGGCAGTTTAAACGGTAAAACGGAAACAAATGAGTGTAACGCTGCGGAAATCCAAAACGGACGCCCAAAACAGAAGGAAAGTCGCCAAGACGACACCGGGAATTCAAAATGTCTCCGAGTCGTTAACTGGTTTTGCAAGATTAACGACGATCCGACCTCCACGTACAAACCAAGCGCACGGGAACAGGAAAAAATGGTGGACGAGCTTCTCCGCGAGTCGCCGAAAATGAAGATTGTGCTGAACTTTGCTTTGGTGTTCATTTGCGGAGTCGGAGTGTTTCTTTTTGTTTATTTCACGGTGTAAATTTCGTAGATTTAAAGGTCGTTTATTACACAAAACGGACTCTTGTGAGCTTTACGTCACGTTCAGATGTTCAGTGCTCGTCGTAAACAGACCTGGAGTTGTGTTTTTTCCCCCAAGAACTTCGCCTAAATCTGACGTTTTTGTGCTTTTAAACATGTGAGAATGAAACAAAACACAACTCCAGGTCTGTTTGTGACGAGGAAACGACATTAAAACAGAAAAGATGTTATTTTAAACTCCAATCTCGCGTCTGGTTTGTAAATGGTTTTATCAGAAATACAACATTTTAGAATGAACATGCAGAATACTCATATTTAACCTGTTATTGTTTGTTTTGCAGTTTTGTTTTTCACAATAAAAGCCGAGATTTCATGAACTTGCACTGTGCCGTTTGTATCTTATTTTATTGGTGAGTAATCGGTAAGAAACTCGATATACTCAAAACTGACCCAGATGCCACAATAATAAAAACACTCTTTCTGTGCTTTGGAAGTGTATTAAAATGAAATCTTTTTGGGAAAATATTGCAGTCGTAATGGCTATAAAATCCCAATGACCCCAAGGGTTTTGTACTTGAAATTACAACGATGGGTTTACTTTATGTGATGGAAAAAATAACTTATTTGAGATTTAAAGATGGTTAATTTGATATGTTTTTTGTTTTTTGTAGAAAATGCACTCTGGAGTATCATGTTTTGTTTTTTGTTGAACCCCACAGATTGTGTGTTGTTTCATGCACATTTGTTAAACCTTGAAAAAGCACAAATAAAAAGTAAATAAACAGTGATTTTTCCACATTAAACGGTCGTACTTTCTTTTCTGTTCCCACAAGGCCTTTTACACAGCAAAAACTGGAGGGTTAAAACTTCAGGGTGAAATATTTCAGAGTTGTTACATAAAAAGTGTTATTTTAACTATTTGGAAGTGAAATGGGCGTTCGAGTTGGGGTTATTTGAAAGAGTTGATATGGTTGGAGTTAATCCAACTTCTTCTAGTGTTAATTCAATTTCTCTTAGTGTTAATTCAACTTCTAGCAGTAACCCAACTTCTCTTAGTGTTAATTCAACTTTTTCTAGTGTTAATCCAATTTTCCTTAGTGTTAATCCAACTTTTCTTTGTGTTAATTCAACTTTCCTTAGTGTTAATACAATTTCTAGTGTTAATTCAACTTCCTCTAATGTTAATCCACCTTTCCTTAGTGTTAATTCCACTTTCCTTAGTGTTAATCCAATTTTTCTAGTGTTAATTAAATTTTTTCTAGTGTTAATCCAACTACCTCTAGTGTTAATACAATTTCTCCTAGTGTTAATCCAACTTCTTCTAGTGTTAATTCAATTTTTCTTCATGTTAATTCAACTTTCCTTGGTGTTAATACAATTTCTAGTGTTAATTCAACTTCCTCTAATGTTAATCCACCTTCCTTTAGCGTTAATCCAACTTTTCTTAGTGTTAATTCATCTTTCCTTAGTGTTAACTCAACTTTCCTTAGTGTTAATCCAATTTTTTCTAGTGTTAATCCAACGACCTCTAGTGTTAATCCAACTTCTCCTAGTGTTAATCCAATTTCTTCTAGTGTTAATTCAGCTTCTCTTAGTGTTAATTTAGCACTTTAATAAGAATATAACTAAATCATTTTGGTGTTAAATATGAACTTTGGTCCAGTGTTGCTTAAGTAAACGTTTCCAAAAATGTTAAATTAACTCTAGAACAGACTCGTATAAACCCTGAGAAATGTTCAAATAGATTCCGTGAGAGTCTCTTTTTGCTGTGTGTCTGTCTAATCCCTCGTGCCAAAAACGTTCAGTAATCCTCATTTCTGTCCTGTCATTGGGACCGTTAAATATTAATACCTGCGCGAACAAGTATCTACACATTTCACCACCTACCGATTCGTGTCTGGTGATTGGCTGATTCAGGATGGAAAGTTACAGAGACAAGATGGAAAAGTACGAAACATGTTTGCGCAACATGTTTCACACTAATTCCGCACAGGTATTAACACTAGGATTTGTTGAGAATCGTTGCGTCTTAACTTTGGCAGTAAGTGGTTTATACTAAAAGGTTTTTAAAGGTCCTAAATGACACAAAACACAGCTCCAGGTCTGTTTTTGAGGACGAAACATTATAACACGACTTAAAGCTCCCAAGAGTCAGTTTTGTGCAATAAAGGACTTTTAAGACGGGCCGTAACGTGTGAATTTTCAGCTGTCATTTCAGTGTTTCAGAACCTCAGGGTCGGTCGGTGGAACCGGATCAAACTCGTGTCTCGTGGACCTGATCCAACCTCCAGACTGAGGCTTTTTCCTGTTCGGTCCTGGTCCCGGTGCAAATGAGGCATCGCACATTTCACTAAACGTTAGCAAACATTTGTTGAGACTTGATTTAGACCTGGTTTAGACCTGGTTTAGACCTGGTTTAGACCTGGTTTAGAACTTTTTTAGACCTGGTTTAGACCTGGTTCAGAATTGGTTTAAAACTTGTTTAGAATTTGTTTAGACCTGGTTTAGACCTGGTTTAGAATTTGTTGAGACTTGATTTAGATCTGGTTTAGACCTGGTTTAGAACTGGTTTAGACCTGGTTTAGACCAGGTTTAGACCAGGTTTAGAATTTGTTTTGACCTGATTTAGATCTGGTTTAAACCTGGTTTAGACCTGTTTGCTGTTGGTTTAGTCTTGGTTTTAATCCTGGTTTAAATCCTGGTTTAGTCTTTGTTTCGTGGGGGTTTAGTCCTGGTTTAGTCCTTATTTTATCCTGGTTTAGCCCTGGTTTTAGTCTTGCTTTTAGTCTGGATTTCAGTCTTGGTTTAAATCCTGGTTTAGTCTATAATTAGGACTAAATCGGGACTAATTTTATACTGTTTTAGTCTTGGTTTTAGTCTTTGTTTAGTCCTGGGGATGAACTTGTTCTCCTCTTTCTGGAGGGATTAGTAATTTTTTTTAAAATTAGGATCAGTTTAGGACTAAACCAAGACTAAATCTGGACTAAACCAGGACTTAATCTGGACTAAATCTGTACTCGTATACCAGGACTGTACCAGGACTAAACTAAATCTGAATTAAACCAAGACTAAACAATGTCTGAACAACAGGACCGAACCAGGACCAAACCAGGACTGAACCAGGACCAAACCAGGACTGAACCAGGACCAAACCAGGACTGAACCAGGACCAAACCAGGACTAATCCAGACTCTTCCTTTACCTCTCCTCCTCTCGTCTTGCAGCTGGCACGATGCTCGTCCCTGAGCGTCAGACAGAAGATGGATTCGAGTTTGGTCTGAATTATCTGAGCCACTTCCTGTTGACGAACCTGCTCCTGGACGTCCTGAAGGATTCTGGGAAATCGTGAACATGTCGTCAGCGACGCACTACATCTGAGTCATTAACATGGACGACCTCAACAGGAGGTACAGACTTTAGTCCTGGTCTAATGTGGCCTGGTTTAGTTCTACTTTAGTCCAGCTTTAGTCCCTGGTTTAAATCAACTTTAGTCCAGCTTTAGTCCCTGGTTTAGTTCTACTTTAGTCCCTGGTTTAGTTCTACTTTAGTCCCTGGTTTAGTTCTACTTTAGTCCAGCTTTAGTCCCTGGTTTAGATCAGCTTTAGTCCAGTTTTAGTCCCTGGTTTAGTTCTACTTTAGTCCAGTTTTAGTCCCTGGTTTAGATCAACTTTAGTCCAGTTTTAGTCCCTGGTTTAGTTCTACTTTAGTCCAGTTTTAGTCCCTGGTTTAGATCAACTTTAGTCCAGTTTTAGTCCCTGGTTTAGTTCTACTTTAGTCCAGTTTTAGTCCCTGGTTTAGATCAACTTTAGTCCAGTTTTAGTCCCTGGTTTAGTTCTACTTTAGTCCTGTTTTAGTCCCTGGTTTAGATCAACTTTAGTCCTGTTTTAGTCCCTGGTTTAGTTCTACTTTAGTCCTGTTTTAGTCCCTGGTTTAGATCAACTTTAGTCCTGTTTTAGTCCCTGGTTTAGATCAACTTTAGTCCTGGTTCAGTCCTGGTTTAGATCAACTTTAGTCCTGGTTCAGTCCTGGTTCAGTCCTGGTTTAGTCTTAGTCCTGGTTCAGTCCTGGTTTAGACTTAGTGCTGATTTAGTCCTGGTTCAGTCCTGGTTTAGTCTTAGTCCTGGTTCAGTCCTGGTTTAGACTTAATCCTGGTTCAGTCCTGGTTTAGACTCAGTCCTGGTTCAGTCCTGGTTTATTTGAATGAAAATAAAGGGCGCCTCCACGGCCGTATTCCCCTCAGACACCAGCAGAGGGCGCCTCCACAGCCGTATTCCCCTCAGACACCAGCAGAGGGCGCCTCCACGGCCGTATTCCCCTCAGACACCAGCAGAGGGCGCCTCCACGGCCGTATTCCCCTCAGACACCAGCAGAGGGCGCCTCCACGGCCGTATTCCCCTCAGACACCAGCAGAGGGCGCCTCCACGGCCGTATTCCCCTCAGACACCAGCAGAGGGCGCCTCCACGGCCGTATTCCCCTCAGACACCAGCAGAGGGCGCCTCCACGGCCGTATTCCCCTCAGACACCAGCAGAGGGCGCCTCCACGGCCGTATTCGCCTCGGCTCAGATGGAGGGAGTGGGCGGGGCTTATCTTTACAATGGCGAAGTGACGCGATCGTCCGAAGTCTCGTACGACTCCGACCTCCAGCTGCGACTGTGGAGGAGGAGCTGCAAACAAAATACTGCAGTACAAACACGGGTCAAAGTACTTTTTATGGTACTACTACTACATGTGGTACGAAATACTACAGTAACGTCCAGTTTTATGCCAAATGTGTGTGAAATTATCATGATGAGCACTGGGGTTTGATCAACAACTGAGAATAATCGGCCATTTTGTGCCTTTCTACTTTTTCAGTGTTGATTTTGTTCTGATTATTTTGTATTTTAACTAAATACGAGTGAGAAACTCATTTGTGCCTTAAATTAAGACCTGGTTTAGGCCTGGTTTACTCCTGGTTTAGTCCTGGTTTACTCCTGGTTTAGTCCTGGATTAGTCCTGTTCAGTCCTGGATTAGTCCTGGTTTAGTCTGGATTAGTCCTGGTTTAGTCTGGATTAGTCCTGGATTAGTCTGGATTAGTCCTGGTTTAGTCCTGGATTAGTCCTGTTCAGTCCTGGATTAGTCCTGGTTTAGTCTGGATTAGTCCTGGATTAGTCTGGATTAGTCCTGGATTAGTCCTGGTTTAGTCTGGATTAGTCCTGGATTAGTCCTGGATTAGTCCTGGTTTAGTCCTGGTTTATTGACACTGAATTATTAAAAACCAAAAGTGCTTAAAATAAAGTTTGAATTTCAAATGTGAAACTTTGTAAATGTCCCAAATCTGCGTCTTTTTCTTTCAGCCACAGAATGAAGCCGTTTGAATCTTTGGATTTTACTTTTGGACTTTTGTTTTCTCCGTCCAAACTGTTTTCACTCACTTCTTTTCTACTTTTGTTTTAAGATTTTATTGTCATTTTGAATTGAAGAGTTAAAGATGCACTGTGTAACTTTTCTGGTGGATGGTCCGGGTCCTCCGCCTGCTCGTCTCCATGGAGATGTAATCGTTTTGCCTGTAATATTCCACAGTGCGGCATTAGGCTTCACTGAATCCATGGAGACAAGAGTCGAATGAACTGAAACACCAACAAGTACTGCAAATACTACTGCAAATACTACTACTACTACTGCAAATACTACTACTACTGCAAATACTACTACTACTACTACTGCAAATACTACTACTACTACTACTACTACTACTGCAAATACTACTACTACTACTACTACTGCAAATACTACTACTACTACTACTGCAAATACTACTACTACTACTACTGCAAATACTACTACTACTACTACTACTACTACCGCAACACCACTACTACCGCAACACACTACCACTACTACCGCAAATACCACCACCACCACCGCAAACACTATTACCACCACTACCACCGCAAATACCACTACCACTGCAACACTACTACCACTACCACCACTACCACTACCGCAAACACCATCATCACTACCACTACCGCAACACCACTACTACCACTACTACCACTACTACCGCAACACCACTACCACCACCGCAACACCACTACTACTAATACTACCGCAAATACCACTACCACCGCAACACCACTACTACCATCACTACCATCACTACCGCAAATACTACCACCATACTACTACCGCAACACTACCACCACTACTACCACTACTACCGCAAATACCACCACTACTACCACTACTACCACCGCAACACCACTACTACCGCAACACCATCATCACCACCACCACCGCAAACACATCAATACTACCACCGCAAACACCACTGCTACCACTACTACTACCGCAAATACTACTACCACTACACTACTACCACCGCAACACCACTACTACCACTACCACCACTACCACCGCAACACCACTACTACCACCACTACCGCAACACCACCACTACCACCACTACCACCACCGCAACACTACTACTACCACTCATACTACTAATACCGCAACACTACTACCACCGCAACACTACTCACTACCACTACCACTACCGCAAACACCATCATCACTACTACCACCGCAAATACCATCACTACCACCACTACCACCGCAAACAATACCACTACCACTACCACCGCAAATACCATCACCATCACTATCACTACCACCGCAACACCACCACCACTACCACTAATACTACCACCGCAACACCACTACTACCACTACCACTACCACCGCAACACTACTCACTACTACCACTACCATCACTACCACCGCAACACTACTACCACCACCAATACCACTACCACCGCAAACACCACCACTACCACTACCACCGCAACACCACCACCACTAATACCACTACCGCAACACCACTACCACCACCACTACCACCACTACCACCGCAAACACCACTACCACCGCAAATACCACTACATCATCCACTACCGCAAACACTACCACCACCATCACTACCACTACCGCAAACACTACTACTACTACCACCGCAACACCACTACCACTACCACTACCGCAACACTACCACTACCACCATCATCACTACCACTACCACCGCAAATACCACTACCACCGCAACACCACTACCACTACCACTACCGCAAATACCACTACCACCACTACCGCAAATCACCACTACCACTACCACCGCAAATACTATCACTACCACTACTACTACCACTACCGCAACACCACTACCACTACCACTACCACCGCAACACCACCATCATCACTACCACTACCACCGCAAATACCACTACCATCACTACTACTACCACCGCAACACCATCAATACCACCACTACCACCGCAAATACCACTACCACCGCAACATACCATCTACCACTACTACTACCACCGCAACACCACTACCACTACCAATACTACCACCACCGCAAATACTACCACCACCGCAAATACTACCATCACCACTACCACCGCAAATACCACTACTTACCACTACCACCGCAACACTACTACCACTACTACTGCAAATACTACTACTACTACTACTACTACTGCAAATACTACTACTACTACTACTACTACTGCAAATACTACTACTACTGCAAATACTACTACTACTACTACTACTGCAAATACTACTACTACTACTACTACTACTGCAAATACTACTACTACTACTACTGCAAATACTACTACTACTACTACTACTACTGCAAATACTACTACTACTACTGCTTTTGCTTCTAGGTCAAGTGTTTTATTGAGTGTTTTTAATGGCAATAAAATAATAATCTCATCTTCAGGTGGTGCTGATCAGGAGAATAAACTGGTGATAAATAGACTGTAATAAACAGTTATTTTGAACTGACCCCTTCCACAAATAAACTCTCCTTTAGTTTGTTTGTGCAGTCACTTAATTTCCTGAAGGATCTGTCCCGGCTCCCACAGTGTGACGTACAGAACACTCATGTGGCTTTGAACCCACAGCCTCAGGACCAGCAGGAGTCTGGAACTGTCTGTGTCTTTACCCCTGAACCACACACGATTACACCCCTGACCCGCCGTCTTAGATGAAGCAGAGTCTGGACCTGTAAGTCCAGTTTAATGTGGCCACAGTGAGTCAGGTCCAACACGTCGTCACATCACTGCGTTCTCACCTCTGAGCCACGCTGCAGCTCGCCCGAGAACACTCTGGAACATTTCAGTCTGTTCAGAAGCTGCTTGTTCAATTCTGCACGTTAAAGCGAAATGTCAAAATCAATGTTCAGCTGGACCAGATCGAACACTGAAATCCTCCAGAGGAAAGTGTCAGTGATGTGCATCTCCAGAACTCTGAGAACAAAGTGTTTTCCTGAAGTTCAGCTGCAGCATTAAAGGTCAGACTTGATCTCAGAACCTCAGAACAGGCAGGTCCTGGTCCTAATGTCGGCGTCTGAACTTCTGGACCACACGGACTCTCAGGTCTGAGTCGTGGTTCTGGACTTTAAAGACTTTCTACAGCTCAAGTCTAATATGAAGTATTTCTGCATTTGAAGGTTCTTCTTCAGTTCCCTGTGGCTCAGGAGGTAAAACTCTGAGCCTGTGAAGTCTGAGCTCTGGTCCAGAGGTTCCAGGATCGATTCTTGTTCCCACCGACTCTGGTGGACTAAACCAGGACTGGGCCACAGTCCAAACTAAAGTCTTTAAGTGCAGAAAAGGTAAAGTTTGGCATCAAGTCACAGATGGGGGAATAAGGAGAGCACCTGCCACAATGAGGCACACCTGGACCTGCAGGTCCCCAGATCGATCCTGGTTCTGGATGGCTCCAGGTCGGCTCCAGGTCACACTCGGTCGGCTCCAGGTCGCACTTGGTCGGCTCCAGGTCGCACTCGGTCACTCAGTCGGCTCCAGGTCGCACTCGGTCACTCGGTCGGCTCCAGGTCACACTCGGTCGGCTCCAGGTCGCACTCGGTCACTCGGTCCGCTCCAGGTCGCACTCGGTCGGCTCCAGGTCGCACTCGGTCACTCGGTCGGCTCCAGGTCGCACTCGGTCACTCGGTCGGCTCCAGGTCGCACTCGGTCACTCGGTCGGCTCCAGGTCGCACTCGGTCACTCGGTCGGCTCCAGGTCGCACTCGGTCGGCTCCAGGTCGCACTCGGTCGGCTCCAGGTCGGCTCCAGGTCGCACTCGGTCGGCTCCAGGTCGGCTCCAGGTCGCACTCGGTCGGCTCCAGGTCGCACTCGGTCGGCTCCAGGTCGCACTCGGTCACTCGGTCGGCTCCAGGTCGCACTCGGTCGGCTCCAGGTCGCACTCGGTCGGCTCCAGGTCGCACTCGGTCGGCTCCAGGTCGGCTCCAGGTCGCACTCGGTCGGCTCCAGGTCGCACTCGGTCGGCTCCAGGTCGCACTCGGTCGGCTCCAGGTCGCACTCGGTCGGCTCCAGGTCGCACTCGGTCGGCTCCAGGTCGCACTCGGTCGGCTCCAGGTCGCACTCGGTCACTCGGTCGGCTCCAGGTCGCACTCGGTCGGCTCCAGGTCGCACTCGGTCGGCTCCAGGTCGCACTCGGTCGGCTCCAGGTCGCACTCGGTCGGCTCCAGGTCGCACTCGGTCGGCTCCAGGTCGCACTCGGTCGGCTCCAGGTCGCACTCGGTCGGCTCCAGGTCGCACTCGGTCGGCTCCAGGTCGCACTCGGTCGGCTCCAGGTCGCACTCGGTCGGCTCCAGGTCGCACTCGGTCGGCTCCAGGTCGCACTCGGTCGGCTCCAGGTCGCACTCGGTCGGCTCCAGGTCGCACTCGGTCGGCTCCAGGTCACTTGGTCGAAAAAAGTTTTTGTTTTTTCCTAAACTTCACACTGACCCAGACTTCAGTCTGAGGAGAGTGAAACATGTTCCTCAGCAGCAGCGTCAGAGGTTTGAACTCACAATGTTCATATTTAAAGCCTCTGATCTGAACCTCTTGACCACAGAGACACACAATGAACTTTGTTGTTCCGGTTATTTTGGAGTTGGATTATTGAAGGAACGGCTCAGATTAATGTTTTATTCTCATGTTTGAAGCTCTTTCCTCAGTTCAGTGAAGCGTCAGGTTAAGTTCTTTGTGGCTCAGGAGGTTGAGCTCTCGGAAAGCACAGTCCAGCCTCTTATTCAAAGGTTTCTGGTTTGAGTCTCTTCGTCTGGACTCCACACAGAGTAACTCCAGACTCTCTGTAACTCTCACAATGAAGTGTTTTTCTAAAGTTCTCCTGCAGTGTTAAAGGTGAGACTTGAACTCAGAACCTCAAAACTCCTCTTAACGTCTGTGTCTAAACCTCTGCACCACACGGACACACAGGAACCACGTGTGTCTGGGTTGTTTTAGAGTCACATTACTGGATTATTGGCCAGTTTAATGTTTTATTCTCACATCTGAAGCTCTTTCTTAAGTTCGCTGTGGCTCAGGAGGTCGAGCTCTTGGTTGGTGAACTCTCAGGTCTGTGTTGGAGGTTCCAGGTTCGATTCCTCAAACTGTGATTTACATGGAGTCCAAATGTAACTTTATCATTACAAGTAAAGTTGTTTAAATTCACAACAAAGTAAAGCCTGAGATGAGAACCCGGAGTCTCAGGTCCAGAGGGATCTTCAGTGTTTTATCCTCTGGAGCACAGCTTCTCTCTCGTTCCTGCTCGTCTTTACAGAGTTTTACAGTCAGATCTGCACAGTCCAGTCCTCTAATGTTTTTATTTCACATCTGAAGCCCCTTTGCCCCGTCGCTCGTGGCTCAGTGGGTGCAGCACTGGTGTGGAGCACAGTTTGTTAGTCGGAGATTGTCGGTTCGCTCCTGCGCTGTAACAGAATCTGAAGCTGGGACGGGTCTGTGATGTTTGAACATAATTTACGTGATCTCAGCAAGAAGTTAATTTGTGTTTTAAGAGACGAAGTGCAGAGATGAGCTCATTGTCGGAGGCAGGACTCAATCCCACAAACTCCAGTCCAACAGGAGCGCGTCTGCACCACAGCTCAGCACGAGAGTCCATCATGTAAGGATTCTGTAGATAATACACAAACAAGGGGTCTCTGTGGCTCCTGGTTGGGGAGGCAGTGGTGTAGGAGGTAAAGCGCCTAGAGACCCAAAAGTTTGTGGTTCGATACTTCACTGTGCCAGGGAGACGGTGCCAGCGGATTTGCAGCTCCAGTCTCAGGGTTTTAGGACTGAACCAACAACAGCACATCAGGCCTCAGAATAGTTTCAGCTTCAAGTATTTTATTTTAATTTATTGGAGCCCCCACCTGCCTCCTTCATCACTTCACTGTGGCTCAGGAGGTCGAGCGCTCGGGAAACGCAGTCTAAACTCTTATTCGAAGGTTTCCAGTTCGAGTCCCACAGTCCGTACTCTACCCAGACTAAGTCTTATAAGAATGTGTTTTCTAAAGTTCAGTCGCTGCGTTAAAGGTGAGACTTGAACTCAGAACCTCCAAAGAGTGTGGAGAACGTCCCATGTCAGTGGCTCTACCTCAGGGCCACAGTGCAGCTCATCCTTTGCCCTCAGATCTGCTTATTTTGGACTCATCGCAATGGATTATGGGACAGTTAAATGTTTTATTCTCACATTTGAGTAGCACTTAAAATGTTTTGGAGCCTTTAATACAAAATGTTTAACTGTTCACTACAACCTTTTTTAATCAATACTGACCCATTTTTTTAGAAAATGTACTTGCATTATTATTAGTACATAAACAGACTGAAGCTTACACATTTCTGAATGACATTTTATTAACCAACTGTATAAACTTCAATAATGTGTTGATACAGTGTAGGATGTGAATAGAAATATAACTCCAATCCGGTTTTAAAGGAAAAACTAAATAAATACCCCTGATTACCCATTCAAATAGGCATCAATACTGAAAAAACATTTTGGACATTTCCCAACAAGTAATGGACCAGTGGTGGAGGAAGTAAGTTTGTTGTTTAGTAAAAGTACATACCGTATTTTCCGGACTATAAGCCGCTACTTTTTCCCCAGGCTTTGAACCATGCGGCTTTTAATGCGGAGCGGCTAAATTTAGATTTTTTCTTCCACGGCCTGGGGCGCTCTAACCGGAATCTCAAAAACAAGATAGACGGAGAAGAATATGCTACTTTTTATTTAGCAGATATAACACGCACGACAAATTACTCACTGGTAATTATTTTCAAATCCTCACCCCTTCATCATGAAAAGCACATGAAGGAGTTTGTATGATGCAAGTTTTAAGCTGAAGGCATCGATCTTGCTCCAGGAAGGAAACCGCTGTAGAGTCCTGCACCCGCGGGAACCACGGGACCAACACAAAACAGTGCGGCGCGGAACCATGGATGTAATAAGAACATTCTGAAAGAACGTTCTGAAAGCTTACTGCGGGCGGGAACGCGACCGCACGACGGTACGGGACTGAAGACTGCGGCAGCGGGCGGGAGCGGGACTGTGTCCCGCGCAGACCTCTACCTGCTCCTGTACGTAAGCTCGGTGTCAGCGGAGATGATTAAAGTGACTTGTGGTTTCACTGCACAGGAGAAATGAAGGTCAATTACCGGTTCTTTTCTGTTTTTGACCTGTTTTAATCAGCACAGTGGCTGCCGTGTTAAAAGGCACTGTTCAGGTACAAAAATGTACATTTACAGTACAAAATCATTCTGTATATGCAGTAAATATCTCATTTTTCAACATAGATATCAGCGGCTTACAGCCCGGTTGCGGCTTGTAAAACTTTTTTCTTTTTTTTTTTTTTAAATGGGTGTGGCTTATATACCAGCGCACTCAATAGTCTGGAAAATATGGTATACCATAGGGCTGGGCGGTATACCGTTTGAACCGGTATACCGGTAATTTTTATTTTTATGATATGAATTTTTTATTTACCGCCATACCGTGTGTGCGCGCATATGTCGGCAACACAGAGCGGCGGAACGTCACACAGCGGTAGATTGAGCGGGGGCTGTTTTTCAGTGTTACACCAAACAAGCCAACAAGCCAGGTAAGGATAGCGAGTTGAGTAGAAAGTAAAATCTGCATCTTCTCCCCAATCTCTTACACACGTTGGCACTGCAGCACAAAACACTACACAGGCGTCCCTGGTAGGCGCGCTGGGAATAAAGGGACCGATCTGTGTAGTGTTCAGTCTGATTTGCTAAAGGACCGTCTGTGTAGTGTTAACCCAGTCCTGCTAAGCTCAGGCCATCTGCTATGGTTAGGCGCGTTTGGTAAAGCTCTGGTTGTCTTGTTTACACTGGCTCAGTTCTTCTTGCTGGAGCCTCCACCTGTGTAGTGTCTAGGCGCGTTATGCTAAAGGGACCGTCTGTGTAGTGTTCCTTTGGTAAAGGGACCGCCTGTGTAGTGATAGGCGCTTTGGTTTAAAAGCTGCATCATAGTGTTTTGTCTGGTATTCTCCATGTTGATGAGGGTTAGCAGAAAGACTCCGTCTAAAGGAAGTTGTGATTAATCATAGCAATTTCATTGGACCTCATGAACTATTATTCATTTTATTGGTCACATGTTTTTCCACTTAGCCAAAGACAAAAATACCGTTAAATACCGTGATACCGTGATAATTTTAAAAAATACCGTGATAACAATTTTTGGTCATACCGCCCAGCTCTAGTATACCATAGCAAAAAAACTACATTTATCACATGAAAAATATTAAAGTAAATATTTAAAAATGTACTTAAAAGGAGCATTGTGTAACTTTTCTTATGGAAGGTCAGTGAAATGCTTTTCTCCATGGAGATGTTACTGCTTTGTCTGGAATGTTCCACAGTATAGTATTAAACCATTCTGTCTGCATAAGACCAGACCAGACCAAGTCTGTGGAGAGGCGTCCCCGCTCACAGTCAGAATGCCTGTTTTTCTACGTATTTTTAAGCAATAAAACCACCTGTAATTGAATAAATGTAATGTAGAGCTGTTTTATGTCATTGTGGAACATTCCAGTCAGAGCAATGACATCTCCATAGAAACAAGCAGCTGACGGACCCACAACAAACAAGTTACACAGAGTACCTTTAAAGAGTAAAAAGTAAAAGTATTTTCCTCATATTTTGACTATAAAAAGACTTAAAATGCACTACAGATATGTGCTGAATTTTGTTCAACAGAAACAACTGAAACAGTCAAACAGAAACTGTCTGACTTTTTGGATAACTTAAGTGCAACACAGACATCAGTCCAAAAAGTGTGACATACCATCATCCAGAGAATAAACATCAGTGACCATGTTGCACTAAGGGACCACTGCAGCTCTTCAGGGACATAAGAGATTCTGTGTCATTGGATGTGATCATGAGAAGATCTGGAACTTCAGCTTCATCAGTTGATGCAACCTAAACAAAGACAAAACAATGTTAGAGCCTAAACTGAACAAACCCGACTACAGCCAGTGAACAGACAGTGGCAACATGAAGGCGGCAGGTTCTGGGGAGGGATAAACTGGAGGTGAGTGTGAGAAGCACCGGAGAGCAAGAAAGAGACAGAAGGAGAAAGGAGACAGGACAAGAGACGGCAGCAGGGGAGAGGAGAGGACACATAAGGGGGGAGTGGAGACATGGGAGGAGGACAAAATGGTAATGGCTGCTTGCAGTAATGTTATGTGTTCTATGACTTGAAACCTCTGTAGAAAGACTACAGCACAGAGTGTGTATGTCCATGTGATTTTAGTGTGGTGCACTGAGGAGTCGAAGAAAATGCTTCCCCTGCAGCGCCAGGAGTTTGCTGCCTCTGTTTCAACCTAAAAGAAAAGGAAAAATGTAATGAGCAAAACATAAAAAAGGAGCTAAATTAAAAACAAACTAACAGAAGCCAAACAAATGTAGTAGTGTAATAATAATAATAATAATAATAATAATAATAATAATCTAAGCCTTATGTTTTGCATGAGCACATTGTGTGGGGATTATTAAGATAAAGACATAGCTGGTTGGAAAAACTGGAAACCTGGAATTGGCTGTCTGCAACATAATTTAAATAAAAATGTTAGAATAAATGTGTGACTTAAAAGAAGTCAATCAATTCAACACTGTACATTAAATATTATATTTACGGCTGAAACACATTGATTAATGGAAACTAATTACTTACTGAAATAACTGCCAACAAATGTAATAACTGAATAATTGTTATCTGGACTCCAAAAGATCCAGTGAGCTGTGAGAAGATTTCACGATTCGGACAAAGCAGTAGTGACTTTAAAATGGTCCAGGGAAAGTGGAGGATTTTTTGAGAAAAATTTGTCTGTAAATTTAGATGAAGAAAATTAAGAAAAATGCAGACCTGGCTTATCCTAATAGGCTTGAGTGAGGGTGAAAACTGGAAACCAGGAGTTTGCTGCCTCAGTTTCAACCTAGAAAACATTTAAGAAACATTTACTCACACAACAAAAAACTAAGACAAAAACGTGAAAATAAAAATGCACACCCGTCTAAACACTCCCAACGTGCGTGAGGGAGGGAGAAATTTTGACCCAGGAGTTAGTAACTGCAGTTTTAACCTAAAATATTTAAGAAACATTTATTAAGTAAAACCAAAAAAGAAATAGTTTATTAAACAAAATGATTGGAGGGAACAAATGTGTAATGAAGCAAAAGCATGTCTTATGGGTATCCTTTGACACTTTGAGAGTGACACACTGAAGATAGAGAGAAACACCTCGATGAAGACTGATGCTGTAAATGGCAAAACTGGAAACCAGGAGTTTGCTGCCTCAGCTTCAACCTAGAAAACATTTAAGATAAAATTAGTAAGCAAACGTTCTAAAAATGAATCAATATAAAAGGGAATAAATGCATGTCTTAAAAAGAAGACAAACTGATTAAACGACTTTAACAATATGTTTGCATGTCCTGAACATTTAATTTGAGTGTGATGCAGTGTGATTGTTTCAGACGTATACCTGGTGGAACACTCCCATTTGGCGTGATCCAGAAATGACCTGCCTCAGTTTCATCCTAGAAAACAAAGTGTAAATATTGTTTTTTAATAGAGATCCCTCAAATCAACACATGAAATGATACATAAAGCTTCAATAGGTCCACCTTATTTAAGACACTTTACAGCTGTAACATCTGTATATTCAGTTCACATCTTGCTGTATATCGATCATTGATATATATGACCGTATACATATGACCGCATATATGACCATAGATATGACCGTATATATGACCGCATATATGACCATAGATATGACCGTATATATGACCGCATATATGACCGCATATATGACCATAGATATGACCGTATGACCGTATATATGACCATAGATATGACCGTATATATGACCGCATATATGACCGTATATATGACCGCATATATGACCGTATATATGACCGTATATATGACCGCATATATGACCGTATATATGACCGCATATATGACCGCATATATGACCATAGATATGACCGTATGACCGTATATATGACCATAGATATGACCGTATATATGACCGCATATATGACCATAGATATGACCGTATATATGACCGCATATATGACCGTATATATGACCGCATATATGACCATAGATATGACCGTATGACCGCATATATGACCATAGATATGACCGTATATATGACCGCATATATGACCGTATATATGGAGAAGACACGTTATCCTCCGTGTGACAGAATAATCACGGAGCGGAGCGCAGTGTCACCACGAGATCTGAACGGACCCGCCGCGCTTCAACACGGAGTTCCGCTTTGACCCTCACTTGGCTCTGACACTGGCGGAACTCCCTAACCCCGGCCCGGGCTACACTTTTAACCCGGAGGGAAGCGACACCTCCGTCCGCACCGCCAGACCGCTCGGCCCGCGCTCCTCTCGCTACCTGCGGCCACCGCGCCTCCGTGGAAAGCGGTGCAGTCAGACTCAAAACTTTAAACAGACAGTAGATAACTCATTTCTGAGTTTATTAAAGTTTAATCTTTTTGTTACTAGTCCACAAAATCCCCAATACGCGTCCACACATTCAACAATATTCCCGTTTATCCGCGGTTTGCTTCGCGCTGCCTCAGACTGAGCGGGAGGGCGCGGAGACCCGAGAAACCGTTAGCGGGCAAATGACCCACTAAACCCGCAGCACCTCTGCCCCGCTTGGCCTATACGAAGAAATGTTCGTTTGTACAAATGTTCCGCGATAACAAAATGTACATTGAATGAATGAAAGAAATGTAAAGTACTTACCAAATATGTAGACTCAAAGTCAAGAGCTTTCGCTGCTAAAGTGGATCTGTCGCTGAAGCGAGAGGACCAAGATGGCGGATTCAAACTTGTGGAAAGACTGGAGCACGTAACTTACGTACGTGACGTCACACCATGTCCTGTCGAACATTTTCAGACAAATACATTTTGAACTCTAAATGATTGACCACTGTCACATCAAAACTGGAAATGTGTTCAAATCCCCCAAAGATTTAGAGTGCATTCAACATATTTGAAGCATCTGAGTATTCAGTGCCTAATTTTTTTACAAAGTTTAACTGTTCGGGTTTACAGTGTGGAGTTGGATTATTGGAGGAACAATTCAGATTAATGTTTTATTCTCACGTTTGAAGCTCTTTGTTCAGTTCAGTGAAGTGTCAGGTTAAGTTCTTTGTGGCTCAGGAGGTTGAGCGCTCGGAAAGCACAGTCCACCCTCTTATTCAAAGGTTTCTGGCCAAGAAACTGAAGATTTCCTACAGTGGTGTGAACTACTCCCTTCAGAGAAGAGCACAAACAGGCTCTAACCAGAGGAGAAAGAGAAGTGGGAGCTGCTGCACAACTGAGCCAGAAGATACGTACATTAGAGTCTCTAGTTTAAGAAACAGACGCCTCACAGGTCCTCAACTGGCAGCTTCATTAACTAGAACCTGCAAAACACCAGAGTCAACATCTACAGTGAAGAGACGACTCCGGGATGCAGCTTCAGGGCAGAGCGGCAAAGGAAAAGCCACATCTGAGACTGACCAATAAAAGAAACAGATTAATGTGGACAAAAGAAACAGACACTGGACAGAGGAAGAGTGGACAGAAGTGTTATGGACAGACCCACTGAGCTGCTGTGGACAGAAGTGTTATGGACAGACCCACTGAGCTGCTGTGGACAGAAGTGTTATGGACAGACCCACTGAGCTGCTGTGGACAGAAGAGTTATGGACAGACCCACTGAGCTGCTGTGGAGCAGTTTGATCGTCTGGTACAGAAGAAGTTTCCATCCAGACAATCCAACCTGTGGCAGAAGCTTCTAGAAGCCTGGGGTGAAATTTCTCCAGATCCTTCAACAAATGAACAGCTGGAGGCCAAAGGTCTGAAGGCTGTAACTGCTGCAAATGGAGGATTCTTTGATGAAAGCAAATTTTAAAGGGAAAAATTATTATTTCAAATACAAATCATTATTTCTAACCTTGTCAATGTCTTTACTATAGTTTATTCATTTTACAACTCATGGGGGTAAATAAAAGTGTGACTTTTCATGGAAAACACAAAATTGTCTGGGTGACCCCAAACCTTTGAACGGTAGTGTATTTAGACCTGGTTTAGAATTTGTTTAGACCTGGTTTAGACCTGGTTTAGACCGGGTTTATATGTGGTTTAGACCGGGTTTAGATGTGGTTTAGACCTGGTTTAGACCGGGTTTAGAATTTGTTTAGACCTGGTTTAGACCTGGTTTAGAATTTGTTTAGACCTGGTTTAGACCAGGTTTAGATGTGGTTTAGACCTGGTTTAGACCGGGTTTATATGTGGTTTAGACCGGGTTTAGATGTGGTTTAGACCTGGTTTAGACCGGGTTTAGAATTTGTTTAGACCTGGTTTAGACCTGGTTTAGAATTTGTTTAGACCTGGTTTAGACCAGGTTTAGATGTGGTTTAGACCTGGTTTAGACCGGGTTTAGATGTGGTTTAGACCTGGTTTAGACCGGGTTTAGATGTAGTTTAGACCTGGTTTAGAATTTGTTTAGACCTGGTTTAGACCAGGTTTAGATGTGGTTTAGACCGGGTTTAGATGTGGTTTAGACCTGGTTTAGACCGGGTTTAGATGTGGTTTAGACCTGGTTTAGACCGGCTTTAGACCGGGTTTAGACCTGGTTTAGACCTGGTTTAGTCTCAGTTTCATTCTGGTTTTCTTCGTCCTCGTTCAGACCCCAAACCGTGTTAAAAGTGATTCAAACATTCTGCACAAACACTTTCACACAGGAAGAACTGTGGCCGATAACGTCACGAATTTCCTATAACTTCTTTTCTTTCTTCAGAGAGATTATTTAAATAACTTTAATTTTAATAGAAAAGGTGCTTCAATATTTTGCTTACCAAGTTTGCGGTGTAAAGTTGATCTGATGCAAATGCGGAGGCTCAGAGTGAAGCAGGAGCCGCGGTGCAAACAGACACGGACCTGAAACCACATTACAACCACATCCTTTATTTGGATTATATGTCGACCTTAACTTTAAATATATATTAGAGGGATATTCCTGGTGTCACCTACAGTATGGCATTCAGGATTTCTAGTATCTGGCATTTATTTTTGCAGGTTTTTGGACCTCAGTGCACGAATCTATTTATTTATTTCATGTTTTTACTGTTATGGATCTGAGAAAGTGTCTGTATTTATTCATTTTTACTGCTGTAGTTTTGCCCTGTCAAGTTTTTGGTTAGGGTTAGTTGTATTTTGCACAATGACAATAAAGCTACTCTATCTCGGCCTGCTGGCACCACCTTCTTGTCTCCATGGAGATACGTTTAATGCCATACTGTGGAATGATCCGTGTAAAAACAATAAAAGTTGCGTAGAAAATCTCACAGTTGATGAGATGAGCTGGATAATTGACCCTAAATATGTGTAAATAAACGTAAAGGAGCCTTGTGTAGCTTTTCTGGTCATTGCTTTGTCTGGAATGTTTCGCAGTGTGGCTTTAAACCTTCCTATCATCATGGAAACCAAACCGGACCAAGTTACGGGTCAGATCTGCGGAGAGGCGACGCCGCTCACAGTCAGAACGCCTCTTTTTCGAGGGATTTTTTGAGCTTTAAAACCGCCTGTGATTGAATAAACGTCAACGTAGAGCTGTTTAATGTCGCACTGTGGAACATTCCAGGCAGAGCAATGACATCTCCATAGAAACAAGTAACCAAAAAGTTCCACAGTGCAGCTTTAACACACGTCACATCCGCAGTAATATAAAGTGTCTGAGTATGGGTGAAACAAATGGGGTTTCAGCTCCTTGTTGTTGTTATAGGCGCCATTTTGAGGACTTTTCACCCTTTAAATGATATCATATTTAGTTTTAAATTGTTAATCGCTATGGAAACAGTCCTAATATTTCCTCATGCACTCTGAAACCCGTGGATAAAAGCAATGCATTTTACAGAACTCAATAACAAACAGCAGAAAAAAACAAAAATATATGGAAAAATAAATGGGTTTTGAATATATTTGGGCGCATAATTGAATTTATAATAATAATGTTAAATGTTGTAGAGGACAGACGTGAAAAGAGGCTAATTTACAGTGAATTAAAGGGATTATAACGCGTGCAAATGTGCGCGCGTGGAGCGGTGGATTGTTTTGGTGCCGGAGTGAGTCAGCCTGCATCATTATCCCGTTTTTTTATCCGCACAGTAAAAATGTCGCGATAGAAAGTGACAGTTTTCTCGCGATGCGTTGATTTAATAACAAAGTGGAGCTGTGAAGTGCGCGGGATTCACGCAGAGAAAGAAGGGCAAGGGTAAACAAAGACTTTCAAAATAAAAGCGAGCGTGAAAGGCCGGTCACTATGGCAACTGCAGAAAAACAATGATAAAAATAAATTGCCAAATAATACTACTAATAAAAAAATAAAATAAAATTAGAATTGTGCTGTTAATCATTGTTAAATATATAGCAGTGTTTGTGATGAGAAATCGACAAAATGACAACAACAAACAACTACGCAACTACTCAATACTTCCTCCATGAACCTCCAGACATTGTTTTATTTTTTTTTTTATTTTTGTTGATACTGTTTGGGTTGCATGCATTTCTCTATGCAGTGTGTCCCAAAAAACATCATTTCCTCATTCATTTTGTGTGGAGTTTGCATGTTCTCCCCGTGTCTGGATGGGTTTCCTCTGGGCACTCTAGTTTCCCCATCATAAGAGTAGTTTAAAGAGTAGTTTACACCACCGGGTCTGGAGTGAATGAAGAATGTTCTGTTAATAATGCTGTATAAAGCGTCTTTGGGGACATGTGTCTGTTAAAATGACCATTAGTCACTGCTTTAAATAACAAAAAATACTTTCATTATAATATCTCATTCAGAACTCATTTATAGTCATCTGCATTGCTTGTAAAATGGCCAAAAAATCATTTATAACATTCTAACAAGACAACCTAAACTTTCACATCGTCTTGCATCACATTACACTGCAGCCCGGGTGAGTTTACAAAAAAATAGGCTCATGAAATTTAAGACCTTTGTGAAAAAAAATAAGACTTGGACAAAATAATTTAAGACTTTAAGGCCTTAATTTAGGAACATGAAATTTAACCCTGTTTAAAACACCGCGTGAGTTGTCTTGTCCTCTGTGTCTTTTATTTATGTTTTACTTGTTCTAATCTATTTATTATCGGACTTTAGTAAAATCTGCGTGACATTTATTTTTGTTTATTGTTAAGAAGCATTTGTTTTTTTTGTATCGTGTCTATGTGTTTACATTATAATTATGCATGTTCTATGCATTGCTGTCCGAATAAACATTCATTAATTCATTTATTGCTATTCTATGGTTTTGCTCATATCTTATTTTAATGGTTTTATTGTTTTAGGAATAGCATGATTTAATGTGAGCGCCTAGTTTTTGCTCATATTT
The DNA here is from genome assembly GCA_034769755.1 of Odontamblyopus lacepedii. Taxonomy (NCBI): domain Eukaryota; kingdom Metazoa; phylum Chordata; class Actinopteri; order Gobiiformes; family Gobiidae; genus Odontamblyopus; species Odontamblyopus lacepedii. The sequence continues at coordinate 3,263,763 of CM068366.1, forward strand.
ATTGTTTTAAGCCTAGTATGATCAAATCTGAGCTTATTTTATTATTTATTCTATTTTATTATTGTTGTTTCTTACTATATATTTGTGCAGCACTTTTGTTTATGAAAAGTACTATGGAAATAAATTGTTTTATATTATATTTTATTTTGTTTCTGTTCCGGATGTGTGTCGTGCTCAATGTTTATCTCTTTTCTGCAGCATCACCGCTACATCTCTGGAGCAAGGAAAAAAAAAAAAGAAAAAAAAAGCGAGAGATCAGCTGAGTTTGATGAAGATTTTAGAGCCTAAACATTCCCGAATTCCTGTGCGCTTATTTCTGATTTTTATTTCGCGTCCGCCGAGCTCAAAGTTCCACAGATGCTAAATTTGTAGGAAAGGGACACGAGTCGAAAAAAAACAATAACTCGCATCCAACCCGGCTAACAAAGAGGTCCCAATTCAACGCCAACATTTTTCCTCCATACTCCATAGTTATGAGTCATGTGGCCGTCGAAAATGCACACGGTCTAGAGCAGCAGGTAAGCTATTTTATATATTCCCCCCATCGCGATTTGTAGAGAAGTATTGCGTAAAAAAAAAAAAAAAGATAACGTGCCGGGTTAGCTTAGAAATGCTAACGGGATGCTACAGTGCTAACTGGCGCTGGGGGCGTTCGATTTGGGCACCGCGGGAGCGAAAAGCGAGCGCTCCTCGGCGGTTGACCTAGTTTGTTACACAATTATCACAAATTCCGCTGTTTTTTCTTCCTTATAATTTACCTTATCCATGTACATTATTTACGTACATATGTATTATTTATTCTTTGGTTGTTATTTGTAGTTTCTGACTGCGTACAAGCGAAAAATTGTATAAATGATGTGGTTTGCATTACAACGTATGTTTAGCTAGTGATGGTGCAGAAAAGAAACGCTCCCACGAACTAATATCTTCACTGCGTTTGTCTCACTGAGCTTTGGTACAGGAATAAAACGGGAGCTTTGCAGACAGGGATGCTGCCGAGTCAAATCCCACAAAAAACTGCAAACTAAACTCCCGGAGAGGTTTAATCCGTGGCAAACGCGATAGTTTTGACGGACGCATCGCTCAGAATAATTGCACATTTCTTCTGCGTCATCAGTAACGTAGACAACGCCATTTAGTCCCAGTCAAGTACAGCATGTCCCCCGGAAAACTTCACCAAACAAAATTTAAATCGGTTTCTTCTCGGTTATATTTATGCATTTTAATGCTCTACGTGCGGTTTTGCGAACTTTGAGAAGGGAGCCTGTACTTTGTCACATATTGCAAAGAAGTAGCTCCACTTTATTTCTGCAAACCCCCAAGTTGTATTTATAAATTTATTATTTTTATACATTCGGATTGCAGTATCAGGTTTATACCACTAAAATACAAATTCTCAAAACGTTTGATATTGTTATTATTACTTATTATTTGTACACAGAGGCGGTGTTACCATTAGGCAACATTAGGCAGGGCCCCCAAACCTGGAGGGGTCCCCAACCAATTGCCCCTCAATGCCACTAACAAGACCTCAGAGCAGTTTGATTTCCCTCAATATGACTTTTTTTTATTTATTTATTGCAAACAAGCGTACATGAATGTAAACATATCGGATTTTAGCACAATTCTAATTTCCATCCGTTGTCTCAAGGGTTTAGGGGAGTTTAGGGAATGACGTACAACACAATAAACATTTGATCCGTTATACACTACTATAAAAAATATTACAAATATGCTATATCTAAAACACCTCCTAGTATATACACACTAGGGTGCATCAGTTGCCCCGATATCAGAACTTTACAACGGCCCTATACTTTTCGTGTTCCATTCGCTGAGAAAAAAATTTAGAAAAAAAATTATGAAATTCCGAGTTGATCTACCAGGTCCACATCGAGGTCAAAGTTTGGCCAATGTCCCAATGTATAAGACAGTATAGGCCTATACTGTCTTATACACTGGGGCATTGCCCAAACTTCATAATAGGCAGGTTCGGTAGACTTTAGAAAGCATGGTAGAACCACATATTTGCTTTATGTTTTTCAGAATTGGAGTGTTACAGTGTAGTTATTAAAAGAAGAAATGTCAGAACATAGCTGTAAGAAGGCTCGCATGGAGCAGCCTAAACCAATAACCCGCCAAGACTGTGCAGTATTTGGGTTAGGAGCGAAAATTACCACTGTTTCTGTTGATCTCTCATTTTTAACGATTTTTTTAGAAATTTCCAGAATTTTACAAGGGATGTGGACCCGGTAGATGACATTCGAATTACAAAAAAATTTACCAGGAATTTTTTCTAGTTGAATGGAACACTAAAACATTAGGGCCGTTTGCAAGTTCTCGATTTTTAAAAAAAAGGGGGCAACTGATGCACCCTAATACACACCTATCGTTATCATAAGTACAGCAGCACTCACACATTTCCGTACACATTTCGGGGCCATTCAAAGATTCATTCAGTATAATACATTATTTATATATTACAAGTGAGTGCATTTCTGATTCGAACAAAGACAACTTTTTCATTGGGCTTTAAACGAGTTATATGTGGGGCATTCTCTTACTGTTTGAGGTCGACTATTCCTTTACTTTCCACCCCGGACTGACGGTACACATTAAATGAGAGTAGTTTACTTTTAAGAATGAAAACACCATCAAACTAGTACCTGATCGTCAAATGTGTTTTAACCGTCAAAGCGTTCCCCCCTTGGTTATTTATTAGGATGCTTAACTAATAAGACAAGTTTCCAATCTACCCTAATTCAAATAGAGATGTGTGTGTCTCAAGAAAAATGGGTTTGAAACAGATAATAAACTACTAAAAGAAACAAATAGAGCATTATAATCAGGGCCTCAAATTCAGTTTCGCCAAGGACCCCAAATTGCCAACTCCGCCACTGTTTGTACATACACAGTTATATAATTATGCCTTATTATTATGCCTTATCTTTGTTATTATATTGTATTGTAATATTTGAACCTGTGTCCAAATAATTTCCCTTGTGGATCAATAAAGTTTGTCTTATTAGCAGTAAACTATGAATAAATGAGTAAAAGGACAGATCAGACCTCGGGTGACCAGATTTTCAAAATAAAAAAACTGGGACACCACCGGTTTAGAGCACTCGGTAATAATAAAATTGTGAATCGAGTGCATAATTAAGGAAAATTGTTCTGCACTCTGCACTAGTGTGAGACAGGGCAATCACATTTTCTTTGTGTTTTGGTCGTTTTTAAGCAGCTTTTCTGTATTTTTACTTAAACAAGTGACAATTTATGCCTCTCTTTATTGTTGGCAGGGATCAAACTGGTCAAAAACAGAAACACCTGGGACATTTCTTGTATAAAACTGGGACAAATCAGTGGTTTTAGATAAATCGGCTGGGACAGAGGACACAGGGCTCCAAACTGGGACTGTCCCCCTGATCAGAGCTTAAAATGTATCGTCAAATAATGTCAGTGTTCTTTAAAAACAAAATGAACACAATTTATTCACAGTTTATCCATCAGAATTATGAAGAGTTTGAACTGTCGCCATAGCAATTAACAATTAAACGCCAAATATTACATGTTTTGAACGGTCATCAACGTATCGGGAATCTCAAACTCGCGAATACTTTTCTGAAAATAGAGTTTGAATACGACGTGTAGACGATACGGGCGCGTTCACTCCGATGTCCTTTTTGGGTCCTGGTTCGAGCCTAGTTTAGGTCTGGTTTAGTCCTGGTTTAGTCCCAGTTTTGATGTGGTCTTTGCTTTATTATCAACATAAAAATGAATAAGGGAAATGTGTAATTCCCTGTGATAAATACGTTTGGCCTGTGCTGTTTCTGCTTCCCGTTTTTGCTAAATGGAGGACTCCCATTTCCCATTCGAAAGCCGTAATATTTAGTTTTAAATTGATCATCGCTATGGCAACGGCCCTAATTTTTCATCCTTCTGGAGCCCGTGGATTAGATTTGTGTTTTTGACTCCTAAAATTGAACCTAATTAATGTAATAAAAAGCTTTTCTGACGTTTGTTTTGCAGCTCGCTGTCCTAGACTTGAACGCACCAGACGGGCAGGGCGGGGGCACAAACAGTGAGTACCCGGTGGATTATTATTATTATTATTATTATTATTATTATTATTATTATTATTATTATTATTATTATTATTATTATTATTATTATTATTATTATTATTATTATTATTATTATTATTATTATTATTATTATTATTATTATTATTATTTGTTTTTATTAACCTTATTAGACAGTGTTTTGTTATTTTTCTTATTACATTAGTTTGTGTTTTATTGACATTTCTTGTTTTGCTCTTTGTTTTTATATTATATTGCTTATATAACATTGAATTGCAATTTTTCTGACAAGATTTCTGTTCTAATAGTAGGATTCAGTTCAGAGTTCACATTTGATAAACTTCCAAGGAGAATTAACAAAAGGGCTGAAATCTGAACTGACAAAACTAAAACAAGAATCACGTTTCAGGACGTGTTTGTACAGATCTAAACTACCGCGTGAGCAGCTTTTATACAGAATAAGACCAGAGATTTTTGTTGTTTGTGGAGGAAATTATGTAACTTGAGTCTATTTAAACCACGATTTTGATCTTGTAACACAAAACACTGAGATAATCTAATGTACGTTTAATTTGAGCAAGTGTTTTCTGCTTGAGAAAAGAGATCTAAAGCCTAAATCTGCAGCGTTTGTGTGTTAAACGTGTGTGAATGAAACAAAACGCAACTCGGGTTTGTTTCAGGAAACTACATTAGAATAAAGATCAGAAAATAGCATAATTTGGGTCCTTCAATTTCAGGTTAAATAATAAATTTTTAATTAATTCAGTAAGTTTTATTTTCAGGGCGATACATTCCTCCACATTTACGGAACAAAGATCCTTCCAAAAATGGTGAGTCGACCGAACACGTGGCTCAGCAGCTCGTTTGCCACTATAGCGATGGTCTAAATATGTTTTTCTGTATTTATTTATTTCTGTTTTTATCTATTTCTGCAGCAGGAAACGCTTTTGTTCCACGTCAGGGAGCGTACCCCATGGCTCCGGCCGCCAACTGTAAGAACGCAACATTTACTCGATCTGTTTTCCTCCTTTTTACGAAACAGATTCACTTTGCGGCCGCATGGTAATGGGATGGAAACACCCGGGCGACTGAAATAATCATAATTACACAGTGACAGCTCTTCACATTTCATCCACAATAATATAAAATAGAAACATCGGGGGGTTACCAAGTATCACCATGAGGCACCAGGGGCTAAACTGACACTGCAGCACTGATTAATCCAGTTAATCAGTAAAACTCTGTTCCCCTTCGATCTGTCACCACATCCATGCACTGTTTACACGCTTACAGCTCATGTCGCTGTGTTTAGACTAAAGCCCGGCCGATATATCGGTTGGCCGATATGGACACTTGGAAACATATCGGCCTAAATCTTGCCGATCTTAGACTCTATGTTTTGTCCGTTTAATCCAGTTTACAGACAGATAAATGTCCTGATCTGTGGCTCCGCATCAGGATTGATCTGAGAGTCATTTGTCTGTGTCCGTCCCGCCCCTGAACGCATCACCAACAAACGCGTTTGTTTACAGCCGCAGTGATAGACCCATGTGCCACATATACGGTCTGTGCGTGCGCAACACTGAGATTCTGTTCTTTTTCCGGATGCTCAGTTTTGAGCAGACCTCATGTTACACTGAGCCAAATGAAAGACTTGGAAGAGACGACTATTTAGAATTAAAATCAGCCGCTGCACCAGTAGAACCTAAAATAATGATTAAAAAAGGGAGAAAACTCAAAATTACAGCAGTAAGATAATAAAATCAGCACCACATAAAGTTTTTTTAAAATGACCCAGTCCTTACCTTTATAGGAGCATTCTCTGTTTCCGCGCCTCCTGTTTTTAGCCAGATTTTGTTGTATTTTTTCTGTACGTTTTTTAAACTAACTCTTGTGACACGGCACGTTCGGTACATGAAAAAAACGTTTGTCTTTCTCCCGATTTGAGTGGCAGCAGCAACCACAGGCTGTGCAGAGCTGAGGCGTTTAGGCGGAGAGTCAGTGGAGGTAAATGTGGCTCTGTGCGTCTGTCTTCACTCCCTGACCCCATCTGCTTTTGCTGACGTCATGTGAAACCAGCGATAGTTTTACTGATTAATCCACTTAATCAGCCAAACTCTATTCCCCTTCGACGTGCACTGTTTACACACGTACAGGTCGTGTCTCTGCGTTTAGACATGTCAGTTTAGTTTGTTTGGTTAAAAGCGACGTAAAGCAGAATCTGTTTTGTAGTTTAATGTTGTAGTTTTATTGAATTTAAAGTGCATACGACAGGTTTGGAGTTTTCCTGTTGATGACACGAGCAGAGAGATTCAGTTTTACAGCTCTGCTCTACTTCCTGTCACTGAACTGATGTAAAACTGTGATAAATCTGAACCGCAGGAACGTCATAAAAACCTGTCATGTGCATTTAAAACATTTTTGACAATCACACCGGTTAAAGTCTGCCAAGGTTTATTCCGCGATAGTTTTGCTCTGTCCTGTAGACGGCTGGGACGCCGCACGCAACAACTTCGTCAACGGCTTCCACGACACCCGGATGGCGGGCGGGAACACGTTCAGCCGCGGGCCGCCCCGGATGGAGCGCAACCGAGGAGGAGGCGGTTTCCGGGGCAACAGGGGCGGAGCCTTCAACCCCATGAACCCCACGCAGCCACTGGGCTTCGTCGCCTTCGAGAACAAAGGTCAGGGCTAAACCGGGGTTAAACCAGGGGTAAACCGGGACTAAACCTGGACTAAACCTGGACTAAACCTGGACTAAACCTGGACTAAACCTGGACTAAACCGAAGGCTAAACAGGAGACTAAACTGGGACTAAACTGGGGGCTAAACCGAGGACTAAACTGGGGGCTAAACCGGGGCTAAACCGGGGCTAAACCGGGGCTAAACCGGGGCTAAACCGGGGCTAAACCGGGAACTAAACCGGGAACTAAACTGAGACTAAACCTGGAACTAAACTGGGACTAAACTGGGACTAAACTGGGACTAAACTGGGACTAAACCGGGACTAAACTGGGACTAAACCGGGACTAAACCGGGACCAAACTGGGACTTTCTTTATTTTATATATATAGTATTAATATTTCAGTTCTCTTTGTAAATTTTGTACATATACTTATTCACTTTATATGATTATTTTTATTATTATTTCTATTTTTATTATTGTTTATCTTGACTGCATCACACTTTTTTTCCCCTTTTTTGCACTAAACTGTCCTGGAGCTACTGTGACTGTTGAATTTCTCCACTGTGAGATCAATAAAGTCCTGTCTTATCTTCTCTAAACCTGGACTAAATCTGGGCTAAACCAGGGGCTAAACCTGGATTAAAAATGGGACTAAACCTGGACTAAATCTGGGCTAAACCAAGGACTAAAAATGGGGCTAAACCGGGACTAAATTTAGGCTAAACGTCGACCGAACCTGGACTAAACCTGGACAAAGCCCTGACTAAGCCGGGGACTAAACCTGGACTGAACCTGGACTTGCATCTCCACAAACCTTTGCTCTGGAGCAGGGCTCTACACTAACTTTTTTTTCAGGAGCACTTGTGCCCCTAAGTCAAAAATTTTAGGAGCACAGAAAAACAAATGGGGCACAAATAGGTTTTAGTTTTGAACGTTTATTACAGTGCAGAACTTGCGCACACCAACACCAACTTATTTGAATGAATTTTATACAAAAAACACAAAAGAATTGTGACTGTACTTTTCCTGCACAATCACTGTGTTTTTAATCAGTCTATCTCCATTTTATCTGATTAATATTCATTTAGACTTAAAATAAGCCAAACAGACTGTACTGCACTGAAACACTCTGCACCCCTTTTTGGACCTAAGCGAACAGACAAGAACATTCACACAGACAGTGGCTCCTCTTTTCTGCATCACTCGAGGAAAAACTCAAACTAAAACACAACACTACCCACAGTTTGAGAACCTCTTCTTTAAGAGAACTTCCACTGGCACTTTACACAAAACTGCTTCAAAGTGAATAAAGTGGGTAGAATTTTTAAACCTGTATTTTCAAATTCCTGGAGTTGTGACAAACAGATTAATTTGGCATTTTCTTTGACAAACTTCAGCCCACATATTGCCTGCTCTGTGCCGTAGCTCTGCTCTGTGCCGTAGCTCTGCTCTGTGCGACACTGACATAAAATTTGTTTTTTTCACAGGCAGATGTTTAACCTGCCCTGTGACGTACGCAGAGGGTGGAGCTGTGGACGAGCCGCGCACTGGCGGTGCAGTGTCCATGGGCTCCAGCGCACAGGTCCCGCACACTGGTATAAGTTTATGGACGACAGCAGCGGCCGTAATGAAATATGATGCACTCAGTATTCAGACATTGAGTCCGTGACGAGACCGAGTCCAAATGCGCTCGAGTCCGAGACAAGACCGAGACAAAGCTCTGGCTTTAGAGAGGGAAGTCCAGCGGCACAGGGGAATCTACTGAGTGTGGGACAGGTGTGGGTCCTGCTGCGGTGCCGCTCCTCGTTTAAGGGGGCGTGGGTGTGTTTTGAAGCGGAGTTTGTTTGTATGAGTGATATCGCCGCACACGTGGAGCTCGTATGCTGGGGTCGTGCGTGGTCGGAGGTGTCGTGTGGTTCGGTTGCGCTCGCGCTGGGCGTGCTGCGCTTTAGGGGCGATCCAGGCTTGGGCACGATTCTGAAGTCCTAGTGTGAGTGCGCCCCAAATGTTTGATACATGTAGAACGTTTAACTCGTCACATTGCGTCTGTGCGCAGCTCCTTATTGTGCTGCAGAAGCACTTGCACTGGCACTACCGCCAGGGGGCGGTACGACTGTTTTATTTTCCTCATTCGCACAACGAAAATATTTACTCGCAAATGCGAGTGAAATGGGCGCACTGTAGAGCCCTGTGGAGGAGGGTCTTTCTGCTTGTTTCCATGGAAATGTTGTTCCTTTGGCTGTAATATTTCACAGTATGAACATAAAACGCATCTACCTCCATGGAGAATGTCCCAGAGTGTGGATTTAACTTTCTGTTTCCATGGAAAGTTCCGTACTGTTAAACAAACAAACAAACGTGTCATTTGTTTTTCTCCCTCAGACACAAGCGGCTGGAACACGGCTAAAGACGCCTACAGTAACTTTGGAAACAACCGCGGCAAATCTGCTTTTTTCAACGACAGAGGCAACGCCACCAGGGGGCGGTACGAGCGCAGCAGGAAGTACATCCGTGTGGTCGGGTTTATGGCGTAAACTCCGATTCTTGTGCCCAGGTTCGACCACGGCGGGTTCAGCGCCGGCGGGAACAGCCGCTGGGTGGAGGAGCCCCGAGACGACGGAGACTGGTCCAAACCGACGCCGCGAAACGAGAGGCTGGAGCAGTGAGTACCCGCCCGGTTCATTTACGAGACAGGACCTCAAGTAGAGAGTTTTCCCACCGATATGGAGGCTGGCGGTTCAAATCCCGCTCTCGACACAAACATTTGCGGTGCGATTCCAGCTCCCACACGGCCAATTTCTCTGATCTGGCCAAGATTTAACAACTTATATCGGGTTATTCAATGCAACAATAACGTAAATCTGGTGATCTCGTATCGTCAAAGGTCTCACAATAATATGGTGGAGCATCACAATATATCGAATCCCAAGTCTCTTTGCTTAAATGAACAGTTCTGATGCAGAAATAGCTAAAAAAAAAACGGAGGGAACTACATAGACCATGATCCTTTGCTCCGTTTCAGTGCAGACGACATGAAGAAATAACTGTTCTAAATATTTTGAGATCTTCATTCTTTGGATTAAGTCTTGTGAAGCATTTTTAGAGGAAAAAGTCGCAGATTCACAGTTTTATATTGTAATATATCTGGTACAGTGAGATGTTTATGGTGAAAATCTGGTACAGAGAGATTTGGATTTCGTTCCATCCCTAATGACAGTAAATGTTGCACCAAATGACTGGTCAAAGCGTTTTAGATTCAGTCTTGTTATTCTGTAGAATATCGTCATATCGTGAACTTTCCCATGATATCGTAATAAATATCGTGCCGTGACCATATCGTATTGTGAGACTTGGATATTGTCATACCCCTAGTTATTAATTTTGTTTTCAGATTTATTATCAATTTCCTAGTGCTGAGATGCTACTTTTAAGTCATTTCAGTCATCTGAATAGTCCCAGACTCCTCAGCCCTGGTCCGTGTTGTGTTTGTGTCGCAGTGAACTGTTCTCCGGCTGCAACACGGGAATCAACTTTGAGAAATACGACGACATTCCTGTAGAAGCCACCGGACAGAACTGCCCCCACCACATTGAGAGCGTAAGAGACTCCAGCCTCTGTTTTATACTTTTATGCATCGCTAAGATGTGTTCCAAACAGGATGTGAGCACGGGAATGCTTCCGGCTCCATCAGCTCTGGCTCCAATCAGCTTTGCATTAAAAAACATTCCTGTTTTCTCTATACCTGCTGCTGTGAGCCTCATTTTGGGCTTAAAACTTTCGTATTAACCTTCTCTACATGATCCTGGGGTTTTTATTTCGCCATTTTGTCCCTAAATTAATAATAAAAATTAATTACCGTCCCACTTTAACTGTAGCTTTTCACTGTATGTTTTTAATTGTATTTAATTTGTTTATGTTGTTGTAAAGCGACCTTGAAATAAAATAAAATGTATTATTATTATAAAAAAAATCACCTTATGTATGGACACAAAAACACAAAGAGCACTTGGACCTTTCCTTTATTATTATTTATTATATTTATGTATTATTTATCAGGGTCGCCGCGGGGTCTTTATAGTCTTAAAAAGGTCTTAAATTTCATGTTCCTAAATTTAAAAAGTCTTAAATCATGTTGTCCAAGTGTTATTTTTTTCGCAAAGGTTTTACATTTCCTATTTTTTGTAAACTCACTGGGCTGCAGGGCAATGTGAGACAAGACAATGGGAAAGTTTAGTTTGTCTTGTTAGAATGTTAGAAGTGATTTTTTTGGCCATTTTTCAGCAACGCACACAACTATAAATGAGTTCTGAATGAGATTTTATCATAAAAGTATATTTTGTTATTTAAAGAGTAATGGTCATTATTAGAATTGGATCTGGTGTTTTTTGCCTGCATAATGGGTGCGATGTTGGTCTTAATTTTCATTTAATTAAAAATGTTTTAAATTTGGGCTAGTCAAACCTGGAGATATCCTTTTTATGCGCATGGGAATGATTGACGATAAACTTTTTGAACTTGAGAGCTTATCGAGCTTTGGTTTCTGTGGATTCCAAACATTCGGCTTCAACCTTAGAACAACCTCCTGTCGGTCTCCAGTTTCAATAAATAAAATAAGATTGAATTTGGTGCCACTTCCATATTATAGGAACAGGAATTTATTTATGGACAAAATCGCTGAATAAAAAGCGCAGGATCATGTAGAGCGGGTTAATACGAACATTTTAAAGCTGCATTTGTGTAACTTTTCTGGTGGAGTGTTTTGTCACCTGCTTGTTTCCGTGGATACGTCATCGCTCTGCCTGGAATGTTCCACAATGTGACTTTAAACAGCTGTACTTTACGTTTATTCAGTTACAGGTGGTTTTACAGCTCAAAAATACCCAGAAAAACAGGCGTTCTGACTGTGAGCGGGGACGCCTCTCCACAGATCTGACCTGTAACTCGGTCTCTGTGTGGATAGAAAAGTTTAATTACATAATCTGCACGGAGAAAAACATTTGACACAGTTTTTGTCCATTTATCTAAACAGTTTGTGGTTAAAACTCTTTGGGATTCAGTCTTTTTGCTTCAGATTTTCTTTCCCCGAGAGTCTGGAGGCCTGAGGTTCACGTTATTTTGTGTTCTTCAGTTTCAGGATGTGGACATGGGGGAGATCATCATGGGGAACATCGGTCTGAGCCGTTACACTCGCCCCACTCCCGTTCAGAAATACGCCATTCCCATCATCAAGGGCAAGAGGGACCTGATGGCCTGCGCTCAGACGGGTACTGAGTGAGAACTGGGGGCGCGATATTCCAAAGGTTTTACTGCGTCTGACGTTCTCTGGTCTCTTCTCCGCAGGATCTGGGAAAACCGCAGCCTTCCTCCTGCCCATCCTCAGTCAGATTTACGCCGAGGGACCAGGAGAAGCTCTGAACGCCGCCAAAGCTTCAGGACAGGTGAGGGAAAGAGAGGAGGGAGGAGGCAAATGGACTGACCGTTAAGGACCGTTTAGGACAAATGTCTGCAACGTTTAAAAGCAAAAGAGCCGCGTTAGACTGTTTCAAACCCGGCAAAAATCTGAAAGAGTCGTTTGATCAATGAGAGAAACCGACTTTGACTCGACTTTATTGCTTTTAAAGATAACCTTAAGGCCTATTCGTACTTCATAAGACATGAGAACCAGCTCCTGTTCGGCAGTTCTTGTGGCTTGTTCTCGACACCTCAGCTCAGCAGAACTTTGTTGGGCAGTTCGGCAGCGCTGACTGGTTATTTTTTATATGGGGGCGTGGGCGGAGATACCGTGCCAGAAAAGTGAGAATCGGGGCGTGACGACCGTAGTTTTGCGAGGATTCACGTGGTTCGGAGGGACGTAAAGGCGCAGGGCAATCAGGGCTGGGCAGTAATACGGTATACCGAAGTATCAGAAAGTAGCAGCGGTGTCAGTTTCATTCCCGTCATTTAAAAAATCTGCATAAGGACCTAAAACCACAGCGCCGACTTCCCCGCTCGAGGGCGAAGTCAGACTTTCACGGAGGAGGCGGGAGCTACGCCTCAAAACGACGCAGACGATCAGGGCTGTGATTGGTCCTCTCCACCGCTCTACATTTCCTCCGCTCATTCTAGACTTTGAGTAATAATGTGTTTAATGCAGCTTTGGCACATTTGTTTACGTTTTACACAAGCCAAACTTCAAAGCGCACAGCTCATTTGCATACAGCTCATTTGCATACAGTATAAGCGCTGATAAAAACAGCTCGTGCGCTGATGCTGATGCGATCGAACGCGCTGCAAAGTTTGGTCTGATCAGAACTTGTGCCTCATCTTCAAATATAAAGCTGCGACTCTGTTTCTGAAGGGTTTAGGTGCAGCTACAAAATAATTCTGAATTAGTCACCGTAATACCGATAAAATGCTGAGACGGTTTAACGGTATCAAAACTTGGATACCGCCCAAACCTACTTCTACAGTGGCTAGACTCCATAAAACACAGGGAAACGTCCACCAATATGAATCTTCTTCGGCTTCAAACATCATTTTCTCTTCTTCCTCCTTCAGTAGTTCATAAAGTACAATTTGTGCCATTGTCACGACAGTGTTACAAAGCTGTGCAAAATCCTTGCTTTGCCTGACATGTTTGGCACTATGGCATTAAACTTCTATTAAGTGTTTATTAAATCTCAAGTCCATTGCTCAAAAACACCTCCAAAAACATTCATCTAAGCGGGATCACCTCTCCACAGATCTCCACAGATAGTTTTCTCTATGGAGATAAATACATTAAAAGAAAGAAATTTGAGTTTTCTTTCTCATCTTGTCCTCGTTACAAAGGATAAATCTGTGTAAATATTAATGGATCTGTGTGTTTGTGTCCGACAGGAGAATGGAAAGTTTGGCCGTCGTAAACAGTATCCGATCTCTCTGGTTCTGGCTCCAACTCGAGAACTGGCTCTGCAGATCTACGACGAGTCCAGAAAGGTGAAAACATTCCAGTTTTAGACGTATATGTTACGCTTTTATCACCAGATTCACCAAAGGGTCAAAAGGTTTTAATCCGGACGAGTTTTCATGCTGTTCTGAGTCCTCTTTGGTTTGGCCGACGCACCTGAGGTCAATATTTCTCATAGTTTGACATCGGTTAAGTGGCCGTTTGTGGTTTTAGAGGAAAAGTACGAAAACACAGGCAGTGGCGCCAAGATGTAAAACAGAATCCCTCCGTCTGTGTCATCAGCAGAGAAAACTCCATCCAAAATATGGAAGGAAAGACTTTTACTGACACGTTAAACCTTCACTTAACTAAATATAGGTGTCATTTATCAGTATTAGTTTAATTATTTAAGCTTTGACTCTTGTTTACGTTATGGTTGCTAGGGAATAGTTATGTAACAACCAGGAAGTAAAATAAAAACACACAAAAATAAGGCAATATTTTAGTAAATGTTTAAATGCTGTTCTATGTTTTAGTTAAATTAAAGGATTATGGGTTATGTCTGCTTAATAATGACTGTACTAAACTGAATTTGACGCGCGTGTTCGTCGTGTGCAGTTTGCGTACCGCTCTCGTGTGCGCCCCTGTGTGGTGTACGGAGGCGCCGACATCGGGGGGCAGATCCGGGACCTGGAGCGAGGCTGCCATCTGCTGGTGGCCACGCCGGGACGCCTGGTGGACATGATGGAGCGCGGCAAGATCGGGCTGGACTACTGCAAGTGAGAAACACAGAAACACACCTGAACTCAGCGCAAAATGTGCTTTAAGGAAGTTTCTGTTTGAGCTGTAATGATCCGGGAGTCATAGAACCATAGTTACATTCACAGCTTTCATTTTCTCACACGTTCTTCTTTTCTTTTTTGTGACTATTCGATACTTGCAGATAACAATATTAGGCTTTTAAACTCTCTAGGAAAGACTAAAATTATGATAAGTTAAAGAGAAGTTTACAAATGAACTTTTTGCTTTTGTAAAAATAACAACAAAATGTATTTATCTGTGATATAAACTCATATTTTCACTCAGGAGTCACAGATCTGATCAGGAAAAGTCAGCGAAATTGAACATGTCATTTTCCAGGCCTGGAAAAGTCCAGGAATTTTAGTATCTCTCACAGTCCCAGCGTTCTGTAAAGTTCTCCTGAGGCTGTCCTGATTATTTCTGAACGTCTGCGCAGCCGCTGCAGCAGAACAACACACAATAAGGTGATTTAAAAGAGACGACAATAAGGCCCCGTTCACACATACACGGATATTTTTAAAAACTGAGAAATTTCCCTCCGTTTGTTCCCATCTTTTACACGGCCTAATGCACTGACCGGATTTAAAATGTTAAAAACTGTTGTAAATTCCCCAGTTTAACTATTAGTTCAGTAACTGTTTATTTAGTTCAGGCATCTATAGGCAGCTCAGGGGTCCTTGGGAGCACCATGGTAACGCTGTCACCATTACCATGGTAACGCTGTCACCATTACCATGGTAACGCTGTCACCATTACCATGGTAACGCTGCTACTGTTACCATGGTAACGCTGTTACTGCTGCCATGGTAACGCTGTTACTGCTGCCATGGTAACGCTGTTACTGCTGCCATGGTAACGCTGTTACTGCTAGACTAACTGCTGTAGCTTCAGATCATCACCTTTAACCTCTCTAAGTCATGGGTTTATAAATATTTGTCTAAATATATTCTTTAATTATATGTAATGTTCTAATTTACATATTTATATGTGATAGTTAATGCTATGTTTAACAGTTATTCATATGCTGATTATATGTGCTCGCTCTGTGACAGTTATTTTCACTTGGGAATACGATTTAATATAGATTACCAGATGGAAATGATCGAAATGTAACAAGAAAGGACATTAAAGCTCCTCAAAATCCATTGTCCTCCTTCACTTTCTGATCACTTTCTTGTGCTTAAAACCAAAAGCAAAACTTGTTCCACCTCAGCGCAGATATGAACAGGTATCAAATCGTGGCCGCTGGTTCCTGTTTGCGTCCGATTACAAAATGTTTAGATCCTCCACAAACCAAGAAGTTGTGGTCGGCTTCACTGTGACAAGAAAACTCCAGCGCGGCCTCTGACAGTTGTGTAAAATACTGTAAACATAAACACTTGTGATGCTCAGAATGTGTGAATAACGTGAGGAAAGACCAGTTCAAACCGTGTGCGTGTGTTTTCAGTTACCTGGTTCTGGACGAGGCGGACCGGATGCTGGACATGGGGTTCGAGCCTCAGATCAGACGGATCGTGGAGCAGGACACGATGCCGCCCAAAGGAATCAGACAGACCATGATGTTCAGCGCCACCTTCCCCAAAGAAATACAGGTACAAATGCACAGAGGTGAAGGGCAGTACGGCCGTGAGACAAACCAGTGCCACCACAGGGGAAAGCGGGTCACATCTTCACACTAAACCAGGTCTAAACACCTTGGAGGGCATTGTGAAATCCCGAGTTAGTCCTGAGTTAGTCCTGAGTTAGTCCCGAGTTAGTCCCGAGTTAGTCCCGAGTTAGTCCCGAGTTAGTCCCGAGTTAGTCCCGAGTTAGTCCCGAGTTAGTCCCGAGTTAGTCCTGAGTTAGTCCCAAATTAGTTCCGAGTTAGTCCTGAGTTAGTCCCAAATTATTTCCCAGTTAGTCCTGAGTTAGTCTCGCGTTAGTCCCACGTTACTCTCATGTTTGACCCGAGTTAGCCCCAAGTTAGTCTCGAGTCAGTCCCGAGTTAGTCCTGAGTTAGTCCCTCCTGAGTTTGCCTCGAGTTAGTCCCGAGTTAGTCCCAAGTTTGCCCCGAGTTAGTCCCTTTTAGTCCCTTTTTAGTCCCGGGTTAGTCCCAGGTTTGCCCCAAGTTAGTCCCTTTTAGTCCCTTTTTAGTCCCGAGTTAGTCCCAGGTTTGCCCCAAGTTAGTCCCTTTTAGTCCCTTTTTAGTCCCGGGTTAGTCCCGACTTTGCCCTGAGTTAGTCCAGAGTTAGTTCCAAGTTAGTCCTGAGTTTGCCCGGAGTTAGTTCCGAGTTAGTCCCAAGTTACTCCCACGTTTGACCCAAGTTAGTCCCGTGTTAGCCCCGCGTTAGCCCCTTGTTATTCCTGAGTTAGTCCAGAGTTAGTTCCAAGTTAGTCCCTAGTTAGTCCCTAGTTAGTACCGAGTTAGTACTGAGTTTGCACCGAGTTTGCCCTGAGTTAGTCCCGAGTTTGCCTCAAGTTTGCCCTGAGTTAGTCCTAGTTTTAACCTGATTTTGACTTGGCTTAGACTTGGTTTAGTCCAAAGTCCTGACTGAGTCTTGGTTTTCAGCAGTGACTGAAAAGTGAAAGATGGTTTAAAACATGAACTGTCCGATACACAAAAGCACATTTAAGACCATAGTTTTAGGTCGTAGTTTTGAAGCCCAGAAGAAGAAAAGATATGGCTTGTTAGTAAAAAATAAAAGCTTATAAACGTCCTCCTGTCCCTCAGATCCTCGCCCGGGACTTCCTGGAGGAGTACATTTTCTTGGCGGTCGGTCGTGTCGGCTCCACTTCGGAAAACATCACCCAGAAAGTGGTTTGGGTCGAAGAGAGCGACAAAAGATCCTTCCTCCTGGATCTGCTCAGCGCCACAGGTAAAAACCCCACGCTTCCCCTCTGTAATACCCGTGTGTGTGTGTGTGGACCATAGACTGTACAAACCTAAGTCCCTGTGTCACTTTTGGTGCGGTAAAGGTCCTATATTATGCAAAAAGACTTTATTTGAGCTTTAACCCACGTCATTATGTCGTTTCCTCATCCAAACCATTCCCGGAGTTGTGTTCTGTTTCCGTTTCTTCAGCTTTTTCGTGCATGTCTGAGTAATCCCGCCTATTCGGTTTGTCTCTCCTCCTCCAGCATCATCTGTTGCTAAACCAAAACTGCTCCTCTGTGTTTTTAAAGCCCCAGTATGTAACTTTTTAGGCAGATAAATAGACTAAAATGTAAGCAGGGTTTGGTTGATTATATATTATTGCACTGAAAAACACGCTCATCTCCACAAACCTGACCTCCTCCTGCTTGCTTCCATGGAAAAGTCGGCTAAAATCCTCCATAGTCCTGTGGAGAATGTTCGGAAATGTGGTTTTAACTTTGTATTTCCGT
The DNA here is from genome assembly GCA_034769755.1 of Odontamblyopus lacepedii. Lineage (NCBI taxonomy): Eukaryota > Metazoa > Chordata > Actinopteri > Gobiiformes > Gobiidae > Odontamblyopus > Odontamblyopus lacepedii. Next base: position 3,281,602 of record CM068366.1, read on the forward strand.
GGAAACATGCAGACGATGTGCCACTTCCAATAAAGTTACATACTGCTTCTTTAAAGTCCATGTATTCTTATGGGTTTAGCGCTAATTTCTTTCGCCGCACAGTCAACTAACCAACTTTTGACATGAGCAGCTACTGTTTTTAGCCTTTGTGGTCTCGGATAAGGAAAGTTTTTCCATGTTACTTTATTTTAAATGTCCCGTATTATAGAAAACTGACCCCTGTGAGCTTTAGGTCACGTTATAACGCTGTTTCCTCTGCAAAAAACAGACCTGGAGTTGTGTTTTATTAGTCTCGAAATGCTCCGTTCCAGCCTAAATCAGCCTAAATGTGCAGGTTTGTGTGTTTAAACATGTGTAAATGAAACAAAACACAACTCCAGGTCTGTTTCTGACGAGGAAACATTAGAGCAGATAAGGGCCCTTTAAGTTATGCTACAGTGATGAAATGCATAATATAGGACCTTTAAGGGCAGGTACAAATCTACAGTGTAATTTGTTCCCTGATGTATTTCCAATGATTTATTTGTTAGCAAATGCATAGAATTCCCTTATGTGACCAAATTATAATGAATCAAATCTCTATTTCTGTACATTATAGTTGTTGACATGTCCTTCACCACTAGATGTCGCCATTAAACAACTCTTTAAGCATAGATTAAACGATAAAAAGCAAGTGAAGAGTTGAATTGGGCCTCTCCCGCTGTCTGTTTGAGTCGGATCTGGGCCTGTCCGGTCCCCTGGGCCTCTCTGTAGTCCAATGCTCGCACTAATATATCTGGTGGTTTGGTTTTATCTAAAGTCGTCCCCACTGAGGCACAGGACAATGCAGCAGACAACATAGAGAGACCCGGTAAGACCTGCACCTTAAAGTCCAATATTATTCAAATATTATAATTTTTGCCTGCACTCTTCCTCTCGGGGGCGCTCTCGTCCTCCAGCCTCAGTTCATTTCATCGGTAAAACTCCATCAGCTCAGGTACATGACGCTGCAGCCGCTCTTTGGTTCTGTCACAGTAACAAAGGGTTTGGTTTCATTTATTTTAGAAACACTTTCGGTCTCCCACAGCGCCACGTTTTGCCTCATTCACACAGACACAGTTCAGGTGATGACACGATTACAGCAAACGCACAAGTGTTGGACCCAGAGACATGACAGAGTTTATCTAATGAGGCCTAAAACTGTTTCCACTTCCTGTACTTTAACTCATCTTTATTAGGGTCAAATTTCTCTTGGATGAAGAGTGTGAGTGTAGCTTCTGTTTGGGTCAGGCCCAAACCAGGACACCGTAAAATACCAAATAAGAGCCGGGGCGTTTATTTGTTTCAGTCACAGGCGTTTGTTTGAGACCAGGCGGCAGTTTGGGCCGATTTATTCCTTCCTCACAAAAATCTCGCTCAGCAAAACTGGGAAAATATGGTCCTCAGATTCAGTATGACGATAATTTAGGCGTCATTCTAAACAGACGTAGGCGAGTTCTTTTGAAATGTCTACAGGAGTTTCCCACATTTAAAAGCGTTTATGCGAATGAGCCACGTGATTGTGAAGGGATAGTTTGGGTTTTTGACCTGAATCTGTACGTCCCCATCAGCAGAGTCGCATCAACACTGACTTACCTCCCGACAGCGTCTGAGCCCAGTTCTTCCCCGGTTTCGGTGCTGGTCCGGCAAGTTGGCCGGAGTCATGAAAATAAAGCGTTTTTCTTCTCTTTTGTGACGCAAATGTCTCACTCTTTTGAACACATATTGTTTTGAGAAGAAAAACACTTTATTTTCATGACTCCGGCCAACTTGTCGGACACTTTCATCAGCACCAAAACCGGGGAAGAACTGGGCTCAGACGCTGTCGGGAGGTGAGTCAGTGTTGATGCGACTCTGCTGACGGAGACGTACAGATTCAGGTCAAAAACACAAACTGTCCCTTTAAGTTTGGTTTGTGTGGAGACGACGCGAGCATCAGTCCTGCGTCCTGTTCTTGCAGCTCGACTTCTGTCTTCAACACGAACATTAGACTCGCCGTTTATTTAGAACCGGCGCTTATTTATCAAAATATACAAATATACACCTGCACCCGGTGTTTAAAGGGGTTATTTGGTATTTACGGTATTCAAAAGCCTCGTGTCAGGAGGTGTCAGGCCTGTGTTAGTGCAGATCAGTGGAAGAGGTAATCTGCTGAGCTCCTGTAGAAGTGTGTTGTCCATATAAGGGCTTCCTCTGCATGTGTTTCCTGTTGCCCAGAGACTAAAGTTTGAGCCCAGCATCAGAAGACACAGCAGTGCGCACACACTAGTGTTGTGTTTGTGTGGACAGATGTTACACTGCAGCTCATGTCGTCACAGCGCTCCTTTATCCAAACGTCTCTGACCAAACTCTGTCACGGCTTCTGCTGCATGAACCCCACGGTTACGGCCATGCATCCATCCACTGACGTCAAACCTGTGACAGGCTTTTGTTTTTCACATTCTCGCTTTGCTTTCCACGCGGCGCAGAGCAGATGGATGTGGCCACACTCACACTGCGGCTCCAAAAAAGGAGGCGATATCGGCCGTTTTAACCATGTCCATCCAAACACACCCGGAGTTTGTTTCATTCATGCATGTTTTATTGATCTTATATCCTCCGCTGCTTTCTCTCTGCTCCCCCTTCCCTGTTTTATCTCTGCAAACGCCTGTAACTCTCCACACAAGGCGATAACCTCGACATGGAGAAGGGTTACGCCGCAGACATTGTTTTCAAACCGATCCTGGCCCGTGTTGAGGCAGAATCACTGTAGTTTAGAGTTTAAACTGAGCTGGAGGCAGGTCAGGACTCTATGGTGGAGTTTGCAGTTTAATTTGCAGATTTGTTGACCTGGTTTATGGTTAAAATCTCTGATTCCTGGGTCTATCCGCAGGAAACAAAAACTGGCACAAAGGTCAGCATTTGTCAGAATAAATAAGTAAAAGTCAAATGATTTTTTTTTACAGCGGCTTCAGAAAGTGGAGCCGTTATTCAATCCCAAAGAAGCGAATGTTTCAGTTTGAAAGGACTTTAAACCATAAGATTAATATGACAAGTTTGTGGAGCTGATCCCAAACAAATAACGAGAAGGAGAAACATTTGTGGATCAGAAGTTTGGAGACTTTGCTCCAAAACAGCGAATCCCCCATAGAGTCGTACAGAAACCTGCGTCACATCTGAAATTCTGACGTCAGATTGAAGTGTGCGAAGGCGAGCTGTTAAAAGAGTAAATTGTCTTGGCGTTGTGTCGCTGTTCCAGGTAAAGACTCTCTGACGCTGGTGTTTGTGGAGACGAAGAAGGGCGCGGACGCTCTGGAGGACTTCCTGTACCGCGAGGGCTACGCCTGCACCAGCATCCACGGGGACCGCTCCCAGAGGGACCGCGAGGAGGCCCTGAACCAGTTCAGGTCCGGAAAGTGCCCCATCCTGGTCGCCACCGCGGTGAGTTCACGTCACTACTGATACTTTTACTACTTTTACGACTGATACTTTTACGACTGATCCTGATGTTTCTACGTTCTGTTAAAGGTCCTATATGAGACACAACTGACTCCTGTGAGGTTTAAGTCGTGTTTTAATGTTGTTTCCTCCTCAAAAACAGACCTGGAGTTGTGTTTGTTTCATTCACATGTTTGAGTAACTCTTTGTTATTTGTCTGTTTACGTCTCCAAAGCTCAAAACGCTCTGTTCCACCTTGTGATGTCATGATGCAGTAGTTTTCAAGTGAACAGCTCCTTTTACCTTAAGTTCAGCAGAGACTGAAAATTCCAGGGCTTAAATCATCCAAATGTTTCTAGTGAAGGTGTGTGGAGTTTAAAAACACAGTAAAACACTTCCTGTTTCACCACATGACATCACAAGGTGGAACTGGAGTGTTTTCAGTTTGAGAGACTAAAATCTGCAGGGTTTGTGTGTTAAACATTCATCCATTTTCTTCCGTTTATCCGGGGCGGGTCACGGCGGCAGCAATCTAAGCAGGGACTCCCTGACTTCCTTCACCCCAGACACTTCCTCCAGCTCCTCCAGAGGGACCCTGAGGCGTTCCCAGGCCCAGAGACATCAGAGTCCTGCACGGACAAACCGCACCCGACCCGTTTTCCGACTGCACTAATAAAATTCCGCACCCGATCCGACCCAATATAAATACAAACCGACACCTGAACTGCACCCGAAAATCAGTCCAAGAGCCAAAAAAGAGCCACAACTTTGTACTCTCCACTCAATAATTTTCTTTTCAGCTTCTTGGGAGTCATTTTGAACTGCAAGACGTCACATTCGAGGTTTGAAAATGAAAATGGAAATGTGTGCAGCAAAAATGTGGATTTTACATTTAATTGTCAAAAACAACGGCATTTTTGCATTTCACTAAAACACAGCCCTGTTTTTTTGTTTGCACTTGATGTTTTGTAAACCGCAGATTAGACCCGCGCTCTCCTGCGTCCGACACGGCACAACATTTCCAACCCGTTTCATTAAAATTTGTGGTAAATATCCACGGGTACCCGAACCCCCATAGTCCCTCCAGCGTGTCCTGGGTCTTCCCCGGGGCCTCAGTGGTTCTATTCCGAGCTCTTCCTCCTGGCCACTCTGCGTAGGAAACTCATTTGGGCCGCTTGTATCGATGACCTGGTCCTTTCGGTCGTTCCCCAGAGCTCCTGACCACAGGTGAGGGGAGGAACGTGACTGAGGTAAATCCAGAGCTTTGCCTTTGGGCTCAGCTCCTCTTCACCACAACGGCCCCGATACAGCGACCGCATCACTGCCGACGCTGCACCGATGTGTGAATGAAACAAAACACACCTCCAGGTCTGTGACGAGGAAACTGCATTAGAACATACCGTAGATCAGAAAACGGTGTAATATGGGCCCATCAAAATGTCACACACATTTCCTTTTAGACTCACTTCTTAAACACTGCGTGTTTCTGCTCGTGTCCTGCAGGTGGCGGCTCGAGGTCTGGACATCTCCAATGTGAAACACGTGATAAACTTCGACCTCCCCAGCGACATCGAAGAGTACGTCCACCGCATCGGACGCACGGGGAGAGTCGGAAACCTCGGTGAGACGCACAGAACTCATTTATTTCTATTTTCCGACATGAACATGATGGTTCTGATGAATCTCTCATTTTGACTTCATTTGGTGTTGTAAATTAGAGTTTTACGCCAACCAAGAAGAAATTTGTATAGAAAAGTTGAAAAATATGTTGAAAATTACAGGTTCTATTTTGGAGTGTTCTGTCGTTTAGTTACTGCACTGACTGATTTCCAACCAGGAAGTAAGATTTGAACCCTAAAAAAGTGTAAAATGTTTTGCAAAATCTTAAATATAACGATCTTAACTGTGTAGTCCAACCTGTCATATGCACTTTAAACAGATCGAAATTACTATTTGAGCGTTCGCAACTGGCAAATCACAAAAGATGCTGTTGTTTATGTGTAATTTAGGGCCTCTTTGAGAACTAAATGTGTGTCAGATGCCCTCCCTGTGTCTCCACGGGGTCTCAATCTGTGTAAACCCTGTAATTTATACATCTGCAAACATGTTCTGATATAAATGGGAGTGCAGATTTCAGTGTTCTCTCGAATATAAATGCCTCTGGACGTGTTTTAAGTCTCTGTACGTGAGTTTTTCTGTCATGAAAATCAGAACCAGTTCCTTTTAAACAGTTTGCAGTGCTCCAAAGTTATTCCTCACTTACCTTCTGCGTTCAGAGCGTCCTAATTATTCACCATGATGGGCTTATGAGAGCTTCCTGATGCTCGGACAATAAAAAGCTTTGTAATTAGACGCTGACAGAGCACTGCGGTCTTATTTTTATCTTAAGATAAGCTTATAGAATGTATCTGTACTGGGGAAAGACACATTTAACTCACAAATCAGGCAGGTTTTTTTAAGTTCTTTGCAAATATTATAATCTATATACATGTTTTTGTATTAAATGTTGTTGTTTTTAGGTTTGGCCACGTCCTTCTTCAACGATAAGAACGGAAACATCACTAAAGACCTGCTGGACATTCTGGTGGAGGCCAAACAGGAAGTGCCCTCGTGGCTGGAGAGTCTGGCCTACGAGCACCAGCACAAGACCAACAACAGGGGGCGCAAGAGGTAACGGGCTTTAAACTGGACCTCCTGGTGTCGGAGCGTAGAGTGAGAGACGGAGCAGAACAAGCACTTTTCCATTACTTTACTCGTCCGTTCATATCAAAATAAATACGGCTGCTTATGAGGAAAAAAGCACTAAACCGTGTGAATTTGTAATGCTTAAACTGTGTATTTTCAGGTTTTCTGGAGGTTTCGGGGCGCGCGATTATCGTCAGACGGCGGCTGGAGCGAACAGCGGCGGGTTCGGGGGGCGAGGAGGACGGAACCAGACGGGACACGGGGGAAACCGCGGATTCGGAGGAGGTGAGAAACCCTCTTATGCTTCTGTTCTGTGAAACTGTGTGAAAACTTCAGTATTCCTAAAGTACTACATATTTATACTGAACAAGAGTTACAAACGGTCAAATGGTGTTCGCCACAGATTCATGGCTCTTATGCAACGTCCATTACCATCATATTCACCGGGTCCAGGGGCTTCAATTTGATTATTTCTTATTGTTCAGCTTCATTCCTGTTTCTACCAGCAGAGGGAGCTCCAACACCTAAATACCTCATTGAAAACATGTAGTTTTTTGGCTTCTGACTGAATTCCACCAACTCTAGCAACGGACTTTAGCTTCAAACGGGCTGGAGTTCAACTTTAAGTGTGTTTTCCAAATGTGGACATTATTTTAAGTTGGTGAAATACCTACCCAAGGTGACCAAAAGCATGTTTAAAAGCAGAGATGGACCGATATTTGCCCTTTTTAGTGTATCAGCTATCGGCCTTAAATCTCCAGGAGAGGCCGATATTTAGTTTAGGCCCCAATAGTTCCCTAAATATGCGTAAAGAATAAATGCATGAAGCTTTATTTGCACACTTAACTACAAAGACAGAACTGCAAAGAGGTCACGTCACTGCTCCTTATGCAGCTTGTGATAAAACACTGCACTTGTGCTAAATGAAAATGACATCGTTTGGGGAAAATAATCAAAATCAGCCCAAAAATACAGACAGTCATCGTCTGCTCAGGATTCTAAACAGTGAGAAATGAGAAAAGCAAATGTGTCCATCTGTATTTAAAAGAGAATTAAAGCCACAAATATCTTTTAACCACATAGTTCTTGCATATTTAATGACTTTTTTGCGGTTTTTTTTTTTTTGTCTTTCAGGCGGATTTGGAAACTTCTACGCGGCCGACGGTTACGGAGGAAACTACTCCCACACCCAGGTCGACTGGTGGGGCAACTAGACCTGCCCCTGCGCCCTCCATCTGCCCCGCGCCCCCTCCATCCGCCCCTCCGCCCCTCATGCATGCGATAAAACTATTTATACTTCTTTAGGTGGCTTCATCCCCCTCTTATATTTGCACCAGACTTCCACACCCTCCTCCTCCTCCTCCGTTTTGTTTCGGATTACGGTAACTCTATTGTAGCTCTGATGACACTTTAGTTATGTTCACAAACGCTTTTGGTGTCTGAAAAATCGAAAGAAAAACGCAGAATTTCTCAAAACTGCCCGGTCCAAAAACGTCAGGGTATTTTGACGATTTTTATTTATTATTTTTAGTGTTTTTTTATTTGAGTTCATCTTATTACGAACTACTGGAAGTACTGAAAGCGTGTACGGGGTTTAGAATAATGTTACTTCAAAATATCGTGGATTCTACAACAGAATTACACTATTTTTTTGCTTCTTATTTATTAGATTTTTGTGTAACCATAAAAAGTTCCTCTTAAAACTTTATTAAAAAGGTTCTTAGGTTCATTTTAAGTATTTTTGCCTGTTGCTGTAACTCCTGTCACTGAATGTAAGCTACCTATTTTTCCACTAAGGACCAAAATGACTGAAAAAAGTGCTCGAGTTGCCACAAGAAATAGAAATAATCGCTGTTTTTTCATTATTATTTTAGCCTCTTGAAAGGGTATTGAAGTTAAAGGGCCCACGTTACACTATTTTCCGATCCGTTATAATGTAGTTTCCGCATCGAAATCATACCCGGAGCTGCGTTTTGTTTCCTTAAAAGGTAAAAAGTAGCTGTTAATTCTGTTAAATGACCACTTCATGACATCACAAGGTGGGACGGAGCGCGTTTTGAGCTTTGGAGACGTAGACGGACGGATAATAAAGTGTTACTCAAACGCGGGTGAACCAAACAAAAACACAAAACGCAGCTCCAGGTTTGTGTCCGAGGAGGTAACGGCATTATAACGCGCCTTAACGATGCGCCGCTACCATGGAGATGCTGTTGGCGTCGCCCGTAATGTTCCGCAATACGGTATTAAACTTGTGTAAGACGCATTTATTCAGTTATGGGTGTTTTTATGGCTCAGAAATACCTTTAAAAACATGCATTCGCAGATTCTCGCCTGTAAATTGGCCTGGTAGTGTTTGTTTCTATGGAGACTGAACAGATTAATGCCGTACTTTGGAATATTGTGTATAAGTGGTGGGCCCTCTATCAGAAAAGTGACGCAGTGCACCTTTTAAAGCTCACGTTTTGCGCAATAAAGGACATTTTAAAGTATGTATTTAAAAAAAAAAAAAAGTAGTGTTTTTTTCTAGTTTCGTCAAAATATTTGGCGATCCTTTTTGGCCTGGGCAGTTGTCGGTCTCAGTACTTTACTTTTACCAAACGCTCTCTCCTTCCCCGTCATGAAAACTCCCACGACGCTCCAGGCTACGTGTCTCTCCGCCGATTTGTAAGTGTAAAAATTGCATGCCCAACTTCCACAGGGCCCAGATTATTGTTACTTTTTCGTAATATATATAAACGTACGTTGAAAAAAAAACAACAACAAACAAACGACGACGACGATAGGCACATTTCTGAACTGGCTTTCGGGTCTTTTTTCCACACAGAAGAGACCGTGCAAAAAAAAAAGTTACGACAACTCTTTATTTTTCCATGTTTTTAAAAGGTTTTATGGCATTACATATAAGCCAGGTCTGTGGGAATTATACGCACGGGTTGGACTCGAGCGAGAAGTCCAATTTAGTGAGTTTAAAATAATATTATGAAGGAATTGTTCTATACGGTGCCTTTAAAAAAAAAACTGTCTGTTGATTTTATTGACAATGTAATAACTGGCTACAAGTAAGGGCCGACTGTGACTAAAAAGAAAAAGGAGAAGTAAGTGATTATTTATTTATTTAACTTATAAAAAACTTAATTTTGTGCACCCGTAAAGATATCCTCGCTCCTAACCAATCAGAAGAGAGAATCGGCGTCATGTGATGCGATTATGGAGGTTTTGTTTTAATATTGTGTTAAAACTGACATTGAAAACTGTATTTGTTGTAGCAGAAGCACTTTAAATTTCAATAGAACGCAGAACTGAACCGGGGATTATCTCGTTAAAGGCGTAAACACTGACCCCTAGTGGCTGGAGGTGGTACTTTTAGCTCTATTTCGCAATCGGTTTCAACTTCTCAAACCGAGCTTTTCCCGAGACTTTTGGCGTGTGCGTTTTAAGTTGCAAAGTCACTTACTTCTCCTTTAGAATTGTGTATTAAATTGTTTTTGATTAATACTGGAAGGAAATAAACTAGGCTCGAACTAAATCAAACCTTGGCAACACAAAAAAAAAAGACTTAAAACTAGCTGCTGTGAGAAAACTGTCTCGGAGTAGCTGTAATATCTGTTTCACATTTGCCAGAAAGTCTAACCAAAGTATATCACTAATAATTGTAACTAAACACGTCAAAATCCACACGTTTTGCACCTTACGTAGTCAAAATAAGCATGAAAAAGTCCTAAATTGTACTAAATCTGCAATATTAGTGATAGACTTTTGAGAATTTAATTAAAATAGCAAGCTTTCTGGTACTTTTCTGCAACCAAGATTGGAGCTCGAATTTCTCAAACACATCTTGTCACTAATAGTCGGCCATTTTGTTCCTTGAGCCACTGAGAAGGCAGTTGAAAAGCAATTTCTATTATTTTTCTATAGTGAAATGCCAAAGATCCTTATTTTGTCATATGATAAGCTGATACTGTCTAGTTTTACCTTTTATACACTCAAAACATATATTTGTATAGCATCCTAGATAAATTATTGTGCACAGCTAGCTAGTGCGGTACACGCGCTGGCTTTTGAATGTTAGCTTGTTGACGTTTATTTTGTATGCTAAATGTAGCGCAAGAACAATTTGAATGTTCCTTTTGCTTTTGCGAGTAAAGCAACGACAGGTCCCGTTGAGAAAAATGTGAAGAGTAGCCCGACAGATGCTATAGCAATGACCGAAATTAGTTCTGATTCTTAATTCATGTGGCTATTATGCATTTTAAAGCACTTCTTAGCGTTTTTTTTGTTTCGTTTTTTAACCAGTGGCTTTCTTAATGGACTTTTAGTGCCATTGTGATGTTGAGAAACTGGCTCCTGTTCCACATGTTCCCTTGTTCTAAAGGGAAAAACAAACGACAAAAAACGAAAAATTCAAAAAGTTTAATTTCTTCTTGCTCACTCTATCCTGGAGAGGTACACCAATCTATTCCCCGTCGTTTAACTCGTAGGTTTTCTTCTCAGCGGAGCTCGGGGTGGGATGTCAATAAACGCCCGTCGCCATGTTGGAGACAGTAGTGCAAAATTAAGCGTAAAAGATGAGAATTTTGCACTATCTATAGATGTATTAGCCAAAATAATGCTTAAAAAGTCGGCCTGTCAGAAAAGTTTGAATTATGAACTTTTTGGGCTCATTATAGATGGAAGTGAACTACTCAAGTGTTGCGTTCTGTTCATATAGTTAATTTTTTTTTTTTTTACAATATTGTGCAGTTAGAATCGTTCTGCTTGTTGATGGTTTGGTTTCAGTATCATTGTTTATCGTCTATATTTACTTTAGCAAGTAAACAAAATCATGTTGGAACGACTCCTCTGTTGCTGGTACATGTACGATAAAGTGACTTTTTTGAGCATTTAGCATCTCAAATCATAAAGTAGACGGTGTGACGTCACAATCCCGAGCTCTACGAGATGGCGGCGTTCAGGCATGGACAAAAATAGGAACATTTAGTCACAACAAAACAGTAAAAATGCGGAAATGCCACAATATTTAAGCACAGTTTTACAGGCGAAAAACTGTCTTGCCCAGTTTATTCATACGGATATAGTATAGGCTTAAAGTACCATGTTAGAACATAAACACAAATACTAAAGTAGGTCAAATGTGACGGCCAAAACCACAGCTGAACTCTTTAGCAGGTCTAAACCAGGTTTTACTAATGTCTAAGAGAGGTTTAAACAAAGACTAGCAATGTCAGTCTTTATTTTCCTAAGAAAATCAAAGTTATTTCACCCGAATTTTTATTTTTGCCCTTTTCCGATGTTTAAAGTGCAAAAGTTAGCCTAAATAAGCTAAATTTTATACAGAGATTTGAGTTTACACACAAAAAATGTAAACTTAGGACAGCTGGAATGTGACTTGTGTGACGATAATAGAAGACGACTTTGTAATACACGTCAACTTTACATAAATAAGTTAGTTTTACTTTTGGGACTCTTAAATATACTGTTTTAAATGGCAGGAGTTCAAGAATGGATCACACGTTTTTTGTTTTTTTTTAAAGTTACAGTTTCGCAATATTCTCGTCTAGACAATCAGCTGCAATATCAGTGAGGAAGGTAAGGTATCTTTTATTTATTTAGGAAGATACTATTGAGTGTTAATGTTAAAAAAAAAACCTCACTATTGGAAAACAACTTTATAAACGCACAGAAAATATCATATCTGTAGACTGTAGAGTTGTTAGTGTGATGTTACTACCGGGTCCAACCAGAAATTTCACGGCTAATTTCTAGTTTTATTTTTGTTTATTATTCGTCAAATAAAAGACTGTTTCCTTTCAAAAGTGTATGTTTACCCACAAATACTATCAAAACGTGAATAATGTAATGATAATCTAATGGCTTTACCCGTGTGTTTCTGACTAACAGCCGTTGCTGCTAACGTTAGCTTAGCTTAGCCTAGTTTAGCTTAGCCTAGCCTAGCCTAGCCTAGCCTAGCTTCTTAAATCTTTCTGTTAGTTGAAACCATAGATCCACGTTTTAAAACTTTTTAGCTTTAAATAATTGCTCTTTTAATGGTGAGATGTACTGCTGCTAAATAAAAGGAAATATATTTTTTACTATATTATAAATTTAAGTTAAAAGAAATTTAAAAAATAAACAGAATTTGGCCAGAAAGTGAGAGCATGTGTGTACAATAATCGTGACAGACCACAAATTTATACTTGACACCACAAAAGACAATGACAAAATATGACTTCAAATTAAAATAAGTTTAGGATGAGAATGTTCATTATTTTTTATTATTTTCTCTCAGCTGTTGGACCCAGAAACATCTCACTTAACTCCTCTTCAGGCGAACGGCTTTTTTAGGTTTATCGTTTTTGCAACTTACACAGAAGAGTCAAGTCACCGAATTAGAAAACCTTTAAGCACTGTTTAATTAATTCATTGATAAAATGAGGAGTACGTGTTACTGGATTTATCGTTGATACATTTGTAAACATTTAAGTTTTATTTCATGTCTGTATTTAATTTATTATATAGTATTTTTTAAGTTGCATAAAAGTAGTTTTGGTCTGTTGAGCAGTTGCAAAAGACAATCTTACTTTACATACATTATGAGTTTTGTTTACCATGATTTTAGTCAAACGAAGGATTATTTGAGTTGAATTGAATCACCTCTTTCTTTACTTGTGGACGATATTTTGTTTTGATTAGTTCTGTTTTGGTTATACATCGATATACTCCATTAATGCGCTAAAGTGGCAGGCTACTTTCAGCTCTATTCTATTCCAAACCGTACACATATCACTAATATCGTTTGCACTTTTAATTTCTGAAAACAATCTTTTATCTATTTTAATTTCAAAGTGCTATTACGCTGGGCCCTACAATACAATTTACTTTCTTAAAAATAGTAGTCAGGAGACCATCAATGCTTCAGCTTATTTTTACCCAAGCAATTTTTCGTTGACAATTTGAATAATATAAAAATAATAGTTGTATAATAGTAAAACCCTTTAATACACATACATAGTTAAAATATATATTTAAAATGGCATTATAGGTTTTTCAAAATAAGAGCGCAAGCAGGAGAGCACTCCAGACATTGCAGTGCCTTTGACCAAAACGTGGGCATTTATTGTGAAAAGCGTTAAAGGCGTAAAGACGTATTACGGTAAATCACCTTTTTTGAACTTTTAACTATAATTTTATATTGTTTTACAGGACTTTATCGAATCCTTGCACTTAAATTACCTTCACAATAAAGTGTAGTGCTGCAAATTTATCTGTTTGAAACGTCTCGGTACTTATTGTTTACAGCAGAGGGTGTAAGAGAGCAAAATTTTACATAGATAGTGCTACCGATGTTTTTTTTAGGTAAGAATTTGAAACCAAGCTGCAAAAAAATGTCCAAATTTAGTTCCAAAAAGCTGGTTTATTCTAAAATGTCTCCCTTTAACAATATTATGCACATTGTCTTAAGAAATCACTCCGCAGGGATCGTTAGTATACCTCATTTTACGTGTTAAGAACAGTTTTGTCTTGTTATACACTTAAATATGCAATTCGCAGGTAAGATTTTGTTATTATTTTGTTGACACGTCGTGCCCCGAAATCAACCTTTCACTTCATGTCGTGCAATATACGTAATGTTAGCTTGAACAAAATGAAGTTAGCACAGTGCCTTCAGAAAAAAAAAACGCTTAGAAAGACTGAAAACGGACCACATTTCTAGTCCAAAACAAGATGTCAGTAGATATTTCAGTACAAAATTCATATGCAAAGGGTTTAGTGTTGCTTGGCTAAGGCGAGGTCAATTTTGGTGTTTGAAAGCATTAGCCGATTAGCTTCCCGTGCTAATTTAGGTTAGAATTAGCATGCTAACCTAGATATTTTTTAGCTGTTTTATGCTACAAAAAGATCCCGTATTAAACGCGCCGTATTTGATGTTTACCGTCTTAAAAACGTGAAGAAAAAACACAGAACTAGTTCATTTTTAATGGTTTGCAGTGGTCCAAAGTTGTTCTTTACTAATCCTGAGCGTTGTAATTATTCACCACGATGAGTTTTTTAAGCGCTTTTCACAACTTTCAGAGACCAGAGTTGAGTTTTGCCTTTATCAATAACTAGCATGTTAGCCACACACTCCCTGATTCCCAGACATTAAAACGCTTTATTATGAGACGCAGACGATACACAGCTGACTGATATTTGTAGATAATTTTGTTCAAATATGTAGAAAATAAACAGGTACTGGCCCTTTTTGAAGTTTAAGTGTACACTGAGCGGGGAAAACTGTGTAGTTTAATGGATTTTGAAGGTTTTGTTCACAATAAGTAGCATTTACTGATAAAATGTGTGTAATGTTTTGTATTTTCCTTAACGCAATCCTTAAGTATCTTGAAACACAAATGGCATTGGGGAAGCTGACCGAGAATATGCCAGAACTTTGTGCGTTTTAGTTTTGTTTTACTTTGTATCGAAGGTGAGCCGAGGAGGTTCTGTGGTGCTACACTCCCGTTGCTGCAGCTATTTAAGGTTTAAGTCCACAAAATTGCTCGAGGTCCGACGTTTTTAAAGGACAAAGGTAAAGTGTGAGTGAGGCGGGTGTTTGTGCGTTTTGTGAAGTTTTTCCAGGTCAGAAACAGAAGCAGCAACATTTTAAATCAAACTGTAGGATCGTAACATCATTTTATTTTGACTAAATATTGGACATATTTTTAGAAATAATAATAATTAATCAGATTTTTTTTTTGTTATACACAATTTCCAATCCAATCAAAATCCAATGTTTAGATAAAAAGTTAGCAAATGGTTACTATTGTGACCATGGTTCTCTGAAATGCTGTTTTCATTACAGGGTGCATTTCAAATTTATCATTGAAATTTAGTCAGATTATTTAAAACAGGTTACTCACAGTGAGCGCAATAAAACAACCTAATGATGTATTATGATACACTTGGTTAGCGGTTAGCTAAGTAGCATTGTCAGTTTAATTTACATCAAAATATTAATCCTAAAACAGCCCAGTAGACTGCAAAATGATCCTACACAAATAAATAAAATCTTCATCGATAAAAACAAAATGTAATATTAAAAAACTAATTTGGGCTTTTTTGAATTTTAAATACAAGGAAATGTCCATATTTGGGTGTTGATAGTCGCCATAGCAACCCGTACACAGTTTCCGCGTGTTCCTGCTGCTAGTTTGTCGTAACTTATCACGCGTTTCTATTTTATTTTTCCTAGTTTTTTCCTTTTATTCTGGGAGAAATATTTATTTTTATAACAAGAAACCGAAAACACAAGATCGCTGTTTTGACACGAGACGGTGGTCGTAAAAGAATAAAGTGACTTGACCAAAAGACGGTAAACAACACTGGCTAACTGAATGTTGGATGTCATTGTATGCGTGCAAATTTCTATTTTTCTGGGGTAGTGTGAGCTTTTTATTGTCAAAAAACATGCAATGTGTATGAGTCTTTCTTTGGATATGTCACTGGAAATGGGGGATGAATCATTTTTATAACTAGAATAATCGTTTTTTTATTATTTCGCAGTCGTATTATGAATATTACGATGCTAAATGTAAACAAACAGGTATTCACAGTAATCATGTGTCATTGTTTCTAAACCAAAACAGCAAAAAGTAAAGATTTCACAAGTTAAAATGGTCAAGTAAAGTAATAAGTATTAGATATGAAGTTACTTAAAGCCTCACTGCGTAATATTTCAGCCAGTAATCAGAATGGCGTTTGGTTTTGTCCATTTATTGGCAGGAATTGTGCACAGTGGAGCTTTAAGAACAGTGAACACTTACTTACTAGCTAATATTTACTTAAATTGCACTAAAAAAATGCAATTATTTCAGACTTAAACCCCCAAAAACGTGTCATATTCAAAGAAACCTGCTACAAAACTTCAAAATATTGGATTGAATTTCTGATCCACAACTCTTTCCTTAAAACGAAACCGGAAAAACCTAAAATCACTACATCTATTCACAATTGGCCGGATATGAATTTAAAATCTTAACTATGCCAAGGTTTGGATTACCTAAAAACTGCTAAAAACGTTCAAATAATAAAAGATTTTGTATAAAAAAGAAATATACCCTACGGAAATTAGTCAACTGTTTTTGTTTTGTCTTTTGAGTTTTTCCACTATTTCCTTCCTGGTTGGAGTAACACCTTTTGTGATTGTCTGGCAAAGTCTTCATAAACACGGTATAACTGTGGATTTATTGCTATGCTGTTGTGATTTGAATATTTTCAGGCTGATTTTTAACACCGGTGTTCAAACTCGAGGCGAATTTGGACCAATCGGAGTGAAGTTTAGTGCGTGACCTGGCCGGATTGCGGCCTCTGATTGGCTGAATTGGCCGGACAGTGACACGGAAGGCGAGTCGAAGCGGCCTGGTAGTTAGTATTTGCTTTATGTATTAGTTTAGCAGTTGTGCACGATTGAGGAGCACTGCACGAAGTTAAAAAATAAACGAAAACTGTGCATCTATTCTGATTTTACCACAAATAAAAGTTTGAATTTGCAAATGTAACAAGACTCGTGGTGTGTTTTGTGCAAATGTGGTTTTATATTTCGATGATATGTCATGTTTATGTCAAAAATTGCTTCGTATGTCGATTTTTGTCAATTCTTTTTTTCAAATTGTGTATCTTAAAGCTGCATTGTGTCATTTTTCTCCATGGAATTGTTATTATTTTGTCTGAAATGTTCCGCATTATGGCATTAAACCTTTGTATTTTCATGGAGACAACACCAGACCAAGTTAAAGGTCAGATCCTTTTGTTTTCTAGGTGTTTTTGAGCTGTAAAACCACCTGTAATGTGAGTAAATGTTTAATGTCACACTGTGGAACATTCCAGGCAGAGCATCATCTCCATAGAAACAAGCAGGTGACGGACCCCCCAACCAGAAAAGTTCCACAATGCAGCTTTACAGAAGGAGGTAAGCAAAATCAACTGTTCTTTTTCTGCCTGAACAGGTCGTCCGCGCATGTTTGAGTAATTTAGCGATCTCTCTTTACGGTGAACTCGGGGTTCCTACAGTTTTCTCCAAGTTAAATTTAAGATCTTTTTGGGAACCTCACAGTCGGACCCCATGTTGTAGATTTCTCCCACAATCCCTCTCTCCAGGACCAGCAGGAAGGCGCTGACGGCGTCGTCCACGAACAGGAAGTGACGCGATTTGGGCAGAGTTCCCTGGATCGTGCTAATGGTGAAAAAACTACAGATTATTCAGTGTTTTTGTAAAAATACCACATTATTTTCTGTTCTAATGTTTCCTCATCACAAACGGACTGGACTAAACCAGGACTAAACCAGGACTAAACCAGGACTAAACCAGGACTAAACCAGGACTAAACCAGGACTAAACCATGTCTGAACCAGGACTAACCTAGATCTAAACCAGGACTAAACCAGGACTAAACCCTGACTAAACCAGGTCTAAACCAGGACTAAACCAGGTCTAAACCAGGACTAAACCATGTCTAAACCAGGACTAAACCAGGTCTAAACCAGGACTAAACCATGTCTGAACCAGGACTAACCTAGATCTAAACCAGGACTAAACCGTGACTAAACCAGGACTAAACCAGGTCTAAACCAGGACTAACCTAGATCTAAACCAGGACTAAACCCTGACTAAACCAGGTCTAAACCAGGACTAAACCAGGACTAACCTAGATCTAAACCAGGAATAAACCCTGACTAAACCAGGTCTAAACCAAGAGTAAACCGGGTCTAAACCAGGTCTGAAGACGGACTAAACCAAGACTAAACCAGGTCTAAACCAGGACTAACCTAGATCTAAACCAGGCCTAAACCAGGACTAGACCAGGACTAAACCAGGTCTGAACCAGGACTAAACTAGATCTAAACCAGGATTAAACTATGTCTGAACCAGGACTAAAACAGATCTAAACCAGGTCTGAACCAGGACTAAAGTAGATCTAAACCAGGACTAAACCAGGACTGAACCAGGACTAAACCAGGATTAAACCAAGACTAAATCAAGGACTAAACCAGGACTAAAACAGATCTAAACCAGGACTAAAACAGATCTAAACCAGGACTAAACCAGGACTAAACCAGGATTAAACCATGTCTGAAGAAAGACCTTTTTAAGTCCATTTATCTATAAACTTAAACCTATTTCAGGCCTGTTAGATTTACCGGCGACAAAAATCTAAATTCTTGAATTAGTGTTTGTTTATTTCTCAGACAAAAGAATCTGGGGAGTCGCGTTCGGAGGATTTTGACCCGAGGCTGAGTCACGATCTCAGTTATTGTTTCTGTCGCTCTTTATTTAGATGAAATAATGATGTTTGACTATTTGAACTTTTGAGGAGAAATGTGATATGGAGAAGTTACGTACTGCATACATTTTAAGACCCGGATGTAAAAATGTAAGACTTTTTCCAGTATTTTTAAGGTACTATTTCCAAATTCATAACTTTATTGCTTTTAAGACTTTTTAAAACACTGTAGGAACCCTGTAACTGTAAGATTCTGTTCACCCACGCGACAATTCTCCATAAATATACAAAAACAGGACACAAAACTGTGCACTACGACTTCACAAACCTGACGCGATGTGCAGGAGTTTCGTTGGCGCTCTGAAGGGGGAGTAACGTAGCACGGGGAGCAAAAAGAGGGGAACTCTGTGATATGTTATGTTTTTAGCTAATATAGCATTTTCAAAACAATGAAAGGTAACACTGTGATCTAAATGTTCTGTAAAATAAGTAAAATATCCCTCCTTTAAAGGAACAATCTCGTCTCCATGGAGACGTTTTGCTCTGCCTAAAATGTTCCGTAATATCACTGATCTATCGTACACTTATTTCATTACAGCTGTTTTTTTATTGCACGTAATATTCATGCCTTAAACTTAATTACTTAAAAGTTACAGCCCAAAAATAAGACGTTAATACAAGAATTTCAAGTTTTTAATTGTGACTTTACTTAAAAAAATAAATTAAAGAGAATTACAGTTGTTTGACTTGTTGATTTGGCTCTAAACATTTGGCACAACAGTTTTACATTTAATAAAAGCTGCAAATCAGCCAAAGATCATCTGCGCACAAATATTATGAATAAAAAATAAAAATACTCCACGAGTGAAGTAGGTGAAGCGCCGCTGCCCCCCGGAGGCCGACGGTTAAAGTGCAGATCGAAAACCCTCAGGTTTGGGGAGGGTTTGTTTCCGCTCGTCACTCGGATCGGGCCAGAAGTCTGGGTTTTCCTCGTACCATTTGACTGAAAACGAAACAAGGAATGAACAAAGGGATGAGTCGGGTTAAACAGCAGCTCAGTGGGGAAATTTAGACCATTCAAAAGGTTTTGAATTGGGTAAACATGCCGTACTTGGCCCTAATTTGAACAGAAATAACAGATAGTTACTAAGGACATTTGTGCTTTTCAACTAATTTAACCAAAGTCTGAGTTCTCTGCTTGTGTCGCTGTTATTATTAGGGATGCTCCGATTCAGCTTTTTTCAGTTCCTACAGACCAGATATGTCCAAACTATGGCCCGGGAACCAAATGCGGCCCTCAAACCAACTGTTTTGGCCCTCAGGCTTCCAGGTGAATTGGCCCAAACTCCCACAAGTCGTACTTTTTACTGCACGTTTTTGAAATCTACCTTGAATGAATCGGGATGAACGGGGAAGAATGACGTTGCCAAAAGGTGCGCGCAGCTTTTTTTTTTTGATCACTTCCGCCCTAAAAGAGTCAATACTGACGTCGATACTTTGACTTTAAGTGTCTGTTGATAGCCGATATTAACCGATACCAGTGCAGAGACTGAACACGTGATCTGTTTCCTTTAAACACAAACAGCACAAGGTAAAAATGTCATAAATTGTCGTATTATGAGACATTTGGGGCCGACACTGTCCAGTAAATCATCTTATTTCACCAGTTTACAACCCAAAATGGGACGGATATCTCGAAAGCCGATACCCGAGCCACCAAAACGCTGTTGGAGGATATGTTTACCGCATTTTTCACCAGCCAAAAAATGCACAATGAAGAAGAAAAAAACGCGTATAAGTCGCACTTTTGGGGGGAAATTTATTTTATAAAATCAGAGAGAGAAGTTATAGTAATAAAAACAACCGAACAGAGAACAATCCGTGTGTCATTCGTTCGTTCATTTTTCAATATAGAACCAAAAATAAGAAACGAAACTCTTTTCTTTATTATTTGTCTCTAAAACCAAATTGAAAAACAGATGATTTGTTTTTTCATGTTTGATTCATATATACGATTCATATATTTGGTTTATGGGCTCAGTGTGAAAAATGTAATATATAAGTCGCAGGAACCACCCAAACCCTGAAAAAAGTGCCACTTATAGTCCGAAAACTACGGTAAATGTTCTGAACCCTGAATCCCAGACGGATGAATGTGTAGAGCTGGACTCAGAGCGACGCCTGTTAATCTGGCGTCGATTGTTTGTATGTTTGTGTTTGTTTACGCTGTGGTTTCACCTGTTTGTCTGAGGCCTCGGGTCCAGTCGACGTGAGCGCTCCAGCCGAGTCTGTGCAGCTTCTCACAGCGGATGGGGTAACGCAGGTCCACCTGAGGCCTGCACCAGAACAGAGAATATGAGACACGCGCCAGGTACGACACTCAAACACAGAGAACATTCAAACAGGTTTTATGATGTTCTCTTTTTTTTTACTTCATTTGGTGGGCTGAATGTAAATCGTTAGCCTAACAGCCTAATTGCCCAAATCTTGCACCTTTAATGTTGTAAATTAAAGTGTAAATACCTGTCGGGAACAAACTCGATCCAGTTGCTCACGTCAGAATCAGGGACCTGTTTTATCTGGACAAAAACACACGTTACTAAACCTTTAAATTGGCTTCGGTCGAGGGTGTTTTCGTCATTTTCCGCCGCCTGTACCATCTGGATGAGCTCTGAGGCCAGGTGCATGATGGGAACCTCACAGTCGGACCCCATGTTGTAGATTTCTCCCACAATCCCTCTCTCCAGGACCAGCAGGAAGGCGCTGACGGCGTCGTCCACGAACAGGAAGTGACGCGATTTGGGCAGAGTTCCCTGGATCGTGCTAATGATGAAAAAACTACAGATTATTCAGTGTTTTTGTAAAAATACAACGGTATTTTCTGTTCTAAAGTTGTTTCCTCATCACAAACAGACTGGACTAAACCAGGACTAAACCAGGACTAAAACAGATCTAAACCAGGACTAAACCATGTCTGAACCAGGACTAAACCAGGACTAAACCAGGACTAAACCAGGAATAAACCAGGACTAAAACAGATCTAAACCAGGACTAAACCAGGACTAAAACAGATCTAAACCAGGACTAAACCATGTCTGAACCAGGACTAAACCAGGACTAAACCAGGACTAAACCAGGAATAAACCAGGACTAAAACAGATCTAAGCCAGGACTAAACCATGTCTGAAGCAGGACTAAACCAGGACTAAACTAGATCTAAACCAGGACTTAACAAGGACTAAACCATGTCTGAACCAGGGCTAAACTAAGACTAAACCAGGACTAAACTAGGACTAAACCAGGACTAAAACAGGACTAAAACAGATCTAAACCAGGACTAAACCATGTCTGAACCAGGTCTAAACCAGGACTAAACCAGGACCAAACTAGGACTAAACCAGGACTAAACCAGGACTAAACCATGTCTGAACCAGGACTAAACCAGGACCAAACTAGGACTGAACCAGGACTGAACCAGGACTAAACCAGGACTAAACCAGGACTAAACCAGGACTAAACCAGGACTGAACCAGGACTGAACCAGGACCTATTTTCTGATCTGTTCTAATGTCGTTTCCTCGTCACAAACAGACCTGGAGTTGTGTTTTGTTTCATTCACACAAACTTCACACATTTGAATTATTTTCTCAAACTGAACACGCTCTGTTCCACCTTGTGATGTCATGTGGTGGTACAGGAAGTGCTCCACTGTGTTTTTAAACCACACACAGCTTCGCAAGAATAATTTGGGTCATTTCAACCCTGGAATTTCCGATCTCCACTGAACTAAAGGTAAAAGAAGCTTGAAAACTACCACCGGAGTCCAGTCTGTCTTTAATGAAACGTACCACTTCTGATTTCTTTGCAAGAGGCTGATGAATCTCGGAATGACCTGGAAAACGCAGAATTCACTATGAGGGAGAAAAAATACATTTAAAAAGGTAAAAATACGTTAAAGTGATTCCCACCTTTTCTGTGTACTGCCTTGGTCCGTAAATATTGTTGCTTCTGGTGATTATCGCTGGAAACTAAAAGGAAAAAAACACAATTCCTTAAAGGTTTTGTACATTTTACTATTTTTTGGGTATATATTTAGTACTTTTTAGTTTAAACAAAACAAATAACATAATAAAAACTATACAAACGTCGGTAAATTCACATATTAGACACAGATGTTCTCTGTTCAAAATGTAAATGCCCCGTTCATTAGTTCCCAAGTCCATAAGTTCTTAAAAACATTGTGAAGAACAGAACTAGCTCACGGTAATCATGCTAAACAGCAACTAGAAGACCTAACGGTGCACTTCCTGATTTTGTGTGTTGATACGTGAGGAGAAAAAGCAGGTGCAGGACCTTTGAGAGCAAAAAAAACCCAGACATTTGGCAGTGAAATTGGCCTCAAAAAATGAACTTTCCACCATGTTATGAAGCTATTCCTTCACCCAAAACACGGAAAGTTGTGTTTAGTTTTATTCATACATGCAGGGCTCTACGCTAACTTTTTTTTTCAGGAGCACATGTGCCCCTAAGTTAAAAATTTTAGGAGCACAGAAAAAAATATGGGGGCACAAATAGGTTTTCGTTTTGAACGATTATTACAGTGCAGAACTTGCACACACCAACACCAACACTGAATAAATTTAATACAAAAAACAAAAGCATTATGACTGTACTTTTCCTGCATGATCGCAATGTTTTTATAAATATATCTTCATTTTATCTGGTTAATATTTAGACTTAAAATAAGCCAAACAAACTGTACTGCACTGAAACACTCTGTGGTCCTTTTTGGACCTTCACCCACAGTTTAAGAACCTCTTCTTTAAGAGAACTTCCACTGGCACTTTACACAAAACTGTTTCAAAGTGAATAAAGTGTATAGGATTTTTAAACCTGTATTTTCAAATTCATAACTGGAGTTACATTCTCTTACTGGTTTTAAAGTGTTTTTTAGCCTCTGCACATTTACCAAACAAAACGCACATTGTGACAGATTTATTTGGCATTTTCTTAGGCAAACTTCTGCCCACATATCGCCTGCTCTGTGCTGTAGGTCTGCTCTGTGCGGACACGGACATAAAATTAGTATTGGCGTATTTGACGAGGCGGATGGACAGGTGGGATGTTTAACCTGCCCTGTAATCCACACTGCTACATGAGGGTGCGCGCTATGTACAAGCCGCGCGCTGGCGGTGCCGCACGCGTGTCCGCGGGCTCCACTGCACAGGTAGTTTAGTGCCGACAGCAGCGGCCGTAATGAAAAATGACCGCACTCAGTATTCAGACCTTGAGTCCGTGACAAGACCGAGTCCAAATGCGCTCCAGTCCGAGACAAGACCAAGACAAAACTCTCGCTTTAGCGGAGCTGGAAGTCCAGCGGCACAGGGGAATCTACTGAGTGGTGGAACAGGTGTGGGTCCTGCTGCGGGGCGCTCCATGTTTAAGGGGGCGTGGGTGTTTTGAAGCGGAGTTTGTCCGTATGAGTGATATCGGCGCACACGCGGAGCTCGTATGCTGGAGTCGTGTGCGGTCGGAGGTGTCGTGCCCGGGCACGGTTCGGTTGCGCTCGCGCTGGGCAAGCGTGAGGCGCTTTAGGGGCGATCCAGGCTTGGGCACGATTCTAAAGTCCTAATGTGACTGCGCCCCTAATGTTTGACACATTTAGAACGTTTAACTTGTCACGTTACGTCTGTGCGCAGCTCTCCTTATTGTGCTGCAGAAGCACTCGCACTGGTGCGACTGGTTTGTTTTCCTCGTTCGCACGACGAAATATTTACTCGCAAATGCGAGTGAAATGGGCGCACTGTAGAGCCCTGCATACATGTTTAATGAATCTTCAATCTTCTTTTGCTGCTTGTCTCTGTGCGTTGGGAATCAAACCAGCAACCTTCTCGTGAGTAGAAATAGGAAATATATCGAAAAATGTAGAATATCGCTAATGTTGTCTTGGTCTGTCTACAGTAAAAACATTGTAAAAAGGCGGCAAATTTTCCCACGTTTTTGCTTATTTCCCTCATGTTTTCTGTGTTATTTTCTGTTTTATGTTATTTGTGGCTGTAGTTTTCTCTAAAAAATTAATCCAAAGTATAAAGTACAGTAGATGTTAGAGTTTATTGTACAAACCTTGTATTTCTCGCAGTACGACTGGACCAGAATCTCTGCAGCCGCTTTCGTGGCAGAATACGGATTGGACGGTTTCACTGGGCTGCGCTCGTCAAACGCCTGGAGACAAAACACAGATTATCAGGTATTTAAACGCTAAATCTGCAAAAACTCACTTCAATTAATAATGTTTTTGTATTTTTTATTGCAAAACGTTTACCGCAGATTTCATTTTTGAACCAGATTGCAGCAAAAGGTTAAAATACATCGACTGGAATTGAAAATATCGTTAAAAAAACCTTAAACAAACAAAGTCTAAAACCATAACTAAATCAGGTTCTAATGAGGACTGAACCAGGACTAAACCAGGTCTAAACTAGGTCTAAACTAGGACTAAACCAGGACTAAACTAGGTCTAAACTAGGTCTAAACTAGGACTAAATCAGGACTAAACCAGGACTAAACCAGGACTAAACCAGACCTATTTTCTGATCTGTTCTAATGTCGTTTCCTCGTCATAAACGGACCTGGTGTTGTGTTTTGTTTCATTCACACATGTTTAAAGGCACAAAAGCTGCACATTCGAGTTATTTTCTCAAACTGAACACGCTCTTTTCCACCCTGTGATGTCATGCGGTGATACAGGAAGTGCTCCACTGTGTTTTTAAACCCCACGCAGCTTCACTAGAATCATCAGGATTCATTTCAGCCCTGGAATTTCCGATCTCCCCTGAACGAAAGGCAAAAGGAGCTTGAAAACGACCACTTTATGATGATGATGTTGACAAGAATAAAAGATTACTGAAAAAACACGTGTGAATGAAACAAAACGCAACAAATAAAACCGTTTGCACCAAAAAAACAGACTAAAATAAAACCTTGGTTGTGTTTATTGCGCTGAAAAACATGCGTCCCTACTGAGGAGGGGCTCGCATCTCCACAAACCTGACTCTTCTCTGGTCTAAAAGGGGCTGTTCCTTTGGCTCTAATATTCCACAGTATGATGTAAAAAATATCCTTCTCCATGGAAAATAAGTCTGAATAGTTTGGACACAATAAGGCTGAAAGATGTGGGGAAATTATCGTTTTCATTTGTTTTGTCATATTAAGAACAATGAATATTACTTTCCCTTAAATAAGCAAGACAAAAATAGAAAAAAATAGACAAATTTCCTCCTCCAAAGTCTTAAATCTGCTCCAAAAAACACATTTTTTTTACTGAGGGCGCCATTAAAAACATCCGAGACGATCGTTCACAATTACAAATGACTCAATCTTAATTAAAATTCAACATAGTAACGTTTAGTTTAGTTCTGAACGGTGGTACCTGGTGGAGCCCGGGCCCGTACACCTCGTCCGTACTGACATAAATAAACCGGTGTATCCTGTGTGAGGCGCGTTGAGCCGCCGCAAGTAAAACTCTGGTCCCTTCCACGTTCACGCGCTGGAAATCCGACGGACGTTTGAAGGACGACTCTGAAATAAAACAGGAATTACATTTAATGATCACACTTCTGTCCGGATTAAGCGGGAGAAGATGGATGGATGGATGGAATCACACTTCTGCACTATTTTCCTTACGGCCTCTGGTTTATAACTGTGACATACTGTGTTTTTATATTATTATATTTCTGTTTTTTACTGACTTGTGCCTATACGTTTATACAACAGTTAGAATAGTTTTTATTGCTACTTATTTATAAGTTTTATTACCATTTTTATATCTTTTTACTCTTTGTTATTGTAATATATTGTGATCTGAGAGCTACAGTGTCCAAATAATCTCTCTTGTGGATCAATAAAGTCTAAATTTAAGTCTAATATTTGGAAATAAAGTAGTTAGAACAACAATAATGACAAAATTGCTGCGTTATAGATGACATCATTCTATAGAAAATCAATATTAGTGAATACAGATGTGGGCATCTTAAATAAATATTGTTAAAATACAGATTTGTGTTGTAATACAGTGAGTTCTCGGGTCTAGTCACTGATAGAAATTTAACATTTGTGAATTTTAGGGCTGCAGAACCTTAAGTTGAATTTGTAATAATTCATTAATAATAGTATTTTTACAGTTTCCTCGGATAAAAATGGGGTTAACGTTGCCCGAGTAAACTGAACATCCAAAAAGCTTTACTGCAACACCAGCAATCAAAAAGTGAACTGAATCGCACAATTTATTCCTGAAAAAATGACATTAAAATCTCGTCTTGTCTCGTTCTCGTGCACCGAATCTTGTGACACGTCTCGTCTCATAGAAAAGAACGACAGAAAAGAGAAGTGAGCGAGCTGAAGATGTAGAAAAGTCAGATTAAACTCATGATTCACAAGTTGAATCAGTCTTTATACACTTTATACACTAAACACGCCGTTTCCTTTCTCCCCCTGCAGGCGTAGAGCTGTGAGCGCAGTTTGGCTCGGATACGCAGAGAGACTTGGACTTAGACGACCTTTATTGATCCACAAAATAAATTATTTGGACAGAGATGTGTATTACTGCAGTTTGAGAGCTTTTCTAGTCACAATCGATCAGTCTTTAGTCCAACAAGATTTTCGTTCACATCTTTCATGGTAAAGTGCAGTGTAATCAGTAGGGAAATCTGTCTCTTGCCCCTTTCTAGAAACTGAAAACGACAAATAACAATAATAACAGAATAATAAAACTTACCGACGTGTGTCTTTGCTGCCAGGTGAAAAACGACGTCGATGTTTTGGGTGTTGAAAATGTGATGAACCAGTCGATAGTTGCAAACATCCCCCTGATTTAAAGGAGGAAAAAAAAGATATTTATCATTATTTTATCACTGCTGCGATAGTTTTAACGCATATTATAACCAATGAAGATAAACTTATCAACAGTGGAATGTAACTGGCTGTTTCAAGGACAGGACCAATCTGTTCTGAACTAAAATACTATCTACAAACAGCGGTGGAACGTAACAAAGTAAAAGTAGTAAAGTACTGTAATAAAGTTGAGGTATCTGTACTTTACTTCACTACCTCTGAGAGCAGGTATCTGTACATTTTTTAAGTAAAAGTATTTTTTTATTATAGTTTGAGACCGACTGGAAAGTCTGAGGGTTTTGTTAAGCATCTTTGTAGTTTAAGTAAATAAAAAATAAAAATAAATAAATAAATAATAATAATAATAAGAAGAAAAACAGCCAGGAAATAAAAATAATTCGGTTGTTTCTACTGAACAAAATTCAGCACAAATCTGTATCAAATTCACTACATTTGAC
Source organism: Odontamblyopus lacepedii (assembly GCA_034769755.1). NCBI lineage: Eukaryota > Metazoa > Chordata > Actinopteri > Gobiiformes > Gobiidae > Odontamblyopus > Odontamblyopus lacepedii. The sequence goes on from CM068366.1 coordinate 3,309,323, forward strand.
GCTTTTAGATGCTCAAAATACTACTTTCTTAACTTAAATATTTAGTCGCATGATCCTTTACTTTTACTTGAGTATTTTTTGCTTCAGTATCTAAACTTTAACGTTTACTTGTACGTTTTAAGTAACTATATTGAGGACTTCTTACACCATTGTCTATAGAGGATTCACATTCAGTAAAATGTGGAACGATTTAGGTTGGTTATATTCTTACTTTAATGAATGAATAGTTTGGTCTGTGCTCCACATTTTCCAGGCTCCTCGGGCTGCAGCAGGAGTCCAGCTATGAGACACACAAAGGGACCATTCAAAACTTCACCAAAAACTTATTTATTTTATCTTACTAATATTTTAGACTTACTATGTCCAGGTTTATAATCCTCCAGTCTGGACGTATGTTGACGAGATGTGTGACAAGATGGGAGCCTCTAAAAACAAAAGAAATTGGTTACAAAACTATTAATTTGCATAGAGGGTTAAAAAAAAAAATCAAGGGAATTTAACATAAACATCAGCAAATTTACGATATTTAAACAGGGATTGCATGAGAAATTATCCATCAGTAACAAATCACATTTTATTTCGCAAATATTGGAGAAAAATTATTATTCAAGTGTTTTATAATGCATTACTTACATGAATCCTGAGCCTCCAGTCACTAAAACAGTTTTCTTGTAGCCCATTTTTTCTCATTACAACCAAATAAGCGTATAAAAATAGTAGGACATTAACGGCAACATGTTATATTTTTTTTTGAAAAGTATTAGATGTGTGGTTTGTAGTCAAAAAGTCATAAATTTGCTGTTTTTTGGGGGTAGATCGCTGCATCTCCTGTCTACACCCGACAGTCGCGGTCCTTTTCCGGCAGCGTTGACACGTTGGTGATGGGCGTGTCTTAGTTAGATTTCTGCGTTCTGATTGGTTAGAAATTGCAACGTCACAAAATCTAAGCGTTCTGATTGGAGAATTTTAATGTCACTCAAACTGTCAATCGTGCCGACTTGGCGTCAGCGCGACGTAAAGGCGTCAAAAAGAAAACGGACAACTTCCTGTTAGTATTCACAAATAAAACTTTTTGAAACTTTATCTGATTAATTTAAGCTTTATAATTCATAACTGCACGTATTTTATTGCTCACAAGATTATTACCGGTATATTTTTACTGTACATTCTTTCTTTTGTGTTGTATAGACCGAAAAATGACAAGTTGTGCTTTTAATTTATTCTACTTCCGCTAACATTATGCTAACATCAACTAGCTTCACGCTCCCGGTTTTCTTCTGGCTTCGTGGCTCATTGAAATGGGAAAGGATTTTTGAAAAATTGCAGATATTTCGGGAACGCATTTGTGGTTAAAATGTGTCGTTTATTAGCCCTGTTTACGTGCGTTTTGCAGCTTTTTCCGGGGACTAGCGGGAAGACTGTGACGGGAGTTTTTAAGAGCGAAGTGGCCAGGGAAAGAAATGGCCAGTACATCACTAAATTCATGTTTGGAGGTAAGGCGTGGAGATGTGCAAACGTGTCCTGTCTGCAGCATCTACTTTAGCACGGTCATTATTAGCAATTAGCTGAATAATTTGGCTAATAATATCTGATTATTGCCCCAGTGTATACATACGGTTTACCAATGGATGTAACTAACGTGTTAACAACATAATTTTACAAATAATGACTATATTTTGTATTATGCATATTATTTAATCAATGAAAAACTATTATATATATGAACAAGTCAGTTTAATATGTTTTTTGTGTGTGCTTCGTCAGTATTACTATAAAAAAGCATGGCATATTGTAGATAAATGCATTAGTACATTAAAGAAACATGTACAAACCACACTACACATGCACAACGAGATTAAAAGCCACTCACCCTCCACTTACAACACAATATAAAAGAAAAAAAAAGAATAAATAAGTACTTAATACTAGTGTAAGACATAAAAAGGCTAGGACACCCAAGATTACAACACTCAGTCAAGTAATTTGCACTGCTTTGAATATTGCACTCAGTCAAACTATTGCACAGTATTAAATATTAGATACAGTATAAAAGTCATTATACAGTAGATTGTAATTTATTTTTCACCGAAACGTGTGAAATGTAAGCATAATAAAACAAAGTAAATGTTTAAACAAATACAAATACACTTACAAGACAAGTAATGCTTCACTGTACACATTTCTACTTATTTAAAATGTATTATTACCATTTATATTTTTTACTTTTTGTTATTATAATATATTGTGATGTGATGTGTGACCTACTGTGTCCAAATAATTTCCCTTGTGGTTCAATAAAGTTTGTCTAAGTCTGAATAAGTCTAAAACTGTACCTTACTGTTACTTAGGGTTAGAGTTAGGGCTGAATCACACTTCCTCTTACATTTTATTGTGATGTGCAGCGCTAATATTCCTCTTTTCCGTATCACATTGTAAATCACATCCATCGTACTGTAGAGGGAGTCTAGCTGCACATTAACTCGGTGTAACTGAATAGATTTTTTCAAAGTACGTAATTTGAGGAGTGACAAACGCTTTTCTATTTGTTTTAATACATGAGCACATCACCTGCGTTATTCCACGGTAAATATTACCGCCAAAGGGACCATATTTCCATGGAAACAAGCAGGAGGAGGAGAGTAAGAGTCGGGTTTGTGGAGATGCAAGCCAGCCATGTTGACTAATACCTTTTAAAGCAGTGAGTTAGATCTGGTTTTACACAGTTATAAACAAAAACATAAACTAATCGACTCTTTACATCTCAAATATCTATATAATCCTTATTTTTTAGTCAGGGTTTTATTCTGCACTCTTCTCTAGTTAGTTTTGAGATGATTATTCATGTTTTGATTTGTTTGTATTGTGATTTTTATGTGTTTTTTATTCTGTAAAGTGTATGTACGTGTATGATTTTGCGCTCTACAAATAAACTCGCCTTGTGTTTTGTGCAGGGGACAGTGGGCTGCTGGTTTGTCGGTTGGACAACGCTGCTTTGGCGATGGAGCAAGAGGCCAGACTTCTGTTGTATCCAGAGATAGAGCCGGACCTGGACTCACTGAGCTGCTCTCAGAAACTCACACGCGCACATTTTACAAGTAAGATATGGCTACTACTACAACTACTACTACAACTATGACTACAGCAACACAAAATTCAAGTTTTTATTGTTATTGTCATAGAAAAAACAGCAAAATTATGTTTAGAGCATCAAACGCTGCATAGTTTTGATGTAAAGTGCAATGCCAAAGGTGCAAGACCCCACCTCAATAGTAAATAACTAAGTAACTACTTCTACTGCTACGACTACAACTACTACTTCTACTGTTTATAGTTTGACCCATATTTACAAGTAAGATCAGTATCGCTGGTCTTTGCTTTCTAGATTCGTGCTGTTACTATACAAATGTGATTTTGGTACAAAGGATTAGACGTTATACTGATTTTAAAGTTAAAATAATAATAAACGAGCGTCCATATTTTGTCTGTGGGGCAAATTTTGAGCAGGTTCTGTTTATGCCGTAACGTGAGACGAGGACCGAGACAACGAGACGATTAATTATTCAACAAGGTTAAGAAGACTCAATCTCAATGCAGCAGAGGGTCTATGACAGTTTCAAAAGATGCTGTTTTGAGCTTTTAGTTTTAAATCCAGGCTTTATTTCAGTACTATTTCAACTTACAGTATGTAACTTTCTGGAGATGAATGCCAATAAACACAACCAAATGCAAACCTTATTTATTTGAGTCTTTTTTCAGGCTTAAAAGTTTCATTCTGTATTTAACTATATTTGTCCAGTTCAAATCTATGAATGAATGAATTAAAAATAGTTTTAAAAAACAGTGTAATATATTTTGGTGCTTACTTAGTACTTTTGTTCATTCTGATGTATTTTTCCTTTATGGTATTTAGAATATTTTGTCTCTTTTTGGTTCCTGTAGTTTACCTAAAACACGACGAGCACAATCAGACCATCCCAAAGCAGTCGTCCCCCTCGCTGTGGCACGTCCTGTACGCCGACAGGTACACCTGCCAGGTAAAGACGCTTCAGAGTGTTATCATGAGATACGAACAAATACAGTACTGAGGGAAGGCTCTGTTTGAGTCATTTATAACTTTAAAAACTGTCACCGTTTATTCTGTCTCAAATCATAAATACATGTTACTTTATAACTGGTGCAGTCCTGATTTCGTCCTTTTTTAGTCCTGTCCCTTACATCATTGCATCATGACTACTATAATATCACAGTTCTACATATTTGAATCTTTTTTTCTTGTTTTTAGGAGTCGGTGCCGCTCCCGTCTCACCCTGATGTCCACTACACGATTCTCCTGTTTAACCCAGACTCTGCTGGGAACCTGCTGGACCATTTCAGCTCCGAGGAGGCAGGTCAGAACACACGTGTGCTATAACTGCACTACAGTGATGTAGAGATCCCTTATATGTATTATATATTCATACATATATCCTCCTGTTTGTCAGGCCTGCACAGTTTCTACTTCGTGCTGCTGCTGTCGTACTTCGTGGCCTGTTGTATTTACGTCCAGCCTCTGGTCCAGGCTCTGAGGAAGGGCGGCCCCATGCACACGGTGCTCACAGTCCTCACTGTGGCCCTGGCCCTGCAGGGGCTGTCTGCCCTCTGCAACTACACACACCTGTCCAGGTACGCACTACACACACCTGTCCAGGTACGCACTACACACACTACACACACCTGTCCAGGTACGCACTACACACACCTGTCCAGGTACGCACTACACACACCTGTCCAGGTACGCACTACACACACTACACACACCTGTACAGGTACGCACTACACACACCTGTCCAGGTACGCACTACACACACCTGTCCAGGTACGCACTACACACACCACACACACCTGTCCAGGTACACACTACACACACCTGTCCAGGTACGCACTACACACACCTGTCCAGGTACGCACTACACACACCTGTCCAGGTACGCACTACACACACCTGTCCAGGTACGCACTACACACACCTGTCCAGGTACGCACTACACACACTACACACACCTGTCCAGGTACGCACTACACACACCTGTCCAGGTACGCACTACACACACTACACACACCTGTCCAGGTACGCACTACACACACTACACACACCTGTCCAGGTACGCACTACACACACTACACACACCTGTCCAGGTACGCACTACACACACTACACACACCTGTACAGGTACACACTACACACACCTGTACAGGTACGCACTACACACACTACACACACCTGTACAGGTACACACTACACACACCTGTCCAGGTACGCACTACACACACTACACACACCTGTACAGGTACGCACTACACACACCTGTACAGGTACACACTACACACACTACACACACCTGTACAGGTACGCACTACACACACCTGTCCAGGTACACACTACACACACCTGTCCAGGTACGCACTACACACACCTGTCCAGGTACACACTACAAACACCTGTCCAGGTACGCACTACACACACCTGTCCAGGTACGCACTACACACACCTGTCCAGGTACGCACTACACACACCTGTCCAGGTACGCACTACACACACCTGTCCAGGTACGCACTACACACACCTGTCCAGGTACGCACTACACACACCTGTCCAGGTACGCACTACACACACCTGTCCAGGTACGCACTACACACACTACACACACCTGTCCAGGTACGCACTACACACACCTGTCCAGGTACGCACTACACACACTACACACACCTGTCCAGGTACGCACTACACACACTACACACACCTGTCCAGGTACGCACTACACACACCTGTCCAGGTACGCACTACACACACTACACACACCTGTACAGGTACACACTACACACACCTGTACAGGTACGCACTACACACACTACACACACCTGTACAGGTACACACTACACACACCTGTACAGGTACACACTACACACACCTGTACAGGTACACACTACACACACCTGTACATGTAGCTGGACAGGTTTACCTGGACAGGTGTGTGTAGTACACACCTGTCCGGGTAAACAGCCGGTCTGGTTCTGGTTTAGATCCAGACTCTGCCGCGTCTGTAAAGTGTGTGAGACTTTAGATCACAAACATTTGTTTTGTTTTCAGATATTCAAGAGACGGGGTTGGACTCCCTCTGATGGGCAGCCTGGCAGAGTGTAAGAACCGTTATTTAAAGTCCTGGTTTAGTCCTGGTTCAACCCTAGTTTAGTCCTGGTTCAGTCCTGGTTCGGTCCCGGCTCGGTCCCGGCTCGGTCCCGGTTCATTCCCGGCTCGGTCCCGGTTCGGTCCCGGCTCGGTCCCGGCTCGGTCCCGGCTCGGTCCCGGCTCGGTCCCGGTTCGGTCCCGGTTCGGTCCCGGCTCGGTCCCGGCTCGGTCCCGGCTCGGTCCCGGCTCGGTCCCGGTTCGGTCCCGGCTCAGTCCCGGTTCAGTCCCGGCTCAGTCCTGGTCTTTATTTGCAGTGTGGGACATGATCGCTCAGGTCTCGATGCTGTTCATGCTGCTGAGTCTGTGCATGGGCTGGACTCTGTCTCGGAGGAAGCCTCAGTCCAGACCCCTGCAGTGGGAGCAGACGCCCACGTCCACGGCCGTCGCTGTGGGAGCCGTCATCACACAGGTACGAAATCTACAAGAATATAAAACAGTCACAGGGTTAATAATGTGGATTAAACAGGATTAAACTAACCTAAGCCTCATACTGTGACCTGCCCCTGCGGTTTCTCAGGGCGTGTTGCTGCTGTGGGAGCAGGTGTCGGAGGCGGACAGTGAGCACCACAGTTTCCACGCCCAGAGGAGTCTCCCCGGGGTGCTGCTGCTGCTCCTCCGGGTGCTGCTGGCCCTGGTCCTGGCCTCGGTCCTGTATCAGATCACCTCCACCGAACGGAGCACTCTGAAACGAGACTTCTACGTCAGCTTCACCAAGGTCCGGGCCGTTCGCGCCGCCTCTGTGTGGGTTTAGACTGGGCGAAAAGGAAACTCTTGCGTCTCGCTAAAGTCGCTATAACCTGGTCAGACCAGCGTCTTTCCTCCCCTCACAGCCTCACACTGTGGCTCCTGTTTTATCAGTAATCTGCAGATAAAAACGCTCATTTATAACATCCAAGAGCCTTTTAAGAGCTGTGATGTGCGGTGTTCAGGGTGTTGGCCTTAAGACTAGTCCTGATGTAGTCCTGATGTTGTCCTGGTTTAGTCCTGGTTTAGTCCTGGTGTAGTCCTGGTGTAGGCCTGGTTTAGTCCTGGTTTAGTCCTGTTAGTCCTGGTTTAGTCCTGATATAGTCCTGGTTTAGTCCTAGTGTAGGCCGGGTTTAGTCCTGATATAGTCCTGGTTTAGTCCTAGTGTAGGCCGGGTTTAGTCCTGGTGTAATCCTGGTTTAGTCCTAGTGTAGGCCTGGTTTAGTCCTAGTGTTATCCTGGTTTAGTCCTGATATAGTCCTGGTGTAGTCTTGGTTTATTCCTGATGTAGTCCTGGTTTAGTCCTGGTTTAGCCCTGATATTGTCCTGGTTTAGTCCTGGTTTAGTCCTGGTTTAGTCCTGGCTTAGTCCTGGTTTAGTCCTGGTTTCGACCTGGTTTCGACCTGGTTTAGTCCTGGTTTAGTCCTGGTTTAGTCCTGGTTTAGTCCTGGTTTAGTCCTGTATCAAATCACCTCCACCAGTGAATTATAAACTGATGAAAACCTGCCACAAACGTCTGACCTGAAGTCTGTGGTGAATCTCTCCTCAGGGCTGTTTCCTGTGGTTTCTGTGTCATCCGGTGCTCGTCTTTATGTCGGCCATTTTCAACGACCACCAGAGAGAAAAGGTCCGTTATGAAGTGTTTTTATGTGGTCTTGGTTTAGTCCTGGTTTAGTCCCGGTTTAGTCCTGGTGTAGTCCTGGTTTAGTCCTGGTTTAGTCTTTTTTAGTCAGTTATCAAATAAGTGTTTTAATAGCTCCAAAAAACATACATTCTTACTGTGAGCAAACACGCCTCTCCACAGTCCTGGTTTAGTCCTGGTTTAGTCCTGGTTTAGTCCCCATTTAGTCCCCATTTAGTCCCCATTTAGTCCCCATTTAGTCCCCATTTAGTCCTGGTTTAGTCCCCATTTAGTACCCATTTAGTCCTCATTTAGTCCTCGTTTAGTCCTCGTTTAGACCTGGTTTAGTCAGTTATCGGTATTGATCGAATAAGTATTTTTAAAGCTACAAAAAACATGCATTCTGTGAACGGGCTCGCCTCTCCACAGTCCTGGTTTAGTCCTAGTTTAGTCCTGATGTAGTCCTGGTGTAGTCCTGGTGTAGCCCTGGTTTAGTCCTGGTTTAGTCCTGGTTTAGTCCTGGTGTAGCCCTGGTTTAGTCCTAGTTTAGTCCTGGTGTAGCCCTGGTTTAGTCCTGGTGTAGCCCTGGTGTAGCCCTGGTTTAGTCCTGGTTTAGTCCTGGTGTAGCCCTGGTTTAGTCCTAGTTTAGTCCTGGTGTAGTGCTGGTGTAGCCCTGGTTCAGTCCTGGTTTAGTCCTGGTTTAGTCCTGGTTTAGTCCTGGTTTAGTCCCTTATCAATGTTTATCAAATAAGTGTTTTTATAGCTCCAAAAAACATACATTCTCACTGCGAACGGACTCGCCTCTCCACAACACTGACCTGTAACTCTGTCTGCAGGCCACATCTGCTCGTCTCCATGGAGATAGATAACTTTAAGTCCATATTGCGGAACTTTACAGCGTTGGAGACGAGCTGGGAGAGGACCATCTACCAGATAAATCACCTTTCACAATATTTTATCACGCAAAACTGACTCTCTGTGAGCTTTGAGTCATGTTATAATGTTGTTACGTCCTTTATTATTCGTCTGTCTGCATCTCCAAAGCTCAAAACGCTCTGTTCCACTTTGTGATGTCATGACGTGGTGGCTTACAGCAGCTCATTTTACCTTTAGTTCTGTAGAGATCGGCAATTCCAGGGCTGAAATTGTCCAAATGATTCTAGTGAAGGTGTTTTTTGTGTGTAATTTTTAGCGTTTATTCTAATTATTTCATCTTTTTGTTTTACTTTTAACCTAATATTTTGTCGTTTCGTGTCTTCCAGGTGGTCACTATCGGCGTGATCCTCTGCCAGTCCATCTCCGTCGTCGTCCTTTATCAGCTTTTCCTCTCGAGGTCTTTGTACTGGGAGGTCTCGTCTCTGTCCTCGGCGTCTTTGCCTCTGACCATGTCCCGGACCAGCCACAGGGGGCGCTACTGACGGCGCGCGTTTCCCAACCCGCCCCGGATATCGCTACCTCAGCGCGATGGACTTGCACGCGGCGCGAATCTTGCAAAAAAAAATATTTAAAAATCCCGAATGCTTGTGTTTTTAAAGGTCAAAGTCGTGGCAGAAACAGGAGACGAGAGCGGAGCAGAAATGGGTAAAGTTTAGTTTTGATAATCGACAAATTATCGAATATAAAAGTGGATTTAAACGATGAGCTGGAGGAATTCTGACGTCGTGTTTACAGGGGAAGTTTGGGGGTCTCGTATTTATACTTAAAAATAACAGATTTTTGAAGTCGTACCTTCGTTTTATTTCTTTAAAACGCCGAAAAACGACAAAACCACAGATTTTATAAAGAAATTAGGAGGGATATTTGCGGATCAAGACCAAAATGGAGCCAGTTTTTTAATATAAATGGAACTGGACTAAACCAAGACTAAGATCAGGCAAAACCGGGACTTAACCAGGACTTAAACAGGATTTAAACAGGACTTAAACAGGACTTAAACAGGACTTAACCAGGACTTAAACAGGACTTAACCAGGACTTAACCAGGACTTAACCAGGACTTAAACAGGACTTAACCAGGACTTAAACAGGACTTAAACAGGACTTAAACGGGACTTAAACAGGACTTAAACAGGACTTAAACGGGACTTAAACAGGACTTAAACGGGACTTAACCAGGACTTAACCGGGACTTAAACAGGACTTAACCAGGACTTAAACAGGACTTAAACAGGACTTAAACGGGACTTAAACAGGACTTAAACAGGACTTAAACAGGACTTAACCAGGACTTAACCAGGACTTAAACAGGACTTAAACAGGACTTAAACAGGACTTAAACAGGACTTAACCAGGACTTAACCAGGACTTAAACAGGACTTAAACAGGACTTAAACGGGACTTAAACAGGACTTAAACGGGACTTAAACAGGACTACAGCAAACAGAGAAGTCCGGATTTATTCTAGACTGGACCTGGACTACGGCTCATTGAATTTAAGACCTGATTTGGACCAGACTAGAACTAAACCAAAACTAGACCAGGACTAAACCAGGACGAGACCAGGACTAAACAAGGACTAAACCAAGACTAGACCAGGACTAAACCAGAACTAAACCAGGACTAAACCAGGACGAGACCAGGACCAAACAAGGACTAAACCAAGACTAGACCAGGACTATATTAGGACTAATCCAAGACTAGACCAAGACTAGACCAGGACTAAACCAAGACTAGACCAGGACTAAACCAGAACTAAACCAGGACTAAACCAAGACTAGACCAGTCTTAAACCAGGACCAGGCTTAAACCAGGACTAAACCAAGACTAGACCAGGACTAAACCAGGACTAAACCAGGACCAAACAAGGACTAATCCAACACTAAACCTAGACTAAACCAAGACTAGACCAGGACTAAACCAGGACTAAACCAAGACTAGACCAGGACTCAACCAAGACCAAATCATGACAAAATGACAGAGCCTAAGCCTAAACTAGGACTTAAACCAGGACTAGACCAGGACTTAAACCAGGACCTTATCCTTATCCAAAAACCTGGTGGTACCTTTTTATTTTTCCATGTATTTCAAGCCAAATATTCACTGCTGCGATACTTTAACTCTTGAGACCACTTTATGAAATCAAAATATGTTACAAATAAACTTACTGTCGTTTTAGGGGATTATATTTTTATCACTGTTGTCTTGAAAAGCTGTTTGTTTGTTTTTTATGATTATTCTGACACTTTTGGGCGGTTAAACTCGATGCATGTTAAAGTCTGTTGAAGCACGTCATAGTCTTGTAAAGGGACGTTCAGTTTCCATTAAAAACAATATATATTTATTTTCTACCAGATCCTGTGAAAATGTGGAAGCTGTGAATTGTAATAAACTCTGTTGGAACGATGTTATTTCAACAAAAGTTTGATTTTCTTCGTTTGTAGACTAGTTAACACAGACGGGGAAATGAAATTAATCTTGTTAAAATGTTGGTTTTTGTCATAATATAGTGACTTTTTAGGTCTAGTAAATAATGGAAATTTGAAAAACCCCAATTTAAAGTTATTTTGTATGTTACCCTTGATTTGATTAAGTAAATTTTGCGTAAATTTTGGCTTATCTGAGAATAAATTTGAGGGAAAACCAGGACTAAAAAACAGAAATGGACCTCGACTTAACCAGGACTAGTTCTGGGGCTAATCACCTCTAAGCAAGGACTAAACCAGGACTAAATCTAAGACGTAGCACCACAGAAAAATAATTTCTAATAGTATTGCTGCCAAATTTGTATAAAGCACATATGAAAGATACTAATCTTTTTTTTTTTCTGCAATTTTAGGACCATTTTGGATCAGTGTTGTTTGTTATATAAAACTAAACAGATTAAAGTTGATTTTTTATTTTTATTTTTTTCCACATGTTGGAAATTAAAATGGAGAAAAGACTGAATTAGTTGAAGTACATGTTTAAAAATCGATTTTATTCCACTAAAAAGTTATTGCAATTAGATATTTTCCTTTTTTTTATTGTATCGTTTGATATTTTTTATTTGACAATCACTCAAATGTTTTCTCAAATCTAGAGTTGTGTTTTGTTTCACACAGTTTAACACACAAACCTGCACATTTATGCTGAGTTCTCTAAAATAGAAAACACTAAGTATTTTTTATTTAAACATAACTGAAAATCCGACAGATATTTCTCACATTTATTCTCGTTTACGTCTGATCGAAACTGAAAGTAAACTGTACAATTCTTTCCCGAGCTGGAGCATAAATTAAATTCCGTCACGAACAGGATTCGAACCTGTGCGGGGAAACCCCATTGGATTTCGAGTCCAACGCCTTAACCTCTCGGCCACCGTGACTCACATGACAACGGTCACATGAGCACTTTTAATGCTACTTCCGGAATCACCGGATGTTTATTTATTATTGTTTTTAATTCGACTAATGATTGAAATTTACAGACAAATTCAGTCTATTTTTACCCCTATAACACGTTAAAAGATAATTGAATCGAAACGTAAATCGTTTTAAGACGTTAACGGTTGAACGTCATTGCGCCAAATCGTTAAGCGCATGCGCAGTTTCAATATTGCCGGAAACCATGGTAAGAAATTAAACATTTCTGTATCAAAAACGCGTTTATTTTCTTACATTTTGTTCAGGGAATGCTTCTTATATGTAAAACAATTAAGTGTTTAACTGTAGAAACGAACTAGAGCAGGACTGGCGAACTGAACCGAGTATTTTGACGTTACAACCGCATTTCGTCAAGTTTTTCGCTGCTAAGCTAACATAAAAAAGATTATTGGACTTTTTAAATATTCCAATCAAATGGAGCAAAGGTGCAGGTGCGCGGAAGTTATTTTGTGTTGATTCAACGATAAATTGGTGGAACATTTTAAGGTAAACAGCGCCCTCTACTGCATAAACATACTTAGTGTTGTACTCGTCAATCTGACAGGAATAAATGTGCATCAAATATAGACCTATTTACCAATTAGATACACGAATGCTGTAATTTATGTGGTCTGTTGCGTAAATACGAGCACTTGAAGTTACAGTAATCATTTCTTACTTGTTTAGTATTAAAAATAATTGTAAAATAGTCACATTTACCCAAACAAACCAAGACATTTGTGAATTTAAGGCCTTGGCTATCGATTATGTATAATGTAAAATATATATACTTGAAAATACTACATGAAAATGAGGTAAGATTGTTATTACTGTCACTACTACTACTACTACTACTACTACTACTACTACTACTATTACTACTACTACTACTACAACTAGTAGTAGTAGTATTGTACTTTGGAAACACATTTTTGTATTAATAGTCATTATTTATAGATATTAAAATCATACTTCCTTACTTTTGTTTCTTATTAAACTTCAAAAAGGTACACTATATTTTTTGACCGATTTGATTCGGGAAGTAGCCCTAATATATTCCTGATCCATTGTCATTTGTACATTTTTAACCTTCTGTCCTGTGTTTTCATGTTCAGCCTGTGCATAATTATTACACATTAGCATTAACCCTCATGGTTGGAGTCCTTGTCGAATGGGACCTTGGTCATTAGTTGGGTCAGATTAACAATTCTAATGACCAGACTCTCTCTCTCTCGTCTTTCCTCCTGCAGCAAAACGCATCAGCAAAACCTGCGGCCGGTGACGTCATCGAAAGGTCAGCGTCTGAAATTGGATCAGAAAATAGAATCATGAGTCACGGCCTGCATCATCGGAGCGTCGGGGACCAATCGCGGGGCTCGGCCGGGGCTACCTGACAGCACTGACCAATGAGGCGGCGGCACCGTCCGGCCGAGTGAGTTTATGAATGAAATGGATGGGTAGATGGATGGGTACGCAGTGGAGTGATGGAGGAGAGGAGTAAACGAGAGGTGAAATTGGTCAAAACAGCGTAAAGGAGATTAGGCAAGGACTAAATTTGGACTAATGCTAAATATATGTCCGAAACACAAAACACATCCTGTATCTGTCTAATGATGGAGCAGAACAGAGTCAGGACTACGTCAGAATCAAACCAGGACTTACTGTAGGTATTTATATGAAATCAAACTAGGACTCAATCAGGACTAGATCCAAACTGAACCAAGACTAGATGAGACTTAAATCAGAACTTAACCAGGATTTATAATAAGACTAGGACTAAACCAGAAACTAGCCAGGAATATGCACAATTTTAAAACTAAACCAAGACTAGACCAGGACCAAACCAAGACTAAACCAAGACTAGACCAGGCTTAAACCAGGACTAAACCAAGACTAGACCAGGATTAGACCAGGACTAAACCAAGACTAGACCAGGCTTAAACCAGAACTAAACCAAGACTAGACCAGGATTAGACCAGGACTAAACCAAGACTAAACCAAGTCTAGACCAGGACTAAACCAAGACTAAACCAAGACTAAACCAAGACTAGGCCAGGACTAAACCAAGACTAAACCAAGTCTAGACCAGGCTTAAATAAGGACTAAACCAAGACTAGACCAGGATTAAACCAGGACTAAACCAAGACTAGACCTGGATTAAACCAGGACTAAATGAGGTCTAAACTGGGCCTAAACAAAGACTAGACCAGGACTAAACCAGGATTTATAAAAGGACTAAACCAGAAACTAGCCAAGGATATACACAATTTTATGCTGTTTTCTGATCCGTTCTAATGTTTTCTCATCACAAACAGACCTGGATCTGGACCTTTTGCTTCATTCACACATGTTCGACACACTCTGTTCCACCTCGTGATGTCATGTGGTGATACAGGAAGTGCTCCACTGTGTTTTTAAACCCCACGCAACTTCACTAGGATCATTTTGGATGATTTCAGACCTGGAATTCTCCATCTCTGCTGAACTAAAGGTAAAAAAGGAGCTGTTAACTCGAAAACCAACACTTCATGACATCACAAGGTGGAACGGAGCATTTTGAGCTCAGACTAATAATAAAGAGTTACTCAAACATGTGTGAATGAAACAAAACACAGCTCCAGGTCTGTTTTTGAGGAGGAAACAACATTATAATATGACTTAAAGCTGGAAATCTGCATTTCCCCATGAACAGAACTCCTCAAAAAACACTTGGACTTTTCCATTCATTATTTTTAATTTATACGCACGGGAGTGAGTAACACATTTTCACTTCTTTATATGCTTTTCGTGTGAAGAATCGACAATAAACTTTTTGAATGTGAACTTAAATTAAAGCTCCTAAGAGTCGGTTTTGTGTAATATACTGTAAGAGCTTTTAAACTACGATGAAAAGGTCAAAATTATTAGAAATTAGCACCAGATTTTCTTCCACGTCTTTGAGCAAAATGTCCCAGTACAAATATATTGTATAAGCTGCTCTTGAGATAGTCAGGAAGTGTGTGGTTCGCATGCCAGTTGTGGTTAGGCGTCATTGGTTTCTGAGAGTTATGAAAAGCTCATAAACTCATCGTGGTGAATATTTAGGACGCTCTGAATGCAGCAGGTAAGTGAGGAAGGACTTTGGGCCACTGCAAACTGTTTAATAAAAGGAACTATCTGTGTTTTTACGTTTTTAAAGACCTTAAAAAAGCACTTTTAAGACGCGTAAAGCTGCGTGCCATTCGACATCTTCCTGATAATTGTTGTTGACGCTCGAATCACTGGACACTAAATCAGAACCTCAGCTGTTTCTTCTTTGGTCTGGAAACTCACTATCATTTCTGGAAGCTGCGAAAGAACTTGGAAGGAGGAAAGTTCACTGTATTCAGACACCGTGAGAAGCCGGATTCTCGCTTTTCGTGTTCTGAAGCCAGTTTTAATGAAAGCAATAGAAATGTGAGAGTTCAGGGAATTGCCACAGTTCCAGTTGTGTAAAATAATCCTCCAAAACAGAGGACCAGGAAGCAGAGGTGAGAGGAAAAAGCAGGCGGAAACGTTATAAATCAGAACTAAATCAGAACTAAACCAGGATTAGAAGATAAGATAAGATAAGACAGGACTTTATTGATCTCGCAGTGGAGAAATTCAACAGTCACAGAAGCTCCAGGACAGATTAGTGCAAAAAAAGGACAAAAGTGTGATGCAGTCAAGATAAACAATAAGAATAAAATAGAAATAATAATAAAAATAATATAAAGTGAATAAGTATATGTCCAAAATTTACAAAGAGAATTGCAATATAAATACTATACATATAAAATAAAAAGTACAAGACTGTAATAACAGGACTGTAACACAATTAAACCAGGACTTTAAAAAGGATAATTACAGGACTGAACCAGGGCTAAACCAGGACTATAACATTACTATAACAGGACTATAATAGACCTAAACCAGGACAAAACCAGGACTATAACATTACTATAACAGGACTATAATAGACCTAAACCAGGACAAAACCAGGACTAGAATAGGATTAAACGAGGACTAAACTGGGACTATAAAAATGACTATAAGAGGACGATGAAAGGTCTAAACCAGGACTATAAGAGGTCTAAACCAGGACTATAAGAGGTCTAAACCAGGTAGGGCTGAAACGATTCATCGAGTTAATCGATTAAATCGATTAGAAAAATGCATCGATTTTTTTTTGCCTCGATGCTTCATTTTATTTTCATAAGCTCGGCGATGGCCGGAACCTTTTGTGGTAGAGGTAAAGTTTCCGCACGACCACTGCACTTCACTGTACACACAGCAGCGCGGCCCCATGGATGTGTAATAAGAGCAGAACCTCCTCCTGCAAATTCTTCCGGTACGTCGCTGCGGAGATGCGCCTCTAAACCGCGGTACGCTCCGGTACGCCGCGCACTCTGCGAACTCAGAACTCACACCAGGACTAAGCCAGGTCTAAAGCAGGTCTAAAGCAGGTCTAAACCAGATCTAAACCAGGACTAATCCAGGTCTAAAACCAAACAAGAATTTGCAGGAGTTGGTTGCTACATTTATGTAGTTTTAAAAATCATGACAATATCAAGTAATCCAAAGTATTCAGATTACGTTTCTCACTTTAAGTAATTTAATTGATTATGTCACAAACTACATTTTAGGGAATGTAATCTGTAATCTGTAGGGGATTACATTTTAAAAGTCACCTTCTCAACACTGATGCTACAACATGTAAACAGAACCGTACATTACATCAAGTGGAAAAGAAACGTGAGGTGAGTCGACCTGAGCCCAGCGATAATTACATTTTTCATGTCCAAAACACGTGTATCTGTCAGTGCAGGTGGTGTGGATTTAACATGTGCAAAGAAGACACAACAATAACAAACGATTACTCCATTATTCAAACAAAATAATCCACAGAATAATCGATTACTGTAATAATCGATAGCTGCAGCCCTAAAAACAGGACTATAATAGGACTAAAACAGGACAAAGCTAGGACTAAACCAGGACTATAACAGGTCTAAACCAGGACTATAACAGGTCTAAACCAGGACTATAACAGGTCTAAACCAGGACTATAACAGGACTAAACCAGGATTATAACAGGTCTAAACCAGGACTATAACAGGTCTAAACCAGGACTATAACAGGACTAAACCAGGATTATAACAGGTCTAAACCAGGACTATAACAGGTCTAAACCAGGACTATAACAGGACTAAACCAGGATTATAACAGGTCTAAACCAGGACTATAACAGGACTAAACCAGGACTATAACAGGTCTAAACCAGGATTATAACAGGACTAAACCAGGACTATAACAGGTCTAAACCAGGACTATAACAGGACTAAACCAGGACTAAACCAGGACTAAACCAGGACTAAACCAGGACTAGAACAGGACTAGAACAGGGCTAAACCATTTCCCAAAGCTTAACAGTGTTCTTTAAAGCTGCAGTGTGTAACATTTCTGGAACAGGGTCCACTAAACACTAATTAAACACTAATTAAACACTAATTAAGAGTGGACATGTTCGGGGAGTTCAGGGAATGTCCGTATTTCCAGTCTGTGTGAAATAATCCTCCCAAACACAGGATCGGGAAGCGGAGAGGACAGAGGAGAGGGGAAAAGAGCGGCGTGTAAAGTTAGAAGCCGTTGCATAAGCGAGAGAAAGAACAGCTGATGGTAATCGTCCAGGGAGAGGGGGGCGGACAAAGGGAATCTGCCCCAGGGGAGGCACACCTTTTCTGGGACGACTCTGGGACAATCAGGGCCTCTTATGGAAGGTATAGGAAGTCCCTGAATGCAGCGGATTACAGGCATTTCACAAACACAAACAGTTTGCTCAGAGCTGCACTGCGGAACTGCTCTGCGAAATGCTCGTCTCCATGGAGATGCCAGTGCTCTGCCTCTAATGTTTCGCAGTGGAGCTTTAAACCTATTTATCCTGCGGCGGTTCAGTTTTATTGCAACATTTGCTCAAAAATACCCGGAAAAACCTATATTCTGAGTGTGAGCAGGGTTGCCTCACCATAGATCTGACCTGTAACCTGAAAAGTTCCACAGTGCATCTTTAAATTCAGTCCACCACCTGTTTGTTTTCATGAAATGTTCCACACTATGGGATTAAACTATCTGTCTAAAATGGACTGGGATTAAACTGTGGGGAACCCCAGAATTGAACCTGGACTAGACCAGAACTAAACCAGAACTAAACCAGAACTAAACCAGGACTAAACCAGGATTAAACAAGGACTAAACCAGGATTAAACAAGGACTAAACCAGGACTGAACCAGAACTATAACAGGACTAAACCAGGACTAAACCAGGACTATAACAGGACCAAACCAGGACTAAACCAGGACTATAACAGGACCAAACCAGGACTATAACAGGACTATAACATGACTAAACCAGGACTATATCAGGACCAAACCAGGACTATAACAGGACTAAACCAGGACTAAACGGGACTAAACCAGGACTATATAACAGGACTAAACCAGGACTATAACAGGACTAAACCAGGACTATAACAGGACTAAACCAGGACTGTAACAGGACTAAACCAGGACTAAACGGGACTAAACCAGGACTAAACCAAGACTAAACGGGACTAAACCAGGACTATATAACAGGACTAAACCAGGACTATAACAGGACTAAACCAGGACCATAACAGGACTAAACAGGACTAAACCAGGACTGAACCAGGACTATAACAGGACTCAACCAGGACTATATAACAGGACTAAACCAGGACTAAACCAGGACTGAACCAGGACTATAACAAGTCTAAACCAGGACTAAACCAGAACTATAAAAGGACTAGATCACGACTATATAACAGGAATATAACAGGACCAAACCAGGACTAAACCAGGACTAAACCAGGAATAAACCAGGACTATAACAAGACTAAACCAGGACTAAACCAGAACTATAACAGGACTAGATCAGGACTATATAATAGGACTATAACAGGACTAAACCAGGACTATAACAGGACTCAACCAGGACTATATAACAGGACTAAACCAGGACTAAACCAGGACTAAACCAGGACTAAACCAGGACTATAACAAGTCTAAACCAGGACTAAACCAGAACTATAAAAGGACTAGATCACGACTATATAACAGGACTATAACAGGACCAAACCAGGACTATATATCAGGACTAATCAGGACTAAACCAGGACAATATCTCAGGACTAATCAGGACTAAACCAGGACTAAACCAGGACTAAACCAGGAATAAACCAGGACTATAACAAGACTAAACCAGGACTAAACCAGAACTATAACAGGACTAGATCAGGACTATATAATAGGACTATAACAGGACCAAACCAGGACAATATCTCAGGACTAATCAGGACTAAACCAGGACTATAGCAGGACTATAACAGGACTAAACCAGGACTAAACCAGAACTATAACAAGTCTAAACCTGGTCTAAACCCGGTCTAAACCCGGTCTAAACCCGGTCTAAACCCGGTCTAAACCCAGTCTAAACCCGGTCTACACCCGGTCTGCACCCGGTCCTCAGCCCGCCGTGTACAGTGATCGGTTGTGGTGGTGATTCCAGTGGGAAATAGGTCGTCGTCTTTATGGTAAACCCGTCCCTTCAGCTGTTACGATCGGTCCCTCCCGCCGATACGATCACGGTGAGACGCTCAAAACACAAAAAGATAAAGTTTCAGTTTCAGTCCCGACAAAGAGTCACTGAACTGTTCACAGACACGACTCTGTGGACCACGGCGGAAGAAGCCCATGTGCAATAAAAGATCCAGTGTGTTAATGGAGATTTTATTGCTTTTCTGCAGAATGTTCCACAGTATGAACGCTCTGTTCCACCTTGTGATGTCATGTGGTGACACAGGAAGAGCTCCACTGTGTTTTTAAAGTGTTTTTAAGTGTTAAACTCCACACAGCTTCACTAGAATCATTTCGATGAGAACTACTGCTACTGCTACTACTACTACTACTACTACTACTACTACTACTACTACTACTACTACTGCTGCTACTGCTACTACTGCTACTACTAATACTACTACTACTGCTACTACTACTGCTACTACTACTAGCGGCTTAACACACTGCTACTACTGCTGCTACTACTGCACCAGCACTAGCAGCAGCAGCGGCGGCAGCAGCAGCAACAGCAGCAGCAACCTTAGCTAGCTGCAACTGGCAGCAACAGCTACCAGCTTAACCCTTAGCAGCAGCGGCTGGCAGCAGCAGCAGCGGCAGCAACCAGCAGCAGCAACATTGGCAGCAGCAGCAGCAGCAACAGCTGTTAGCAGCAGCAGCGGCGGCAACTACCAGCAGCAGCAGCAACTTACACAGCAGCAGCGGCAGCAACAGCAGCAGCAGCAGCAACCATTAGCGGCAGCAGCAGCAGCAGCATACCAGCAGCAGCAGCAGCACGTTACAGCGGCAGCAACAGCGCGCAACCGCACTGCAGCAGCAGCATTACAGCAACTGCACGCTTACTGCTGCTGCTGCTGCTGCTGCCAGCTGCTGTTTGCTGCTGCAACACTTACTGCTGCTACAGCTACTGCTGTTACTGCTGCTGCTTACTTTGCTACTACTGTTGCTATACTGCTGCTGCTGCTACTACTACTACTACTACTACTACTACCACCACTACCACTACTACTACTACGACTGTTACTACTGCTGCTACTACTACTGCTACTACTACTACTACTATAATACTACTGCTACTACTTTTAGATACTTTTTTTATGTGTAAGATAGACATAAGCTTAATGCCACACTGAGGAATATTCATGTAGACAAGCCCTACACGAGAAAAGTTCCAGAGTGCGTCTTTAGAATTTGCAGACTCGTGCTCGTTGGTCTCCGGTCAGATCCAGTGGCTTTATCGTAAACGTCCTTCTGTCCCCACAGTAAAATCCAGGTGGGACTAATAATGTTTATGAGACTTTGCAGCGTTTAAAAGGATTTTCCAGGAAGTGCCCAAAACCAGACTCCAAACGCCAATTAGAGGCAGAGCAAACAGAGCGAGACCCCTGCAGGAGACGGCCGGGTTTAGCCCACAAAACTCCGTCTATCAACAATTATACGGAATAAAGAGCGCATCAGAGGCTCTTAGTATTCTCACAGGTTTACTTATATCTGGGGGGATCAAACCTGGAGGAAATATGAACGTTTTACACAAATCAACAAGCTGTTTGTGAAAAATATGCACAATTTAGTAAAAGTAGCAGTAGTAGTAGTAGTAGCAGCCTAGTAGTAGTAGTAGTAGTAGTAGCAGTAGCAGTAGCAGTAGCAGTAGTAGTAGTAGTAGTAGTTGCAGTAGTAGCAGTAGTAGCAGTAGTCGTAGTAGTTGTAGTAGTAGTAGTAGTAGCAGTAGCAGTAGTAGTAGTAGTAGTAGTAGTGGTAGTAGTAACGTAATGGTAGTGGTAGTGGTAATGGTATAAGTGGCGGTAATGGTAGTAGTAATGTTGCAGTGGCGGTAGTCGTAGTAGTTGCGGTAGTAGTGGTAACGGCAACCTAGTAGTGGTGGTAGTGGTATTAGTATTGGCGGTAACGGTGGCGGCGGTAGTGGTAGTGGTAGTGGTAGTAGCGGTAACGGTAATAGTGGTGGTAGCAATTGTATTGGTAGTGGTAGTAATAGTAACGGTAACGATGGCAGCGGTGGTGGTAGTGGTAGTAGTGGTGGTAACGGTAACGGTGGTAGTGGTGGCAATGGTGGTAGTGGTGGTAGTGGTAGTAGTGGTAGCAATACCATTGGTAGTAGTGGTGGTAGCGGTGGTAGTGGTAGTAGTAGTTGCGGTAGTGGCGGTAGTCATAGTGGTTGCGGTAGTAGTGGTAACAGCCTGGTAGTGGTAGTGGTAGTGATGGTAGTAGCAGTAGCAGTAGTAGTAGTAGTAGTAGTAGTTGCAGTAGTAGCAGTAGTCGTCGTAGTTGTAGTAGTAGTAGTAGTAGCAGTAGCAGTAGTAGTAGTAGTAGTAGTGGTAGTAGTAGTAGTAGCAGTAGTAGTAGTAGTAGTAGTAGTTGCAGTAGTAGCAGTAGTCGTAGTAGTTGTAGTAGTAGTAGTAGTAGCAGTAGCAGTAGTAGTAGTAGTAGTAGTGGTAGTAGTAGTAGTAGCAGTAGTAGTAGTAGTAGTAGTAGTAGTAGCAGTAGTACTAGTAGTCCTAGTTACCACTGGGCCTATATAATTTTCAAATATTACACACTAAACAAGAATAAAACTGTAATATCCAAATTTACAAGAGAAAATACCTGATTTTACGCCTAAACGTCAAACTTTAGACTCACGTCTCCGTCTCGAGCCCCCGGGGGCGTCACGCTGGAGCTCGCGGGGGGCGTGGCCTACGTAAATATTCATTGATTCGTGCGCAGCGCCAGGACGCACGGCTCAGACGCACAGAATCAGCTGGGGATGGAGCTCTGACGGCGGCACACCACTCTCCCCCTGCCCGCTCACAGACGCACCAGCATCGGCCAAGGATGTGAGGACGCACCGCTCCTCTAACTGGATCATAGCTCACCGAAACGCATTTTTGGCGCAGACGACGCAAAACGTACCAAAATGGACGCTATTTTGGAGAGTTTAGCGGCAGATAAACTGTACCCATCCGTAAGCAGCAACCTGTTGGACCTGGAGGAGCTGGATGGAGATTTTCTGTCAAACGTGGTACGTAATATACGATGTGACAATGACCGCGGGGTGTCTGGGGTTAAGACGTAAAGCTTGCGTAAAAACACCGGGCTCATGTGAGGTTTTGTCGCAGTTTTTTGCAGTCATTCCGCGTTGGTTTAGGGTGGTCTTCGCTGGGATCTAACCTGTTGAATCTAGGTGGAAACCGCGTCCAAGTTCACGCGCATATTTCGGTTTTTACGCAAATTGCATCCGTGGTTACGCTCGTTCTTGCGTGCTTTAACCTCCCTGGTGGTTTTACGTTTCTTTTTCATTGTTTAGTTCCAATTTGAACGATTTAAGATTCATATTTGCATCATTTTTTCCGATTTGGACTCGCTTCATTTGGTGTTCAAAATAATGGCACCTTGCGTCTTTTACGCAAAAGGATTCACACTTTTGTTCGTGGTTACCTGAATGTACTTTTTATGATTGTTAACCATTATTTCAGCTCATTCAAGCCCCTTTTGCAGACCTAATTAAATAGTTAACATACCTTCTTTAATATTTTCAATAAAAAAAACTTGCAGCCTGCTTTATTTTGTGCCAATTCTGTTAATATTTTAGCAAATTCTCTTTTAAAAATGACTCTAAACACAAATAAAAACGGTGACTAGCGTGTAACCATATGCATATGCAGTAGTATAAATAGCGGATTTACTATAGTGTAAAAACTTAATGGTAAAGCAAACATAATATAATTTCTCCTCTGTGCGTAATGGTTACTTTGGATGTGCCGTGGGCGTGGTCAGATCCTGGTCAGATCCGGCCGGACTCATTCATTTAACGCTCTGGTTTATTTACCCTTGAATAATACAACACTGCACCTATAAACACGGCGGTCCTGGTTTTCACGCTGTCATCGTCACTTCCTTTTCGCCATAAAACGCGCACTGACATTTACTTTACAGGGCCCATATTAGGCTATTTTCTCATCTAATGTCGTTTCCTCATCTCGAACGGACGCCCGGAATTGTGTTTTGTCTCATTCACACACGTTTAACACACAAACCCTGAAAAAATCAGGATTCTCTCAAACAGAAACAGAAAAATCTCTCCTGAATAAGGTGGAATAGTGTATTTGGAGCTCTGGAGACGTAAACAAAACAAAAACACAACTCCAGCTCTGTTTTTGAGGACTTAAAGCTCACAAAAGTCTTTTTTTCCTGTAATATAGTATCATTAAATGCATTAAAACGTGACATTTTAGTATTTTTGCACAAGCCAAATTATTATTATTAACTTAAAGCAGATGCTATTATTGTTAATTCGTCAGGAGGAACTAATAACGTGTTAATTAAGCTTTTATAGTAATTTTCATGCCACCCGGGGCATATGTAAAACTGTTGTAATGTAATATTATTTTAAAGTAATAGTTGCTTGTTTCCATAGAGATAGATGCATTAAATCCTATATTGTGGGACATTCTCTGTCAAATTAAATGGGAATTTAAATGGATGCAAATAGGAAATCTGTAATAACTGTGAAAAGTACCATAAATTCCTCCACAAACAACATTTCCTGTTTTATTCTCCATAAAAGCTGCTCATCCTGTAGTTTAGATCTGTGCAAACATGTGCTGAAATGTCCCCGTGAGCCAGATGCCCTCCCTGTGCCCCAGATGCCCCCCCCCCGTGCCCCAGATGCCCTCCCCGTGCCCCAGATGCCCTCCCCGTGCCCCAGATGCCCTCCCCGTGCGTCAGATGCCCTCCCCGTGTCCCCATAGGGTCCGTAGTTTAGATCCGCACAAGCACGTCCTGAAATGTGACTCTCGTTCTTTGTATTTGCTCAGATTTCAGTCTTTTTTGTCACTATTATACCCGCTTCCCAAATCGCCCGGCCCTGTGATCTCCACGGAAACAAGCAGGTAGCAGCAAAGTCCCACAGCGCGGCTTTATTCAGTCCCGGTGCGGAGCGGACACACCTGGACCCTTAACTGTCTGCTCAGCTGGTTCAGTTCTCACGCTCTGAACCCGATCATCACCTTCACCTTCGGTCTCTCATTAACAACCAAAACACCAAAACACAAAAACACACGGATCTGGACGCATTAAAATCTGTAACGCACCGGTAAAAATACTCAACGTTTAAATCAAGTTATACCTGGTTTATTGTGGTTTTATGTCCAATGTGTAACTCATTTGATCCCAGGTTTGCTCCTAAGTCATCCCATTTTTTCCCTAAATACCCAAGTAGTAGTAATTTTAGTAGTAGTAGTAGCAGTAGTGTTTTTATACATCCCAGAGTACCCGGTGCCACAGTGGGGCGCCAGTGTCAGTCTGAAGGTGGAGTGCGTGCGTGTGTGTGTGTGTGTGTGTGTGTGTGTGAGCGCCGGTGGTGGTTGCAGATCCGCAGTCTCGCTTCTGTCGGTCTGTCCCGGGGCGACTGTGGCAACAACAGGATCTGTCCACCTCCGAGTGTGGAGGGAATAAGAACGCACCAAACTGTAAACGACTTTGTATCAGGCTAATGCATTATTATTATTTAGCAGTAGTATTTGCTCTAGTACTTGCCGTAATAGCAGCAATCATAGCAGTAGTAGCAGTAATAGTAGTAGTAGTAGTAGTAGTAGTAGTAGTAGTAGTAGTAGTAGTAGCAGTAGTAGTAGCAGTAGTAGTAGCAGTAGTAGCAGCAGCAGTAGTCCCTTTTGCAGTCCCTATTTAAACAGTTACAGCCTTTTAGTATTTAAAAAAGTCACATCCTGCTTTATTTTGTGCCAAATATTCTGTTCATACTTTAGTACTTATCTTTGCTTCGTTTGCCAAAACACTGACCTCACTCACAGTAAGAACTCACGTTTTTTAAGGTATTTTTGAGCATTAAAAACACCTGCAATTAAGTATATGCTTTGTAGATATACGTTTAATGACGCACTGTGGAACTTTCCGGGCACAGACCTAACAGAACGTGCTATAGGCAGGGACGTACGAATTACAAAGAACTGTTTTTACTGAACTTAATGGGGTCAGACTGGGGTAAAACCACTCCTAAATACATCTTAGCTCACATACTTATCCGCACGGTTAGAGACGAAGGTTGGAGTTAAAATTGTCACATGTCGCGTGCGTTTGGAGCGGTGCATTGTGGGACACTGTGGTGACGGTCCCATTCATTTACAGACACCATGCGGCGCTGTCCTTAAACCGGGTCCCCGAGCAGCATTCTTCGCATTGTTCGAAAGGAGAGGATTGAGCCAAAATAAGGATAAAATAAAGTTTACATTTTTCTTCTGACCTAGAGTCGGTTTGGTCCTGGTCTGGTTCTTGTTTAGTCTTGGTCTAGTCCTTGTTTAGTCCTGGTTTAGCCCTTGCCCAAAATATTTTTAATAAACGATAATACTGAAAAGGCTTTATGCCACTGACACAAAGCAGTTGGATAATCCCAGTACGTAGAATCATTAAAAGGTTTGAATGTTCTAATAAAAATAAACAACACACCGTTATTTAGTGAAATTAAGGTTTAAACTGTCAGAAAAACGCCTTCTTTCTGCGTAAATTGTCTTTGCATTTCAGATTCCTGAATTTTTTTAATTTTTAAAATCAATTTCTGTCACTTAAGTGTTGTAAAACTCTGATAAATATTGATTATCCGCCAAAATCAAGCCAGAATGCGCTTTAATTTTCTCATTTTTACGCACTAATACCAGGCCTGTCGGCAGAAATTTGGGGCCCTGGGGCAAGAAGCCTCGTACGGGCCCCCCACTAATTAAATAAATTAATAGATTGTGTAATTCTGGGAGGATATTCATGTAAACCGAAGTACTTAAAGGTTCACTATGTAATTTTTAGCCCCATGTTTCCAAGTTCCAGCTCATATCTGTGGAAAAGTGTGTGCATGTGTGCGTTTCGATGTATTTTTGAGCGGTAAAAACACATGAAAAAACACAAAACTGCAACAACAAAAAAAATCGACATGTTAAATGCAATTCTGGGTAAAGCAATAACGTTTCCATGGAGACGGGCAGGTAAGTTACACCGTGCAGCTTAAATAGAAGTTTTTTAACCACTTTCTAAACGAGTTCATTCATAAACGCAGTCTTGGTTTGTGTTGGCTGCGTCCTCCATATTGTTTTGTGTCGCTGAACCATAATCTGTGCGTCCACAGTCAGGTTCGAGCTGTTCACATCTCTGTTTATTCCTGTCTCTGATTCAGCTCGTGTCTGTTGTGGTTTCGGGCTAAATGAAGACCTTCTCTGGACCAAGACTTGGACCAGGTCTAGTCTTTGGTCTGGTCTCTGGTCTGTAAAAAAAAAAGTTGATGCTTTGTGGTTTTCTAATTCAAAGCAGAGGTGGACCATTGTAGTCATGAGCGATTGTATTTTGGGTCTATTCGAGAGTTTAAAGTCCGTTTAAGGTTATTTCTTCACATTTTCCAATCATCTTTTTCATTATAAAATTACTTTAATGTGGAGAAATTGCATTTTAATCTGAAAATTACTCTTTTTCCACGTCTGGACCATTTACTACGACTACTTATGTCAGCCAGCTACTATTACTATAACTACTACTGTTACTACTACAACTACTACTAGTACTACTACTACTACTACTACTACTACTACTACTACTACTACTACTACTGCTACTACAATTGCTACTACTACTGCCACTCTTTGGAATTTATTATAGTCCTGGTTTTGCCCTAGTTTAGTCCTGGTTTAGTCCTACCACTACTACTACTAATAATAATAATTATACTACAATTACTGCAGACCTTATTTAGCCCTGGTTTAGTCCTGGTTCAGATCTGGTTTAGCCCTAGTTTAGCCCTGGTTTAGCCTTAGTTTAGCCCTGGTTTAGTCCTGGTTCAGATCTGGTTTAGCCCTAGTTTAGCCCTGGTTTAGCCCTGGTTTAGCCCTAGTTTAGCCCTGGTTTAGTCCTGGTTTAGCCCTAGTTTAGCCCTGGTTTAGTCCTGGTTTAGCCCTAGTTTAGTCCTGGTTTAGCCCTAGTTTAGCCCTGGTTTAGTCCTGGTTCAGATCTGGTTTAGCCCTAGTTTAGCCCTGGTTTAGCCCTGGTTTAGCCCTGGTTTAGCCCTAGTTTAGCCCTGGTTTAGTCCTGGTTTAGCCCTAGTTTAGTCCTGGTTCAGCCCTAGTTTAGCCCTGGTTTAGTCCTGGTTCAGATCTGGTTTAGCCCTAGTTTAGCCCTGGTTTAGTCCTGGTTTAGCCCTAGTTTAGTCCTGGTTATTCCTACTACTACTACTACTACTACTACTAATTATTATTATTATTATACTACAATTACTGCTACTACTGCCACTACTATTTGGACTTTATTATTTAGTCTTGGTTAAGTTCTGGTTTAGTCCTGAAATAGACCTGGTTTAGTCCTGGTTTAGTCCTACTACTACTAGTACGACTTCTGTTCATAATAATGATACTACTACTATCACTACTACTACTAATACTATCACTTCTACTACTACTACTACTTCTAATGCTGTTTTAGTCCTGGTTTGGTTCATCATTTTTATTAGAGCCAGTCTGTCCTGTTTCGGTCCAGTTTTAGTCCAAGTCTGATCCTGATTTCCTCCCGGTTTGGTCCTCCCTCCCTCCCGCTCCTCTCATTCCAAAACAATCCTCCATTTCCTTTGGTTTTCACATCATTTTTCACCATAACTTTTGCCTAAACTGCTCCATTCAAACCCTGTTCCCCAGCTGTCCGCAAGACCCGCCTCCCCACTCCCGTCCTCGCCTCTGATTGGTCCACGCTCCCCGAGCCGCGTCCTGATTGGCCGCCTGGCTCCGCAGCTGGAATGTGAGAACTCGCCTGTGTGTGCACAAAGCTCGGGGTTCACTGGGTCTAGGCGGTTCAAGGAAAGTCCGGCTCTTCCAAGTCCAGACCACAGAGACCACGTGGTACTGGTTCAGATCCTGGTTTAGTCCCAGATCCAAAAGGTTAGAAGATGTTCAGTCCGTCGACACGCTGTAAAAATGTCAAAGTGAAAAGTGCTCTGGGCTTTTAGACTCTTCATTGTGGTTTTGTTATTTTACAAAACTCTGGATATAAATTATTATGATGATGATGAAATGTTTTTATAAAAGCAGTTTTAGTAATATTCTTAAATCCCACAGAAACTTATTTTGGTTTACTCCTGTTCTAGTCCTTGTCTGGTCCTGGTTTAGTCCTTGTTTAGTTCTGTTCTAGTCCTGGTTTAGTCCTGGTCTAGTCCTCTGAAAGATTTATTTGGCATAAAATTCGATGCAGACAGAAAACAGCAGATTTATTTTGACCTCAAGAGTTGCTAATCTTACAATATCAATATCAGTTTTGGTTTAGTCCTAGTTCAGACCTGGTTTAGCCCTGGTTTAGTTCTGGTTCTGTCCTGGTTTAGCCCTAGTTTAGTTCTGGTCTGGTCCCAGTTTAATCCTGTCTTAGTCCTGGTACAGTCCTGGTTTAGTCCTGGTTTATCCCTGGTTTATCCCTGGTTTAGTCCTGGTTTAGCCCTGGTTTAGTGCTAGTTTAGTCCTGGTTTAGTCCTGGTTTAGCTCTGGTTTAGTCCTGGTTTGTTCCTGGTTTAGTCCCGGTTTAGCCCTGGTTTAGTCCTGGTTTAGTCCTGGTTTAGCCCTGGTTTAGTCCTGGTTTAGCCCTGGTTTAGCCCTGGTTTAGTCCTGGTTTAGCCCTGGTTTAGTCCTGGTTTAGCCCTGGTTTAGTCCTGGTTTAGCCCTGGTTTGTTCCTGGTTTAGTCCCGGTTTAGCCCTGGTTTAGTCCTGGTTTAGTCCTGGTTTAGCCCTGGTTTAGCCCTGGTCTAGCCCTGGTTTAGTCCTGGTTTAGCCCTGGTTTAGTCCCGGTTTAGCCCTGGTTTAGTCCCGGTTTAGTCCTGGTTTACCCCTGGTTTAGTCCTGGTTTAGCCCTGGTTTAGTCCTGGTTTAGTCCTGGTTTAGCCCTGGTTTAGTCCTGGTTTAGCCCTGGTTTAGCCCTGGTTTAGTCCTGGTTTAGCCCTGGTTTAGTCCTGGTTTAGCCCTGGTTTAGTCCTGGTTTAGTCCTGGTTTAGCCCCGGTTTAGTCCCGGTTTAGTCCTGGTTTAGTCCTGGTTTAGCCCTGGTTTAGCCCTGGTTTAGCCCTGGTTTAGTCCTGGTTTAGCCCTGGTTTAGTCCTGGTTTAGTCCTGGTTTAGCCCTGGTTTAGCCCTGGTTTAGTCCTGGTTTAGCCCTGGTTTAGTCCTAGTTTAGCCCTGGTTTAGCCCTGGTTTATTCCTGGTTTAGCCCTGGTTTAGTCCTGGTTTATTCCTGGTTTAGTCCTGGTTTAGCCCGGTTATAAAAACACTCCAAACCAGCAGAAACGTAGGAAAAACAGCTTCTCTTGTGTCCGAATGTCCTCACAGTACAAATCCTATATAAAATTAGCCTGTGTAAAAGCCACAGGACTAAACCATGACTTCACCAATAAAAACACGAGCGCTCCGAGACTAAATAAGTGCCGTCTGAAGGTTCTATTTCCGAGCCCGAATAAAAGGAAAATGATTACCACAGTGGCAGAACCCCGTCAGTGCGTTCACGCCGTATTTCCCCTGTGTGTCATTATAACTGCGGTGGTCTCTGTGCGAGGGGGAGACCACAACAAACCAGACCCACCAAAACTATTATTAACTCCGGGATGAGTCCAGGCGCATCGTCCTCCGACACCCGGAGAGTTAAAAGGATCGGGACACAACAGTAATGCACCGCAGGAGGCGCAGGATACCGAGTAATTATGGAGCAAAAGTATCAAAATGAAGGAGCTCTGGACCTATTTTAACATACTGTTGTGGGGATTGGAACAGTAGTAGTGGAAGTAGCGTTTGTAGTAATTGCTGCAGTAGTAGCAGTAGTAGTAGTAGTAGTAGTAGTAGTAGTAGTAGTAGTAGTAGTAGTAGTAGTAGTAGTAGTAGTAGTAGCAGCAGCAGCAGCAGTGTGAGTCGTAGTAGTAGTAGTATTGTGAAAAAAGTATAAAAATTAAGGTATTTTAAGTTTCAAGTTCATTTTGATATTATAGAAGTAGTTGTAGGGGAAAGTAGCACTCATAATAATTGCTGTAGTAGTAGTAGTAGTAGTACTAGTAGTAGTAGTAGCAGCACTTGTAGTATTGTGTAAAAGTATAAAAAATGAAGATGTGATGGTATTATAAGCTTCAAGTTACTGTTGTGGGGATTGTAATAGTAGTAGGAGTGGAAATAGCATTTGTAGTAATTACTGTAGCAGCAGTAGTAGTAGTAGTAGTGGTAGTAGTAGTAGTAGTAGTAGTAGTAGTAGAAATAGTTGCAGTATTGTATAAAATTATAAAAATGTTGTAATGGTAATAGTCATGTAAATAGCACTTGTAGTAATTGCTGAAGTCATAGATATTCTAGTAGTAGTAGCAGTAGTAGTAGTAGTAGTAGTAGTAGTAGTAGTGGTTGTTGTAGTAGTAGTAGCAGTAGTAGTAGTAGTAGTAGTAGTAGTGTATCATTTGTAGTAGTAGTAGAAGAAGTAGTAATAGTAATCGTTGTCGATTTGTGTTAAAATATACAAATTAAGACGTAATGGTGGTAGGAGTAGTGTAAGTAGCACTTGTAGTACTTGCTGAAGTAGTACTAGTAGTAGTAGTTAAAAAAAGTAAAGTAATTTAAATACTGAATACTGTTAGTAATAGAGGGATGTAGCTGTTGATTGTTGTAATCGCTGCAGTAGCGGAGTATTTTGTAGTTGTTGTACTTTTAGTTGCAGTAGTTGTAGTACTTTTATTAGTAGCATAGTACTAGCACTTGTGGTACTTGCAGTAACAGTTGTAGTATTGCAGTAGGAGCGGTAAAAGTAACAGTAATAGTACATCGCTCCATGCACACCTACAGTCACTGGGCTCTCCTCTCCACAGATCTGACTACTCTCTTAGTCTGGCAGTGTTTTCTCCTTGTTTCCATGGAGATACTCAAGCACAACACTATACCGAAGCATTTACCAGAAAAGTTACACAGTGCAGCTTTAACACGTGTTTTAGTTTCTGTTTAGTCCAGTAAACAAAATCCCATTTAAACAGTTAAATGAGCATAAACATAAATTATATTCAAGTTTGTCAGATTCCAGTGCAGAAAGTCCAAGTCCACTCAGTCTGGTACAAGTTTGCACAAGTCGGCTGAATCTTCAGAGGCTAAAATACACGAGTTTAACAGAATAAAAGCTGCAGTGAGTTTTAAATCCAGCGTAATTGTTTATAATGGGTCCAATCATAGTAACTGTCTTTAAAGTGAACGCTGGTCCACTCCCATTATCCCAAATCCCACTTTTCTCCCTTCAGCCACTCACTGTTTATTTTTGCCTGACCCATATTCCCAAATGGGACAAACTTAAAGGGGCGTGGCGTTTTTAAAGGGATATTTTCCAGTACGGCCCACAGGAAAAATAACAAGGATACAGTGTTTGAGGACATTTTAAAGGGCCCATATTCCACTATTCCCCCATCTGTGTTTTAACAAACAGACCTGGAGTTGGGTTTTGTTTCATTCAAACGCACAAAAAACCTCCGCATTTTTAGTGTGAGCTCTTCTCTCAAACTGGAAACGCGCCGTTCCACCTTGTGATGTCATGTGGTGATACAGGAAGTGCTCCACATGCCTTCACTGGAATCATTTGGATCATGTCAGCCCTGGATTTTTTTTTTACCTCTACTGAACTAAAAGTAAATGGAGCTAAAAAGGAGTTAAAGCCGCATTGTGTCACTTTTTGGTCACCTTGTTTCCATGGATACGTCATGGATTGCTCTGCCCGGAATGTTCCACAGCATGACTTTAAACAGCTCTGCTTTACATTTATTCAATCGCAAGTGGTTTTAGAGCTCAAAAATACCTCGAAAAACAGACAAACTCGGTCCGGTTTGGTCTCCGTGGAGATAGAAAGGTTTAATGCCGTACTGTGGAACATTACAGACAAAGCAATATTTTATTTTTCTCCATGAAGAAATGCATTTGTAGTAGTAGTAGTAATAATAGTAGTATCATCATTTGTAGTAGTTGCAGTAGCAGTAGCAGTAGTAGTAGTAGTAGCAGTAGCAGTAGTAGTAGTAGTAGCAGTAGCAGTAGTAGTAGTAGTAATAGTAGTAGTAGTAGCAGCGCTGCCGCAGTAGTAGTGTAGTTGGTAATAGCGCCAATAGTAACAGTAAAGTTGGCAGTTGCCGCTAGCGGTGGTTGCTGCTGCTGTAGTGCTAGCGGTAGCTGGCGGTAGCTGCTGCTGCTGGCTGCAGCTGGCGGTAGCCGCTGGTAGTGGTAATGCTGCTGCAGCTGGCAGCTAGTGGTAGTGGTTGCTGGTAGTGGTAATCATCATTTGTTGCTGGTAGCACTAGTAGTAGTAGTAATAGCAGCAGTAGCAGTAGCAGTAGTAGTAGTAGTAATAGTAGTAGTAGTAGCAGCAGTAGCAGTAGCAGTAGTAGTAGTAATAGTAGTAGTAGTAGCAGCAGTAGCAGTAGCAGTAGTAGTAGCAGTAATAGTAGTAGTAGTAGTATCATCATTTGTAGTAGTAGTTTTCTCCATGAAGAAAAGCATTTGAAGGACCCTCTGTCAGAAAAGCTACACACTACAATTTAACACTTGATGACATCAGAAGGTGGAGCAGAGCGTTTTGAGCTTTGCAGATGTGGACGGACACATGTGCAGCTCCGGGTGTGTGTCTGAGGAGGAGCGGCGTTAGAACGTGACGCTCACAGGAGTCCGTCTGTGGGATGCAGACACGGCCCAGGTGCGGCTCAAGCCCCTTCGCCTTAACTGCCCTCGTGCTGGTGATACAAGTTTTATGGGGGTAATATTTGCCCCATGACGGCGGCAGATGTGAGAACGTGGATTTAAACAACAGAATATAGAATGTGAGTGTGGCTCCCTGCCCCAGCTGAACTCTGAAACACTCAGGGGAAAGTTTATTTACAATCTTAACATTTTATATAGACAATATAATGACGCACAGAGAGTATTAATACTAATAACTACTACTACTAACTACTACTACTACTACTACTACTGCTACTACTACTATTACTACTACTACTAATAACTACTACTACTGATATTACTGCTACTTCTATCCTACTAGTACCACTTCTACTACTACTTTCTTGGCTCAGTCCTGGTTTAGTTCTGGTTTAGTCCTTGTTCTGCGCTTGTCTAATGCTCGTATAATCCTTGTATATAGTAGTACTGGATTAGCCCATGTTTAGTCCTGGTTTAGTCCTGGTTTAGTCCTGGTTTAGTCCTGGTTTAGTCCTGGTTTAGTCCTGGTTTATCCCTGGTTTAGTCCTGGTTTATCCCTGGTTTAGCCCTGGTTTAGCCCTGGTTTATCCCTGGTTTAGTCCTGGTTTAGTCCTGGTTTATCCCTTGTTTAGTCCTGGTTTAGTTCTGGTTTTGCCCTGGTTTAGTCCTGGTTTCGTCCTGGTTTAGTCCTGACTCAGACCTGGTTTAGTCCTGGTTTATCCCTTGTTTAGTCCTGGTTTAGTTCTGGTTTTGCCCTGGTTTAGTCCTGGTTTAGTCCTGGTTTAGCCCTGGTTTAGCCCTGGTTTAGTCCTGTTTTAGTCCTGGATAAGTCCTGGTTTGGCCCTGGTTTAGCTCTGGTTTATTCCTGGTTTAGTCCTGGTTTTGCCCTGGTTTAGTCCTGGTTTAGCCCTGATTTACTCCTGGTTTAGTCCTGGTTTAGTCCTGGTTTAGTCCTGGTTTATCCCTGTTTTAGTCCTGGTTTAGCCCTGGTTTAGTCCTGTTTTAGTCCTGGATAAGTCCTGGTTTGGCCCTGGTTTAGCTCTGGTTTATTCCTGGTTTAGTCCTGGTTTAGTCCTGGTTTATCCCTGTTTTAGTCCTGGTTTAGCCCTGGTTTAGTCCTGGTTTATCCCTGGTTTATCCCTGGTTTGGCCCTGGTTTAGCTCTGGTTTATTCCTGGTTTAGTCCTGGTTTTGCCCTGGTTTAGTCCTGGTTTAGCCCTGATTTACTTCTGGTTTAGTCCTGGTTTAGTCCTGGTTTAGTCCTGGTTTATCCCTGTTTTAGTCCTGGTTTAGCCCTGGTTTAGTCCTGTTTTAGTCCTGGATAAGTCCTGGTTTGGCCCTGGTTTAGCTCTGGTTTATTCCTGGTTTAGTCCTGGTTTAGTCCTGGTTTAGTCCTGGTTTATCCCTGGTTTAGTCCTGGTTTAGTCCTGGTTTTAGTCCTGGTTTAGTCCTGGTTTAGTCCTGGTTTAGTCCTGGTTTAGTCCTGGTTTAGCCCTGGTTTAGTCCTGGTTTAGTCCTGGTTTAGTCCTGGTTTAGTCCTGGTTTAGTCCTGGTTTATATCACTCTTCTCCTCTTCGCGTCGCTCTGTCGTACGTCGCTGTAAACTCCGTGTGACTCATGCATCAGACGTTACCTCCAGGACTCACCACATCAGTGCGTCTCACACTCGTGTTTCTACTTCACTCCTATAAATAAACTCACTCCATTGTCAAAGAACATGTCAACTCTGTGGAGACGTGGTGCAGCTTGTCCAGCGGGAAATTTGCTGCACGTCCATTTCCAAGTGTCTTATTTCTTACTCGAGGTGTTTCGCGCTCAGGATCGTTCTGAATCTGCTCAGAAAAGGTTCATTTCTGTCCCGCGATTGCGACTTTTTTAGTATCAATATCTGCGAAAAATGAGGATCTCGTCTCGAAACCAGTTTTAGAATCGATTATTAGTGTCTGAATTTCAATACTACAACAACGTATGGAACCATAACCTGAATAAAGGCGACTTTCGTGGAGTGTGGTCCTCCTGACGGTCTCCATGGAGATATTATTACATCGCTTAGAATGTTCCAGAGTGCAGCAATAGTTCAATTACAGGTCTGGACTGAAAAAACAAAACTGATGCATGGGATGTTGCATGTTGGAAGTGAAAGTACATTATATCAAATAGATATAAAACACAACTTAAGGTCGCCACACACAAGATTTTTCGGTTTTAAATGATTCTTAAACATGCGACGAAATGTGCAAACACCACAGACACGAGGAGAATATTACGAGACTTAAAATCTCCGATTGTAAAGGATATAAAGCTGTGAGCGCTGCGATGGCGTCTCCTGTTTCCTGTCTACAGTAAAACCAGTCGCTCTGAGACTCTGAAGTCAAACTGTGTTATTATTATGTGTGAAATGTGGAGCAACACTTCAGATACAGGAGTTTTAAAGCAGAAAAGAGGAGATAAAGTCCACAGGAAGTAGAGTCAGTATCATTGATCTGCAGCTTCAGCTCGATTCGTGCGCTGTGTGAGGAACTATCTCCACTTTTTACTTTTAAACAACGCCTCAAAATGGATTCACAGCGCCGTTTTGTGGACTGGGCTCATTATTGGCGGAGGAAAATTCGCGCACGAGACGCCGCGCTTCAAACTGACCACTTTACGAGAGGCGAGGAATAAAGCCGCCCCATTATTTTCGCTCCGTCCCGAGTTTGTACGTTGCGTCTCTGTGTCCGTCGCTCCTCTGCCCCTGATGATCTGTTTTATTGGCTGTTACCGACGTGTCGCTGATGTTTGGTGGTTACGATCTGACATTAACACCGCATGCACACATCATGAGGAGCGCAGCGGCTTCAGAATCGCACACACAGACAAAAATCGCAGCCAGAATCGGGCGAATTCTCATGTAGTGTGCGGCGGCTTTTAATAACTACATTTTAACAACTAACGAGGAAGTGTTTAAATCCGTCAGTCTGTCACTCACAAATCCTCCCACACACTGTTTAAATCCTCATGTACTCACTTTGCGGGTGTGTGTGCGACTTTAGAACGGCTTTTTTCAGATGGTGAAGTGAAGCTGTGTTAGACGGCGCAAAAACAGCCAATCAGAGCGCTGCGTTTGACACTTACTTCCTGTTTGATGAGAAATAAAAACACTGTAATATCCGCTGCAGACAGACTTCATCTCGTTTTGTCACACGGTGGTGCTTTGACATATTCTTGGGGAGACACAAAATGTAATTATTGACAAAATGTTTACATATATTTAGAAAAAATCTAAAACTTCTGTACCTCAGGTTTAACTTTTTCTTTTTAATTGTTGTTTTTGTCACATAGTTTTGCCCTTTTTGCATAATTCTCCCTGTCAAAACCTGCACGGATTTGAACAATGAGAAGGAAATCAGATTATGCACATCAGATTTAACGTGTGTCAACGCAACCTGGGACTGAACCGAACCAGGACTAGACCAGGACTAGACCAGGACTAAACCAGAAGTAAACCAGGACTAACATAGGACTAAACTGAGATTAAACCAGGGCTAAACAAGGAGTAGAAATTAACTTTACTGTTTACCACATCAAAACTGGGACCAAACTGAGGCTAAACCAGGACTATACCAGGACTAAACCAGGACTAAACAAGGACTAGACCATGACTAGACCAGGACTAAACAGGGACTAAACAAAGACTAGAAGAGGACCAAACTAGGAGAGGTATTCTTTGGCCTCATGGTCTCGTCTTGTTGTGTGTGTTTCAGCCGTTCTCCGGGGAGCAGATGGAGGACTTCAGCAGTGACCTCTTCAACAGTTTCTTCGACGATCATTTTTTAGAACGTCCAACTTTAAACGACCGACCCTCGATGTTACATCTAGAACTGGACACAAACCCAGGTCTGTGTTAAACTACTACTACTACAACAACAACCAGGGAGCAGGGCCGTGTTAAGCCAGTGTGGTGCCCCTGGGCATTATACCTTATACCCTAACCGCACACACACACACACGCACACACACGCACACGCACACACACACACACACGCACACGCACAGACACACACACACACACACACACACACACACATCTTACCACCTTCCTGTCAAAAATAGTCCACATAAACAAGGGCATTTCTCATATGTAATTTACTACCTACATCAGCCCAGCAAATAAGCCAAAAATAACTTGCAGCATCCGACCCACGTCCATGAAATCTTAATTTGTTTAGCATTATCATTAGTGTTATTGTTGTCATTATGAAATTGGTGTTAATGACGAGTTATGTATGGCCATTTAACATTTTCAAGTGAATAACATACATATTTTCTGAAAACTGTTTTTAAAGTTTGTGTCATGCAGTGCCCCCCATCACTGGCTGTGAATGTTTTGTGCCCCTGGGAAACGCGCCTCTGGCCCTTATGGATAATCCGGCGCGACACATTTGGCCTTGTGGAGCACCTGCCCGTCTGGGCATCTGCGCACCGATTATCTTTGAGCACGTTTTTACGCTGTTGATCCGGCTGTTTTTCTCTCTGACTGACAAACCATAAAACCAACAAGTAAAAGAAGATGGTGAAAGGCCCTCAGTAAAAGAAGGATAAAAAGTGCACAGGACTGGACTTTAGAGACATGAAAAGAGTTTGCACAGCAGGTGGATTCTTTTTGCAATACTGCCACTGCTGCTATTACTCCTACAATTCCTACCATAACTACTACTAATGCTACTATTACTACTGCTTTTACTACTGCTACTGCTGCTGCTGCTGCTGCTGCTGCTGCTGCTGCTGCTGCTGCTGCTGCTTGTGTATTTTAGTGAGCTTTAAGTTCTATGTTAGGGAAAAACACTTCATTTGTTAGTTACCGTTTAAACATAAAATATTGTACATAACTATTGATAATGTAATAATAATGTAGGTATTATAATGTCCTCTTTCAGTGCCCCAGTGTGTCAGATGCCCTCCCAGTGTCTCCGCAGGGTCTTATTCTGTGTGAAAGCTCTAACCCTGTAGTTTAGACTTCTGCAAACACTGAAATACTGGGGACCCTTGAATCCTTGAACACTCCAGGACAGGCTGAAAATATGAATGACGCCCTTAAGTCACTATACGCAAAAGTTCCCGTCCGTGATCCTGGCGTACGGCCTTTTATGCCACATTAGTGGGTTTGGGAGCCTTAAGCCAGACTCAAATTCAAACCAGAGCTCTTACAGTTACAGTGAGTTGGCTCGGGGTTTAAACGTGAACTTGCCTTTTCGGATCGGAGCCAGAGTCGTTTAAAAACATTTTCTTTTCTGAACTCTGGGCTGAGGAGCAGGTGTCGGGCTCTGAGCGGCGGAGGAGACCTAAAATTAACTTCAAATTTACTTCAAATTAACTTCAAATTAAACTTAAATGACGCTAATTTCTGATCCGTGCTCTCGTGCTAATCACAAACAGGCCTGGAGTTGTGTTTTGATTCATTCACGCATATTTAACACACAAAAAAACTCTTGAGTTCTTCTCTCAAACAGAAAAAAACCGGCTCTTTTCCACCTTGTGATGTCATGTGGTGATACAGGAAGTGGTTCTAAACTCCACACGTCTTTACAAGAATAATTTGGATCATTTCAGACCTGGATTTTTTTTTTTTTTATTGAACTAAAAATAAAAACGTAGCTTGTAGTTAACTACAACTTCATGACATCACAAGGCGGAACTGAGCGTTTTGAGCTTTGACAGACGGATAATTAAGAGTGTAAACACAACTCCAGGTCTGTTTTTGAAGAGGAAACAACATTAGAACACGACTTAAAGCTCATAAAGAGTCCATTCTGCGTTACATAATATGATATAATAACAAAAATATCAGGACTAAACCAGGATAGGTCAAACCACAATATGAAACAATCTTTAATTTGAGTTTTTAGTTGAATTTTGGCCATTGTTTTTCAAATCCTAAGTGAATAAACCCCATATATATGTCACCGCAGATATTCAAGCAGAGCACAGCTACTCAGTGTGTGGAGACTCCGCCCCCCAGAGCCCCGCCCAGGACCAGGAGGCGGGTACGTCCAGACCCACCAAACAAACCCACCAAACCCACCAAAACACGTGAAAAAAAGGCTCCTTAAACTGGAGAAAAACACGGAAATATAAAGAGTCCATATCACACTATTCTCTGATCTCTGTTCTAATGTCGTTTCCCCGTCACACACAGGCCTGGAGTTGTGTTTTGTTTCACTCACACATGTTTAACACGTGAAAAACCTGCATATTTAGGCTGAGTTAAACTGAAACTCAAACAGAAAACACTCAGAAAACTCCACACGCCGTCACTAGAATCATTCGGATCATCTCGGCCCCGGAATTTTTGATTTTTTATTGAACTAAAGATAGAAAAGTGGCTTGTAGTTCACTTGAAAACTACAGCTTCATGACATCACAAGGTGGGACTGAGCGTTTTGAGCTTTGGAGATGGAGACAGAGTAATAATAAAGAGTCACTTAAACATGTGTGAATGAAACAAAACACGAGTCAGTTCTGTGGGACACACGATCTTTAAACTCATGATTTTAATTTCCCATCAGTTGCACAGAGACAGTGGGGCTGATATGTGATATGATTCATATATTTATACTAGTTTAAATATACATTAGTATCTTCTGATTGACAAATGAAATAAGAGTCAGGTTTGTGGAGAGGCAAGCCGCCCGCTCAGTTTGAATCACAACACAAACTACATTACAGAGACATGCTTTTATTTTAGTCTGAAGTATTTATTTTAAACAAAACCAGGTCGAAACCAGATCTAAACTGGGGCTAAACCTGGACTAAACGAGGGCTAAACCAGGACTAAACCAGGTCTAAACCAGGTCTAAACCAGGGCTAATCCAGGACTAAACCAGGTCTAAACCAGGTCTAAACCAGGTCTAAACCAGGACTAAACCAGGGCTAAACCAGGTTTAAACCAGGTCTAAACTGGGGCTTAACCAGGGCTAAACCAGGTCTAAACTGGGGCTAAACCAGGTTTAAACCAGGTCTAAACTGGGGCTAAACCAGGACTAAACCAGGACTAAACCGGGACAAAACCAGGTCTAAACTGGGGCTAAACCAGGTTTAAACCAGGTCTAAACTGGGGCTAAACCAGGTTTAAACCAGGTCTAAACTGGGGCTAAACCAGGGCTAAATCAGGACTAAACCAGGACAAAACCAGGTCTAAACTGGGGCTAAACCAGGTTTAAACCAGGTTTAAACCAGGTCTAAACCAGGGCTAAACCAGGTCTAAACCAGGGCTAAACCAGGTCTAAACCAGGGCTAAAGCAGGTCTAAACCAGGTCTAAACCAGGTCTAAACCAGGTCTAAACCATAATTCACTCAGGTCTATTTGAAGTTATGATGTAAGATCTCGTACCCAAATATGTTCTTTATGGAACGCCTCCGGCTACAAACCAAACTCCAAACTGATCCTAATCCTCCGTTTGCTCTTTTCTCTCTCCTCTCTCTCTCTGTTCTCTCCCTTTTCCTTCCTACCTGTTCTTCCCCTCTTCTCCCCCTCTTCTTCTTCTCTCTCCCTCTGTCTCTGTCTCTTTCTCTCCTCTTTTCCTCTGCATGTTTCTCCGTTTGTCCCTTGTATCCCAGAGCTCTGCACCGGTCTGGCCCTGCCCACACACACACACACACACACACACACACACACACACTCTCACACACACACACACACACACACACACACACACACACACACACACACACACACACACACACACACACACACACACACACACACACACACACGGATACAGCGTGCAGTGGTCACATGGAGCAAGTGGAAACTCCTCTCTCTCTTTCTTGTCTATCTAAACTTGTCTATCTCTCCTCTCTCCTCTCTCCTCTCTCTTCTCTCTTCTCTCTCTGTTTCATTTCTCTCTCACCCCTCTCTGTCTTTCTCTTTCTCTTTTCTGTGTGTCTAACTTGTCTGTCTCTCCTCTCTCTTCTCTCTTCTCTCTCTGTTTCCCTCCTCTCTTACCTCTCTTTCTCTCTCTTTATCCCCTCTCTTTTGCTTTGGGTTTTTGGTTTTTCTCTCTAACTTCTGTCTCTGTCCCTCTTTCTCTCTTCATTATCTCTCTCTCTGTCTCTCTCTCTCTCTCCCCCTTTTTTGTCTATCTAAATTTGTCTGTTTCTCCACTCTCTTCTCCCCATCTCTCTCTTTCCCTCCTCTCTC
Source organism: Odontamblyopus lacepedii (assembly GCA_034769755.1). Classification (NCBI taxonomy): domain Eukaryota; kingdom Metazoa; phylum Chordata; class Actinopteri; order Gobiiformes; family Gobiidae; genus Odontamblyopus; species Odontamblyopus lacepedii. The sequence continues at coordinate 3,351,007 of CM068366.1, forward strand.
ACCTCTCTTTCTCTTTCTCTCTCTCATTCTTTGTCTATCTAAGCTTGTCTGTCTCCACTCTCTTCTCTTCCTCTCTCTTTTCCTCCTCTTTCTCTCTCTCTATCCCCTCTCTTTTGCTTTGGTTGTCTCTCAAACTATCCCCTCCTACTCCTCTCTGTCTCTCCCTTCTCTCTCTTTCTCTTTCTTTATCTATCTACACTTGTCTATCTGTCTCTCCACTCTCTTCTCTCTCTTTTCCTCCTCTTTCTTTCTCTCTCTCTCTATCCTCTCTCTTTCTTTGTCAGTCTAACTTGTCTGTCTTATCTATCCTCCCACCCACTTTCTGTCTTTCCCTCCTCTCTTTCATTCTCTCTCTTTGTCTGTCTAACTTGTCTGTCTCTCGTCTCTCCTTCTCTCTCTCTTTCCCTCCTCTCTCTCTTTATCCCCTCTCTTTTGCTTTGTTTTTTCTCTCTAACTTGTCTGTCTTATCTGTCCACTCTCTTCTCTCTATTTTCTTTCTTTCTCTCTTTTTTTTATCTGTTTACACTTGTCTGTCTATCTCTCCACTCTTTTCTCTCTCTCTTCCCCCCTCTCTCTCTCTGTATCCCCTGTCTCTCCCTTTCTTTCTCTCTCTAACTTCTCTGTCATCTATCCACACTTACCCCTCTCAGTCTCTCCCTCCTCTGTCTGTCTCTTCACTCTCTTCTCTCCTCTCTCTCTGTTTCATTTATCTCTCACCCCTCTCTCTGTCTTTCTGTCTGTTTTTTGGCATCTGTCTAATACTTGTGTATCTCTCCACTCTCTTCTCTCCTTCTCTCTCTCTGTTTTCCTCCTTTCTCACCGCCCTCTCTCATCTCTCTTTCTTTTTGTTTTTTCTCTCTAACTTGTCTGTCTTATCTGTCCACCCCCCATTTTCTGTCTCTGTCCTTCTCTCTCTCCTTTTCTCCACTTTTTCTCCACTCTCTTCTCTCTTTTTCCCTCCTCTCTCACCTTTCTGCTTTCTCTTTCTCGCTCTAGACGCGTCCTGACGACTCAAGTGATTCATTCTGCTGTATGTTTCTGGTTTAGTCCTGGTTTAGTCCTGGTTTAGTCCAGGTTTAGTCCTGGTTTAGTCCAGGTTTAGTCCTGGTTTAGTCCTGGTTTAGTCCTGGTTTAGACCTTGTTTAGTCCTGGTTTAGTTCTGGGCTTGTCCTGGTTTAGTCCTGGTTTAGACCTTGTTTAGTCCTGGTTTAGTCCTGGTTTAGCCCTGGTTTAGTCCTGGTTAAGTTTTGGTTTAGTCCTGGTTTAGACCTTGTTTAGTCCTGGTTTAGTTCTGGGCTTGTCCTGGTTTAGTCCTGGTCTAGTCCTGGTCTAGTCCTGGCCTTGTCCTGGCTTAGTCCTGGTCTAGTCCCGGTTTAGTCCCGGCCTTGTCCTGGCTTAGTCCTGGTCTAGTCCTGGTCTAGTCCTGGCCTTGTCCTGGTTTAGTCCTGGTCTAGTCCCAGTTTAGTCCCGGCCTTGTCCTGGCTTAGTCCTGGTCTAGTCCCGGTTTAGTCCCGGCCTTGTCCTGGCTTAGTCCTGGTCTAGTCCCGGTTTAGTCCCGGCCTTGTCCTGGCTTAGTCCTGGTCTAGTCCCGGTTTAGTCCCGGCCTTGTCCTGGCTTAGTCCTGGTCTAGTCCCGGTTTAGTCCCGGCCTTGTCCTGGCTTAGTCCTGGTCTAGTCCCGGTTTAGTCCCGGCCTTGTCCTGGCTTAGTCCTGGTCTAGTCCCGGTTTAGTCCTGGTCTAGTCCTGGCTTAGTCCTGGTCTAGTCCTGGCTTAGTCCCGGCCTTGTCCTGGCTTAGTCCTGGTCTAGTCCCGGTTTAGTCCTGGTCTAGTCCTGGCTTAGTCCTGGTCTAGTCCTGGCTTAGTCCTGGTCTAGTCCCGGTTTAGTCCCGGCCTTGTCCTGGCTTAGTCCTGGTCTAGTCCCGGTTTAGTCCCGGCCTTGTCCTGGCTTAGTCCTGGTCTAGTCCCGGTTTAGTCCCGGCCTTGTCCTGCCTTAGTCCTGGTCTAGTCCCGGTTTAGTCCCGGCCTTGTCCTGGCTTAGTCCTGGTCTAGTCCCGGTTTAGTCCCGGCCTTGTCCTGGCTTAGTCCTGGTCTAGTCCCGGTTTAGTCCTGGTCTAGTCCTGGCTTAGTCCTGGTCTAGTCCTGGCTTAGTCCTGGTCTAGTCCTGGCTCAGTCCCTGATCATTAGATCTTTGCCAAATACCAGACTGACTGGAAACAGGCCGATCACAGCTGCTCCTCTGCTCCTCATCTGCTCCAAACCACTGTCATAATAAACTGATCCAAGACTTCATATCACAGGTCAAAAGGTTTGGACCCGGGTTAGTCCTGGGACAGTCCTGGATTAGTCCTGGTTTAGTTCATGATAAGTCCTGTTTTAGACCTTTTCTTCATACACTAAAGATCCACTGTCCTAATACAGTTTATCACAGTTTAAAATAGTTTAGACCTGGTATATTTCTGGTTTAGTCCTGGTTTAGTCCTGATTTAGACCTGGTTTAGTCCTGGTTTAGACCTGGTTGAGTTCTTTTTCTGCACACTGTATCAGAGCAGAGACAGAGGAGGATCATCTGAAAAATGTTGCGTTCGGGGCACAGAGTTTTGGAAAAAGTGAAGTCATAATCTTGTTAGCCTTTGTGTGTGGTTATAAACTAGGTTAGTCATGTTCAGTCCTGGTTCAGATCTGGTTTAGACCTGGTCTTGTTTCTGGTTTGGATCTGATTTACTGTTGGCTTTGCTCCATCAGGGTCCAGTCTGGGTTTATTATGGGTTGAGTCTGAATTTAGAGCCGTTTTAGAGCTGGATTAGTCCAGTTTAGTCCAGTCCAAGTTTAGGCCCTGAATAGACCTGGTTTAGACCTGGGTTAGATCTGGAGTAGTCCTGGCTTAGACCTGGTTTAATAGTGGAATAGACCTGGTTGTAGTCTAGGTTTAGTTCTGATTTGACCCCAAGTTAGTCTGACTGCTTTTAGTTTTGGTCCAGTTTGGTTTAGACCTGGCTTAGTCCTGGTTTAGTTCTAGTTTAGTCCCTGGTTTAGTCCTGGTTTAGACCTGGTTTAGTTCTAGTTTAGTCCCTGGTTTAATCTTGGTTTAGACCTGGTTTAGTCCTAGTTTAGTCCCTGCTTTAGTCCTGGTTTAGACCTGGTTTAGTCCCTAGTTTAGTCTTTGTTGAGAGCAGGTTTAGTTCTAGTTTAGTCCCTGGTTTAGACCTGGTTTAGTCCATGTTTAGTCCCTGCTTTACTCCTGGTTTAGCCCTGGTTTAAACCTGTTTTAGTCCTAGTTCAGTCCCTGGTTTAGACCTGTTTTAGTCCATGTTAAGACTTAATTTAGTCCTAGTTTAGTCCCTGGTTTAGACCTGGTTTAGTCCATGTTAAGACTTAGTTTAGTCTTGGTTTAGTCCTGGTTTAGTCCGGGTACAGTCTTTCGGTTTTTAACATTTTTCTTCCATATTTTAAAACGTTATTCTTTTAAAAATCCCAAAATGAAAATGCAAATCACTCGGATGATGATTTCCGCCCTTTCACGTCGTCGTCCGTCGATAATTCTCCGTCAAAGAGCTGGTTTTACTCTCTTTTCCTCTGCGTTATTTTACCACCACACCTCCTGGAGAGATCAAGCACAGACCCCCCATCCCTCGCCCCGAAGCCCGATCATTAGCGCTCGATCCTGGGGTGGATCCAGAGCCCCGGCCGCCGGAGCCGCTGGAGCCGCCGGAGCCTCTGGTGCCGTTAAATGTAAAGAGCTGTGAGTGATTTAAAGGGGCTGCGCTTTTACGAGGTGACACCAAAACTAAACCTGAACCACACGTCAGAAACACACGAGCCTAAACGAACCAAACTGGAGGAAAGGGCACACGGCAGGTTAAACAGGTCTAAACCAGGGCTAAACCAGAAATAAACCAGGTCTGAACCAGGGCTAAACCAGGAATAAACCAGGTCTGAACCATGTCTGAACCAGGGCTAAACCAGATCTAAACCAGGACTAAATCAGGGCTAAACCAGATCTAAATTAGGTCTAAAGCAGGTCTAAACCAGGGCTAAACCAGGACTAACCCAGGTCTGAACCAGGTCTGAACCAGGGCTAAACCAGGGCTAAACCAGGTCTAAACCAGGTCTAAACCAGGACTAAACCAGGGCTAAACCAGGTCTAAACCAGGTCTAAACCAGGACTAAACCAGGGCTAAACCAGGTCTAAACCAGGATTAAACCAGGGCTAAACCAGGGCTAAACCAGGGCTAAACCAGGTCTAAACCAGGTCTAAACCGGGGTTAAACCAGGGCTAAACCAGGAATAAACCAGGTCTGAACCAGGTCTAAACATGTCTAAACCAGGACTAAACCAGGGCTACCCAAGGTCTAAACCAGGACTAAACCAGGACTAAACCAGGACTAAACCAGCCTAATTCAGATCTAAAGTAGGTCTAAACTAGGACTAAACAAGGACTACACAAAGTATAAATCAAAACTAAATCAGGTCTAAACCAGGTCTACACAAGGACTAAACCAGGACGAAAGCAGGGACTAAACTAGGACTGAACCGAGAGCCTTTAAGCCCTTTAAAACTTTGCTTTCATTCTGTACTGTTGAACTTTCTGACGACGTAATGTTAAAGGGACTGCACGCATCATTTTCATGTTTAATTTCATTATCTGTGTCCCCAGACATGAGGTAAACGATGTTCAAATCAAATCTAAAATCCTCCTTTTACTGATAATAACTGCGCTGTTTCCTGCCGTGGCTCTCGTTTGCGTTGCCTCTGTCAGCGGCGTCCTCCTCCTGCAGGTGAAGGCTCCGGGGACGCAGGGTCAGGTGGGATTATCCTCGTTCTGTTTTCACGTTTAAAGCAGTGCACCACAAATGGGACGCTGGGGAATCGACTCAGCGGTTTTCAACCCAAAAATCAATAACACGATTTAAAACCTCCCAAGCATAACAACATTCCAGGGCTGTTTGCTGTTGCAGATTACCGCCACATCGCCAACAAAAGCACAGTGTGTCTTCTTCAATATTCGGACGGTTCCTTCATCGCTCTGTTTTTCCGCAGAGTTCGAGTGGAGCTTTAACCAGGATTTGTCGGCGATTCTGGTGAAGCAGGAGGAGCCGGAGCAGAGCCAGTCCATGGACACGGAGACGACAGAGGACACGGGGAGCTTCCAGAACAGACCCGCGCTCTGGGAACATTCGGTCAGTACTGGGCTGAGTTTAAAGCTGCACTACGTAACTTTTCTGGGTTTGTCAGCTTCTTGTCTCCGTGGAGATGTTAACTGGAGACGTTAAACACAGCTCACTTCACATGTATTCACTCACATGTGTTTTTTTGCACCAAAATACCTTAAAAACCGGCTTTCTCACCATGAGCGGGATCGCCTTTCCACAGATCTGACCGAGCGTCTCCATGGAGATGTTATTGCTGGGTGCTTTGCTTAGAATACTCCACAATATGGCATTAAACAGCTTACTTTACATGGTTTCAATCACATGTTTTATTTGCACCAAAATACCTTGAAAAACAGTCATTCTTATGGTGAGCTGGGACACCTCTGCACAGATCTGACCTGTAATTCGACCCAGCGTCTCCATGGATACATTATTGCTTGGTGCTTTGTTTAAAATACTCCACAATATGGCATTAAACATAGCTTATTTTACATGTATTCACTCACATGTTTTTTTTATTTCGCCAAAATACCTTGAAAAAACCTGCGTTCTCACTGTGAGCGGCATCGCCTTTTCACAGATCTGACCGGTAATTCGACCCGGCGTCTCCATGGATACGTTATTGCTTTGTGCTTTGTTTAGAATGCTCCACGGTATGGCATTAAACGGACCCGTTTTAGATTTATTCAACAATAGAATACGATGAAAAACATATTTTTATGGTGAGTGCGATCGCCTTCCCGCAGATCTGACCTGTGATTCGACCCGGCGTCTCCATGGATACGTTACTGCTTGGTGCTCTGCCTAGAATACTCCACAATACGGCATTAAACACAGCTTACTTTACATATATTCAATCACACACGTTTTATTGCGCCGAAATACCCTGAAAAAACCTGCGTTCTCACTGTAAGCTGGGTCACCTCTCCACAGATCTGACCCGTAATGTCACTTGCTTGTCTCGGCGGATATACATATGGTAGTTTTGATGCCAAACCGTGGAACGACAACATCTCCATGGAAACAAGAACATGGTGACTATAGTAGTATCCACCATAAAAGTTCCATTGTGTGTCTTTAATTGTGTGACTACATGAAGGTTTTTTTTTATTATTTATTGTGTTCTAATTTTCTTTTTTTTTCCTGTTGTTTCCTGTCTTTTTTCTGTTTTTTTCTCTGTTTTGTTTCTGTTTTTAGGAGCCCAGTGCAGAAGATGTGAAGCCCATGTCGATTAAAGATGAGCCCAGAGAGATGGGGCAGTATCTCAGCATGAGCAGCGGTGAGGACACGTACAGAGTTTACCTTCTGGAGGCTTTTTTCCCGTGTTATAAAGTCGTTTCCTCATCGAAAACGTGTGGGGAGAGTTTGAGATGTCGTCTGTGCACGTTTGAGTAATCTGCAGGAGTTATACCAGGTCTAAACCAGGACTAAACCAGGACTAAACCAGGACTAAACCAGGACTAAACCAGGACTAAACCAGCCCTAAACCAGGACTAAACCAGGACTAAACCAGGACTAAACCAGGACTAAACCAGCACTAAACCAGCACTAAACCAGGACTAAACCAGGACTAAACCAGGACTAAACCAGCACTAAACCAGCACTAAACCAGGACTAAACCAGGACTAAACCAGCACTAAACCAGCACTAAACCAGGACTAAACCAGCACTAAACCAGGACTAAACCAGGACTAAAACAGTACTAAACCAGGACTAAACCAGGACTAAACCAGGACTAAACCAGGACTAAAACAGGACTAAACCAGGACTAAACCAGGACTAAACCAGGACTAAGCCAGCACTAAACCAGGACTAAACCAGGACTAAACCAGGACTAAACCAGGACTAAACCAGCACTAAACCAGGACTAAACCAGCACTAAACCAGGACTAAACCAGGACTAAACCAGGACTAAACCAGGACTAAAACAGGACTAAACCAGGACTAAACCAGGACTAAACCAGGACTAAGCCAGCACTAAACCAGGACTAAACCAGGACTAAGCCAGCACTAAACCAGGACTAAACCAGGACTAAACCAGCACTAAACCAGGACTAAACCAGGACTAAACCAGCACGAAACCAGGACTAAACCAGGACTAAACCAGAACTAAACCAGGAATATATCAGGACTAAACCAGAACTAAAACAGCACTAAACCAGGTCTAAACCAGGACTAAACCTGGACTAAACCAGGACTAAACCAGGACTAAACCAGGTCTAAACCAGGACTAAACCTGGACTAAACCAGGACTAAACCAGGTCTAAACCAGGAATAAACCTGGACTAACCCAGCACTAAACCAGGACTAAACCAGGTCTAAGGACTAAAAACGGACCAAGATTAAACAAGGACTACGCAAGGTCTAAACCAGGACTAAACCTGGACTAAACCAGGACTAAACCAGGTCTAAACCAGGACTAAACCAGGTCTAAACGAGGACTACACAAGGTGTAAACCAGGTCTAAACGAGGACAACACATGATCTAAACCAGGGCTAAACCAGGATTAAAAAGGGCCTAAACGAAGCTTAAACCAGGACTAAACCAGGACTGAACCAGGTCTAAACGAGGACTATAAAAGGTGTAAACCAGCACTAAACCAGGTCTAAACCAGGACTAAACCAGGTCTAAACGAGGACTACACAAGGTGTAAACCAGGACTAAACCAGGTCTAAACGAGGACAACACATGATCTAAACCAGGACTAAACCAGGACTAAAAAGGGCCTAAACGAAGCTTAAACCAGGACTAAACCAGGATTCTCGCCCTGTTACGCTGTGTTAAACTCGTCTCAGATCTGGACTGGTTTAGTCGGTGATCGCGTGAGTCGCTTTAGTCCAGGGTCAGCCCGGGTTAAGCGACTCTTGAGTTTAAAAACAATATGAATGAAGAAAAGTCTTGGATTTTTCACCGTAACAATGTGTTGTCAATTTTTTTTTAAGATTGTGGCCTGAATACAGTTATTTTTGACCCGTTTTTGAGTGGCTGACATACTTGTGGTCGTCTCAGCTTGAATAAATGAAATACAAAACCCTTTCAAAAACAACCAGATCTCCCAGGACTTTATAGATCGTCAGCGCCTGTTTTTTATTGACATCTCTGCAGCGCTAGTGCAGCCTCTGCGTTACGCAAACATGAGAACGAAACACGACTCGGGGTCTGTTTCTGAGGAGGAAACGACATCAGAACACGACTTAAAGCTCACAGGAGTCAGATTAGTTTAATCTAGTAACTTTAATCATCTAGTCCTGCTTTAGTCCTGGTTTAGTCCCAAATTCAGTCCCAGTTCAATCCCAGTTTAGTCCTGGTTTAGTCCTGGTTTAGTCCTGGTTTAGTCCCAGGTTCACTCCAGGTTTAGTCCTTGTTTTAGTCCTGCCCTAGTCCTGGTTTAGTCCTGGTTTAGTGCTGGTTTAGTCTTGCTTTAGTCCCAGTTTAGTCCTGGTTTAGTCCTGTCTTAGTCCTAGTGTAGTCCTGCTTTAGTCCTGGTTTAATCCTGCTTTAGTCCTGGTTTAGTCCTAGTGTAGTCTTCCTTTAGTCCTGGTTTAGTCCTAATGTAGTCTTCCTTTAGTCCTGGTTTAGTCCTAGTGTAATCTTGCATTAGTCCTGGTTTAGTCCTGCCTTAGTCCTAATGTAGCCTTGCTTTAGTCCTGGTTTAGTCCTGGTTTAGACCTGGTTTAGTCTTGCTGTCATCCTGGTTTAATCCCTGGTTTAGTTGATTTAAATTATAGCCCAAACACATCTCTAAATCAGTATTTCTTGTGTCTAAATCAGTATTTCTTGTGTCTAAATCAGTATTTCTTGTGTCTAAATCTGTATTTCTTGTGTCTAAATCTGTATTTCTTGTGTCTAAATCTGTATTTCTTGTGTCTAAATCTGTATTTCTTGTGTCTAAATCTGTATTTCTTGTGTCTAAATCTGTATTTCTTGTGTCTAAATCTGTATTTCTTGTGTCTAAATCTGTATTTCTTGCGTCTAAATCTGTATTTCTTGTGTCTAAATCTGTATTTCTTGTGTTTAAATCTGTATTTCTTGTGTCTAAATCTGTATTTCTTGTGTCTAAATCAGTATTTTTTGTGTCTAAATCTGTATTTCTTGTGTCTAAATCTGTATTTCTTGCGTCTAAATCTGTATTTTCCTGCGTTTCTTCTCAGACGAGTCTCTGCAGCTGCCCCCAACCCCCCCGAGCAGTAACCACGGCGACAGCGACGGGTCCCTGCCGCCCTCCTCGCCCCCGCCCCAGAGACCGGGTCGCACCACCGGAGCGTCCGCCGCCATCTCCACCTCGCCCCTGCTCACCGCCCCACACGTGAGTCCCACACACGCTCCTCTCAGTATCGAAAACCTGAGTCTGAACCAGACTGAGGCCGGGATCGAAACCAGATCCTCATTTTCTGCAGGTATCGATACTAGAAACATAAGTGAATGTGTTTAGAACGATTTTAAGCTGTATCAGAGCAAGTGTAAGAGCACAGAGACGAGTATACACACATGGACCTAGTTTAGACCTGGTTTACTGCTCTTTTAGACCTGGTTTAGACCTGGTTTAGACCTGGTTTAGACCTAGACCACTGAGGGATTACACAGATGTAAGGCCACAGGGGAATAGAAAAGAAAACACTACCATTTAGTGTGGAAAATCATTGTATATTGTCTAAAGAGTTTTGTTAGTCATTGTGGAATCAGAATCAGTATTGAGTATCAAAATAGTATTAAAATAGAGTTTGAAATGTGAGGATTGTGCAAATTAAAATGTGTTTTATTCTACTTAAAGGCTCTGTAAAGGGCTGAAGGATTTTAAGAAAAAATTTAATTGATTCGATCAATTTCATCCACAATTTTCAGTGCACGTGAACATCAGACCATTCAAACACTAAACTCCAAAACTCGAATGCAAGAATGAAAACTAAAGTCAAGGATTTATTTCAAATGTCGACAGAAACATGTTGTATAGAGGCTACGCTGAGCACTTGAGCTACGGCTTAATCCGTGTCTTAACTTAAAATAAACTTCCATTTTTCCCATCTACAAAATCTGTCAGACATTAAAATAGGAGGGTCAATCACTGATGGCTCAGCAGTAAAAAATATAGCATTATAAAAAAAATTATAGCAAAAATAGTGAATGCCTTTTTTAAACAACGACTTGCACCACAGGCAAACAGGACTAAACCAGGACTAAACCAGGACTAAACCTGCCGAAAAAGTGAGGAGCGATGGGTGTGTGGAGGATTCTCGTGGTTCGTAGGGACGTCGGGGCGGCCGCCTGCGAGAAACTCCGCACGTGTGAAACAGTCGACGAAACAAACCCTGGGCCCGTCAGGAGCACCGCAAAAAATGTTTTGTCACGATCTTTGGTACAAAAGGACAGATCGTTCAGCCCTGGCTCTGTACCTGATTTTTACTGTCTTAAAACAACAACTAGCATGCTAACTGCACACTTTTCTGATCCTCGGACAATAAAACACTTTATAATTCGACCTCGAGAGCTGCTTATACAACACATCTGTACTGGGGCAAGACACAAGTACTTTGTGTGTGTTAAATGTGTGGAAAAACTCAGGTACAGGGGCTTTAATAACATAAAAAGATAATGAATGAAGCAAATGTTTTCATAATGTTGTTTCCATATGTGTTAAGTCCTACTCGGTGATATCTTGGTTATATTTGGACACACGTCGGTGAGTGTAAAAGTGTAAAAGTGTAAAAGTGAAGTCTGAAGTCTCTCCCCCCCGAGGTTATAATCAGTCTCTGTGTAATTTGATGACTCAGCTCGACTAAGCCCGTTTTTTTTTTTGTTTTAAGTCAAACTGGATCAAAGCACCGTCCCCGTGTCTGGCTCTGCTGCTCACGGGGGAACAAATGAATGAGATTAGCTTCACAAAACTCCTGTGATTAGTGAAAGTGAGACTGAGGTTTAATATAAGAACGCCTTTTTCGCTGTCTGGAAGCGGCTCCAGGTCTGCACAATATTTAAATGTAATATTTCTCCTTTCGAGGGCGGCGTCTGTCGTTAAAGCTTCACTGCGGAACTTTTAAACGCGAGCCCCGACTTTACTCGAACCCACAGGCTGTGTAAAGAAGTGGACCGAGTGACCCACAGCAGCCAAATGAAGCTCATCGAGGCTAGAGGGGCGAAGCTGGAGCATTTTTTGGATTATGGAGCAGTGGTTTGGTCCTGGTTTAGTCCTGGTTTAGTTCCAGGTCTTTTTCCAGGTTTAGTTCCAGGTTTAGTCATAATTTAGTCAGTGGTACTAGCAGTAGTAATAGTAGGTGGTGGTCGTAGTTTGGTCCTGGTTTAGTCCTGGTTTAGTTCTGATTTAGTCCTGGTTTAGTCCTGTTCTAGTCCTGGTTTAGGCCAGGTTTAGTCCTGTTCTAGTCTTGGTTTAGTTCTGGTTTAGGCCAGGTTTAGTCCTGTTCTAGTCTTGGTTTAGTCCTGCTCTAGACTTGTTTTAGGCCTGGTTTAGATCTGTTTTAATCCTGTTCTAGTCCTGGTTTAGGCCTGGTTTAATCCTGTTCTAGTCCTGGTTTAGGCCTGGTTTAGTCCTGTTCTAGTCCTGGTTTTGTTTTGGGTTTAATCAGTACTTGTAGGAGTAATTAGTAGTAGTAGTTTGGTCCTGGTTCAGTCCCGGTTTAGTTCTGATTTAGTCCTGTTCTAGTCTTGGTTTAGTCCTGGTTTAGTCCTGGTTTAGTTCTGATTTAGTCCTGTTCTAGTCTTGGTTTAGTCCTGTTTTAGTCCTGGTTTAGTTCTGAGTTTGTCCTGTTCTAGTCTTGGTTTAGTCCTGGTTTAGTCCTGGTTTAGTTCTGATTTAGTCCTGTTCTAGTCTTGGTTTAGTCCTGGTTTAGTCCTGGTTTAGTCCCGGTTTAGTTCTGGTTTAGTCCTAGTCTTGTGTGACATTAAACAGCTCCACTTTACATTTATTTAGTTACAGGTGGTTTTATGGCTCAAAAATACGTCGAAAAACAGCATTCTGACTGTGAGCGGTGTCGCCTTTCCACAGATCTGGCCTGCAGCTTGGTCTGGTTTGGTCTCCATGACGATAGAAAGGCGTAATGCACCTTTCAAAGCCTCAGTGTGTAACTTTTCAGCCAAAGATAAAGTGGTTTTATAGCTGGAAAAACAGCGCGGTTCCACAGATCTGACCTGTAACTTGGTCTGGTTTGGTGTACATGAAAAATAGAAAGGTTTAAAGCAGTAACATCTCCATGGGGACCAGTATTTGAAGGGCCCTCCATCAGGAAAGTTACACAGTGCATCTTTAGGCCAGCTTCATAGTTCAGGCTTGGTTCTGGTTCAGTCTCGGTGGTTCAGGCTTTAAATCTTTGACGTAAATGTGTTTTGTTTTGAGTTTATTTCCTGTGTCTGTGCCCAGAAGCTGCAGGGCTCCGGGCCCCTGATGCTGACGGAGGAGGAGAGGAGGACCCTGGTGGCAGAGGGGTACCCGGTGCCCATCAAACTGCCCCTCACCAAGAGTGAAGAGAAAGCACTGAAGAGAGTCCGACGCAAGATCAAGAACAAGGTCTGTGCCCGGCTTTAGTCCTGCTTTAGTCCTGGTTTAGGTCTGGTTTAGGTCTGGTTTATGCCAGGCTTGGAACTCTTTTAGTTCTGGTTCAGTCTTGGTTTAGACCTGATTTATTTCTTATTTAGTTTTAGTTAAATTCTGGTTTAGTCCTAGGTTAGTTTTGGTTTTATCCTGATTTAGTCCTGATATATTCCTGGTTTAGTCCTTTTCTAGTCCTGGTTTAGTCCTATTCTAGTCCTGGTTCAGTCCTGATTTAGTCCTGCTTTATTCCTTGTTTAGTCCTGTTCTAGTCCTATTCTAGTCCTGGTTTAGTCCTGATATATTCCTGGTTTAGTCCTGGTTTATTCCTGTTTTTAGTCCTGCTTTGGTCCTGGTTTAGTTTTGATTTGGTCCTGGCTTAGTCCCACTTTAGTCCTGATATATTCCTGGTGTAGTCCTGGTTTAGTCCTGTTCTAGTCCTGTTTTAGGCCTGGTTTAATCCTGTTCTAGTCCTGTTTTAGTCCTGGTTTAGTCCTGTTTTAGCCCTGGTTTAGTCCTATTCTGGTCCTGGTTTAGTCCTGTTCTAGTCCTTTTTTAGTCCCGTTCTAGTCCTGGTTTAGTGCTGGTTTAATCCTGTTTTAGTCCTGGTTTAGTCCTATTCTGGTCCTGGTTTAGTCCTATTCTAGGTCTGGTTTAGTCCTGTTTTAGTTCTGGTTTAGTCCTGTTTTAGTCCTGGTTTAGTCCTGTTTTAGTCCTGTTTTAGTCCTGGTTTAGTCCTGGTTTAGTCCTGGTTTAGTTCTGGTTCAGTCCTGGTTCAGTCCTGTTTTAGTCCTGGTTTAGTCCTGGTTTAGTCCTGGTTTAGTTCTGGTTCAGTCCTGGTTCAGTCCTGTTTTAGTCCTGGTTTAGTTCTGGTTTAACTCAAACTCATTTCAGATCCACAGTTACATGTTTTTGTCTTTTGTTGCTTTGGCTCGTCGCAGTATTTTTTCAGAACTATTGAATTCATTATAAAATCATAAATAATAATAAGATAACTGTGTCTTTTTTCAGATCTCAGCTCAAGAAAGTCGGAGGAAGAAGAAGGAGTACGTGGAGTGTCTGGAAAAAAAGTGAGTCCTGGAAAATTATCTCCGACTGATTAAAACTATTTATTTAAGCTCATATATGACGCAAAATGGACTCTTGAGACCTTTGAGTCATGTTATAATGTTGTTCATCCTCAAAAACAGACCTGGAGTTTTGTTTTGTTCCACGCACATGTTTGAGTCACTCTGTATTATCTGTCTGTTTGCATCTCCAGAGCTCAAAATGCTCTGTTCCACCTTGTGATGTCACGAAGCAGAGGTTTTCAGAGGGTTTTCAGTTTGAGAGAAGAACTTTAAAGCCTAAATCTGTTTAAATATGTGTGAATGAAACAACTCCAGGTCTGTTTGGGACGAGGAAAAAACATAAGAACAGATCAGAAAATAGGTCTGGTTTAGTCCTGGTTTAGTCCTGGTTTAGTCCTGGTTTAGACCTGGTTTAGACCTGGTTTAGCCCTGGTTTAGTCCTCGTTCAGACCAGGTTCAGTCCTGGTTTAATCCTGGTTTAGTCCTGGTTTAGTCCTGGTTTAGTTCTGGTTCAGTCCTGTTTTAGTCCTGGTTTAGTCCTGGTTTAGTCCTGTTTTAGTCCTGTTTTAGTCCTGGTTTAGTCCTGGTTTAGTCCTGGTTTAGTCCTGGTTTAGTTCTGGTTCAGTCCTGTTTTAGTCCTGGTTTAGTTCTGGTTCAGTCCTGTTTTAGTCCTGGTTTAGTCCTGGTTTAGTTCTGGTTTAGTCCTGGTTTAGTCCTGGTTTAGTCCTGGTTTAGTCCTGGTTTAGTTCTGGTTCAGTCCTGGTTTAGTCCTGGTTTAGTTCTGGTTCAGTCCTGTTTTAGTCCTGGTTTAGTCCTGGTTTAGTCCTGGTTTAGTCCTGGTTTAGTCCTGGTTTAGTTCTGGTTCAGTCCTGTTTTAGTCCTGGTTTAGTCCTGGTTTAGTTCTGGTTCAGTCCTGTTTTAGTCCTGGTTTAGTCCTGGTTTAGTTCTGGTTTAACTCAAACTCATTTCAGATCCACAGTTACATGTTTTTGTCTTTTGTTGCTTTGGCTCGTCGCAGTATTTTTTCAGAACTATTGAATTCATTATAAAATCATAAATAATAATAAGATAACTGTGTCTTTTTTCAGATCTCAGCTCAAGAAAGTCGGAGGAAGAAGAAGGAGTACGTGGAGTGTCTGGAAAAAAAGTGAGTCCTGGAAAATTATCTCTGACTGATTAAAACTATTTATTTAAGCTCATATATGACGCAAAATGGACTCTTGAGACCTTTGAGTCATGTTATAATGTTGTTCATCCTCAAAAACAGACCTGGAGTTTTGTTTTGTTCCACTCACATGTTTGAGTTAAGCAGAGGTTTTCAGAGGGTTTTCAGTTTGAGAGAAGAACTTTAAAGCCTAAATCTGTTTAAATATGTGTGAATGAAACAACTCCAGGTCTGTTTGGGACGAGGAAAAAACATTAGTCCTGTTTCAGTCCTGTTTCAGTCCTGTTTCAGTCCTGTTTCAGTCCTGGTTTAGACCTGGTTTAGTCCTGTTTCAGTCCTGTTTCAGTCCTGGTTTAGACCTGGTTTAGTCCTGTTTCAGTCCTGTTCTCGCTGCCGTTTCCTCTTTCATATAATCACTAATAGAAAATCCCTCCTGAATGGTCCCGTCCCTGTTTCATTTCTCTGAAGAGTCGCCCGTCGTCTCACGTTAATCCTCCTGATTCTTCAATTCGTCTCTAATCCTTTAAAACAGACTCACTTTGCTCTTAATCCCGGGTCTCTGTGTGTCCGCCCGTTTAAACACAGTTATTTCTGAGGGAAACATTACCTGATAATCCTGTTTTAGAGCTCAAAAGACGCAAAGAAAATATAGATGTACTTTCATTCACGCTCGTCCTGTTCTGGTCCTGGTTTAGTCCTGTTCTGGTCCTGGTTTAGTCCTGTTCTTGTCCTGGTTTAGTCCTGGTTTAGGCCTGGTTTAGTCAAGGTTTAGTCCTGGTTTAGTCCTGGTTTAGTCCTGTTCTAGGCCTAGTTTAGTCCTGTTCTAATCCTGGTTTAGGCCTGGTTTAGTCCTGTTCTAGTCCTGGTTTAGTCCTGGTTTAGGCCTGGTTTAGTCCTTTTCTAGTCCTGGTTTAGTCCTGGTTTAGGCCTGGTTTAGTCCTGTTCTTGTCCTGGTTTAGTCCTGGTTTAGGCCTGGTTTAGTCCTGTTCTAGTCCTGGTTTAGGCCTGTTCTAGTCAAGGTTTAGTCCTGGTTTAGTCCTGTTCTAGGCCTGGTTTAGTCCTGTTCTAATCCTGGTTTAGTCCTGGTTTAGGCCTGGTTTAGTCCTGTTCTAGTCCTGGTTTAGTCCTGGTTTAGGCCTGGTTTAGTCCTTTTCTAGTCCTGGTTTAGGCCTGGTTTAGTCCTGTTCTAATCCTGGTTTAGGCCTGGTTTAGTCCTGTTCTAGTCCTGGTTTAGTCCTGTTCTAGCCCTGGTTTAGTCCTGTTCTAGTCCTGTTCTAGTCCTGGTTTAGTCCTGTTCTAGGCCTGGTTTAGGCCTGGTTTAGTCCTGTTCTAGTCCTGGTTTAGTCCTGTTCTAGCCCTGGTTTAGGCCTGGTTTAGTCCTGGTTTAGTCCTGTTCTAGTCCTGTTCTAGTCCTGGTTTAGTCCTGTTCTAGGCCTGGTTTAGGCCTGGTTTAGTCCTGTTCTAGTCCTGGTTTAGTCCTGTTCTAGCCCTGGTTTAGGCCTGGTTTAGTCCTGTTCTAGTCCTGGTTTAGTCCTGTTCTAGGCCTGGTTTAGGCCTGGTTTAGTCCTGTTCTAGTCCTGGTTTAGTTCTGGTTTAGTCCTGGTTTAGTTTCAGGTTTAATTACAGCTTAGGCAGTACTGGTAGTAGTAATAGTAGTAGTAATAGTAGTAGTTGTAGTAGTAGGAGCAGTAGTTTTGTCCTCTTTTAGTCCTGGATTAGTCCCAGTTTAGTTCCAGGTTTAGTCCCAGGTCTTTTTCCAGGTTTAGTCATAATTTCGTCAGTGGTACTTGCAGTAGTAATAGTAGTTTGGTCCTGGTTTAATCATAGTTTAGTTCTGCTTTAGTCCTGATATAGTCTTGGTTTAGTCCTGGTTTAATTCCAGATTTAATCACACTTTAGTCAGTACTAGTAGAAATAATAGTAGTAGTAGTAGCAGCATTAGCAGAAGGAGCAGTGATAATAACAGTAGAAGTTGTAGTTTGGTCCTGGTTTAGTCCACGTTTTTCATACAGTGTGTATTTCTGCTCAGATTGGATTAATAAAGTTCATTTAATTCATTTATTCTGGTAAAACTCGAAACAGGGAGTGTATTAAACTGTCGGTGTATCTGTATTAAGTGTGTTATTGTAATTTGGAGTAGTAATAGCAGTAGAAACAGCAGTAACAGCAGTAACAGTAGTAACAGTAGTAACAGTAGTAACAGTAGTAACAGCAGTAGCAGTAGAAACAGTAGTAACAGTAGTAACAGTAGAAACAGTAGTAACAGTAGTAACAGCAGTAACAGTAGTTGTAGTAGCGGCGCGTATTCGTACTCAAGCGTGAAAGCTGCTGATGAATGACAAATCCGAACGTTCTTTTTTACAGGGTGGAAAACTACACATCAGAAAATGGAGATTTATGGAGGAAAGTAGAAAACCTTGAGACTGCAAACAGGTAAAACTCACACAGATTTATTATTTATTTGGGTTCATTATTTACAACGACCTTTCCCGTGGTTTCAGTTCAGACACGTTTCACCGCTTCACTTTTATCACGTACTAACCCGCTTGTCTATTGTTCTGCTTTATAGTTTTCCATAAAATTTACCAAACTGTGTCAGATGTCTTCTGCTTTTACTACGATTACTACAACTACTACTACAACTACTACTACTACTACTACTACATATTTTAACCCCAAATTAAAATACTTCTACCCCCAAATGACATGTTTACCAATAACCCAACAACTACTATTACTACTACGACTTTTTCTCTCTCCACTCCTCTCTTCCCAAACTTTAAAGCTGCACTGCGCAACTTTTCCTGTGCAAGGGTCTGCCACCTGTTCGTCTCCATGGCGATGTCATCGCTCTCCCTGAAATGTTCCTTGGTGCGACATTAAACGTGTCCGTCGAGCGTTTGTTCGTTTCGTGTGTCTTTCTGTTGCTCAAAAACACAATAGTTCCTTCCTGTGAACGGGGGGCGACTCTCCACAGATCTGAACCGTAATCTGCCGCAGCGCTGTAGGTTTAATCTGTACTGCGGAACATTCAAGGTAAAGCAATAACGTCTCCGTGGAGATGAGCAGGCGGCGGACCCTCCACTAGAAATGTCACACAGTGCACCTTTAACCTTAGATTTATACTTCAGAGGCACTGCATTTTACTGCGTATTACATGTTTATCACATCGTAACTCTGATACTACGAGTACAATCTTTACTACTACTAGTACTGCTACTACTACTGCTACTACTACTTCAACTACTACTACTGCTACTACTACTGCTACTACTACTTCAACTACTACTACTGCTACTACTACTGCAACTACTACTACTAGTACTGCTACTACTACTTCAACTACTACTACTGCTACTACTACTTCAACTACTACTACTACTACTTCAACTACTACTACTGCTACTACTACTACTACTAGTACTGCTACTACTTCAACTACTACTACTGCTACTACTACTGCTACTACAACTACTACTACTGCTACTACTACTGCTACTACAACTACTACTACTAGTACTGCTACTACTTCAACTACTACTACTGCTACTACTACTACTACTAGTACTGCTACTACTTCAACTACTACTACTGCTACTACTACTACTACTAGTACTGCTACTACTTCAACTACTACTACTGCTACTACTACTGCTACTACAACTACTACTACTGCTACTACTACTGCTACTACAACTACTACTACTACTACTGCTGCTACTACAACTACTACTACTGCTACTACTACTGCTACTACAACTACTACTACTACTGCTACTACTGCTACTACTATTACTACTTAACTGTATTACACAGATCTCCACTATTGTTTTAGTTTATAGTTATCCATAAAACTTCTCAAACTGTTCTTCAGTTTCTACTGCCACCATTTTTTTCTCCCTCCCTGCCCTTGTCTCTTTCCACACTTTAACCTTAGATTATACTTCTACTCCAGTATTAGATAGTAACCCTGATACTACTACTACTACTACTACTACTACTACTACTACTACTACTACTACTACCACAATTTAACTGTGTTACGTAGTTTTTCCACTATTGTTTTACTTTATAGTTATCCATAAAATTTCTCAAACTTTTCTTGATTTTCTACTATTACTTCTGCTACTACTACTACTACCATTACTTACTTTTTCTATATACTTTTTCTCTCTCTTCCCATACATACACATTAGATGATACTTCTGCTCCCATGTTGCATAGTAACCCTGATACTACTACTACTACTACTACTACTACTACTACTACTACTACTACTACTACTACTACTACTACTACTACACTTTCCTCCCTGCCCTGGTCTCTTCCCGTCCTTTACCCTTAGATTATACCTCCAGCCCCATATTCCATGTTTATCGCGCAGAAACCCACTTGTCTATTGTCTTTGCTTTACAGTTTTCCATTAAAAGTCCCACACTGCGTCAGAAGCCGTCCCAGTCCCTGTTATTTGAACTCAGGGTGGGGTACTTTATAGCTTGTAATTAAACAAATTTGAGTTAAGTGTAGTTTTCGGTAGCCCCACTCCCCCTGCCCCAGACCACAACAGCCCCGGCGTGGAACAATGGGGGCATCTTTAGTCAGCGAAAAACTCCCGAGATCTGAGAAGTTTTCACTCAACCGGTTTATTTTTGTTTATTCGTTGCGGTCATTTTGTGTCGAATCTACGTCGAGATGAGAAAGTGACGTACATCTGGGTCCATATTTAGCTTTTTTTTAATGCAGTTTCCTCATCACAAACATACAAACCGAAACAAAACCCCACTCTGTCCCACTTTGTCACGTCACGTGGAGACACAGGAAGCGCTCCTACTGAAATTCAGCCTTGGAATTACCGATTTCTACTTTAAAACTACCTCTTCGTGACGTCACAAGGTGGAACGGAGCATTTTGAGCTCAATAAAGGATAATAAACTGAAACAAAACACAACTCCGGGTTCGTGTTTGTTAAACTTCACCCAAATGTGAAACAGCTTTGTGAGTTTTTTGGTAAACTCTTAACTATAATGATCTTAACTAGCCCCGTGTTTTAGTGAAATGAGAGCAGCCTAACCTGTCATGTGCACTTTAAGTTGTCTAAAGAAGGTATAAATTAAACGAAATTATAGATACACCCAGAGTGGTTAGGTGGTTGTTACCCTAAACTGGGGCTGCTGTGGTTTAAACTGGTCAAACTGGTTTAAACTCAACTCAAAATGGTTTAGGAAGAGAACGCGTGTGTCTGTCTCCACCTAGAGGCCGGGATGGGGCATTACCGCGGCTCAGGGCTTGTACCATTAGCACCCTGCTCCCCAGATCCTGCAGGAAAGTCGTGTTTGAGGTTTTTAAGGTCACGCAGTGCATCTTTAAAGCTCCTATATGACGCAAAATGGACTCTTGTGAGGTTTAAGTCGTGTTTTATTGCTGTTTCCTTCTCAAAAACAGACCTGGAGTTGCATTTTGTTTCATTCACATGTTTGAGTAACTCTTTATAATTAATCTGTCTACATCCCCAAAGCTCAAACTGCTGCTTTTATCTTTTGTTATGTAGAAATGGGCAATTCCAAGGCTGGAACATTATAGAAAATCGTGTAATATGGGACCACCTGTAGGTTCCCATAGAGAAATTTGTCCTCTGCATTTCAGGAGAAGTGTCAAAAGCATCAAAAATTAGATTATAATCAATACTAAAACTAGTGTCGGAACTAGATCCTCGTTTTTCGCAGGTATCTGTACTAAAAAAGTCCCAGTGACAGCACAGAAATGACGGTTTCCTGAATGTTTTTAGAACGATCTTGAGCGTATAAGAGCACATAGACTAGTATACGTCCATGGACCTGGTTTAGACCTGGTTTAGACCTGGTTTAGACCTGGTTTAGACCTGGTTTCTGAGGGATTACACAGAAATAAGGCCACATGGCAATAGAAAAGAAAGTAGTTTAATTTAATGTGCAAAATCACAGCATATTGTCTAAAGAAAGAGGGGTTTTAAGTCTATTCTTAGTGTCAAAACTGAGTCTGAAATGTTCATATTGTGAATTGTGACGATACCGTTTTGTAGCTCCGGTTCTAGTTTCTTGTTTAGAACTGTTCACTGAGATGTTTAGTGAACTTGGGATGATCTTTGTGTCGTCAGGTCGCTCTTACAGCAGCTGCAGAAGCTCCAGTCTCTGATCTCGGGGAAGGTGGTCCCTCGCTCCTGTAAAATGGCCTCCACTCAGACCGGGACCTGCCTCATGGTACAGACGCGAGATTTTACTCAACCGTGGACAAATACTTACTGTGCACTGCCAGTCAAAAGTTTGGAAACACCTTCTTATCCAGCGCTTTTATTTTATTTCTACATTTTAGACACATACGGAAGACCTCAGGCTGTATATATAAGTGGACTTACTGTAGCTAACCCTTTCCAAACAGGAAGTGAGCACGGACGCACTTCCTGCTCCATCGACTCCAATTCACTTTCTGTTGAAAAATCATCGCCCCTCTCTCTGAAACAGCTGTTAACTTCGTCATTTTGGTCTTAAATGTTCGTATTAACCCGCTCTACGTGATCCTGGTGTTTTTATTTCGCCATTTCGGCTCCAAATTCTCTCCTGTAACTGCTAGTCTCGCTGAGCTTCATTTGACTGGAGCCTGGAATCACAGAAAGAGAGACAAAATTGAAATGAAAAACTGTGTGCAACCTTTCGACTGGCAGTGTGTGTTGTTATTCTCACTAGACTTTTTCATCTGTTGTCCCCTTATTTTTAAATAGTCCGTTATTGATGTTGTTTCCCGTGTCCAGATGGTGGCGCTGTGCTTCATCCTGGTCCTAGGCTCCTTCTCCCGTTGCTCGTCTCCTCTCTCCTTGCTTCCTCTCCCCTCGTCCTCCTCTTCATCGCCGCCTCCGTCCGCACAGCTGCAGTCGGGGGAACTCTACACCACCAGCCACGGTAAAAAAAACAAACCAAAAAAACCTTTTATTATTGATACTTTGCATGTGTGTCTATGGCAGAGAGTTGAGCGGTTACCACGGTGACGCATAACGCAAACACAGCCTGATACAGTTTTTTAAACGGTCTGAAAACGGATTTAAACGGCACATTTCAATACATGTTCTACGAGTTCTGGTCAGATTGTGTTAGAATAAAGCTCAGATTAAGTTTAACAAAGCCTCAGACGCAGCAGTGCCCACAGTTAGCGTCACACACCCAGGGAATATAGATGAAATCAGCTGCAAAGTGTCAATAACATCACTGAGGGCAGGCTAATTATTAATAATTGTTTATAGACTTAACTTTATTTCTATATTTTATTACTTTATTTGTATATTTTATTTTATTTTTGACTTGTAGATGTACATTTATATAATTATGCCTTATTTGACACCAGTCTCTCGCTATTTTTGTTGCTTATTTTGAATGTATTATTAACATTTCTCTTTTGTTATTTTAATGTGCTGTAATTTCCCTTGTGGATCAGTAAAGTTTGTCTAAGTTTGTATTTTTGTGTGTTTTTCAGTGCGTTCGCGCAGCCTCCTCTTCTTCAGCGAGGAGGATCCGGACTCAGAGCCTCAGGCCTCGGCTCAGGTCCAACTGTCCAGAACCATCTCAGAGAACAGGACAGACCGGACACGGGCTCTACACAGGTACCACACGTCACGGCGTGGAGTGTGTGAACAACTATGACAGCGTATATCGAATCCCAAGTGTCTTTGCTTAAATGAACAGTTCTGATGCAGAAATAGCTTAAAAAACAGAGGGAACTACATAGACCATGATCCTTTGCTCCGTTTCAGTGAAGACTACAAGAAGAAATAACTGTTTTAAGCACTTTTACATCTTCATTCTGTGGATTAAGTCTTGTGAAGGCATTTTTAGAGGAAAAAGTCGCAGATTCATAGTTTTATATTGCAATAAATCTGGTACAGGGAGATGTTTATGGTGAAAATTTTGTACAGAGAGATTTGGATTTCGTTACATCCCTAATGACAATAAATGTTGTACCAAATGAAATGACTGGGCAAAGCATTTTACAATGTCAGTCTTGTTATTCTGTAGAATATAATATCGTGAGCTTTCCCACGATATCGCAATAAATATCGTACCTTAAAGCTGTTGTACATCTATATGGCGTATGGTATGAATGTAGAGACAAAAGTGAAGGTTTTTACTGTCTTAAAATGTGAAAAACTGCTTTATACAGTCCAAGTCACTAATGTTTACATACATACATGTAAAACTGAAATTGTGATCTGGCTGTAACATCTACTGCCAATAGAGAACAAGATTAAAGGTGCACTGTGTCACTTTTTTGAAGATCTGCTACGTGCTTGTTTCACAGTATGACATTTATAATAATCTGTCTCTCTTTTTTGCAGAGATCCAAAAGCAGAAGTCCCAGATGTTTTCTGACAGACAGCCCTCCTCCCTCCTCAGGCGACCTCTCAACTTTGACCTCTCCACTTTGCTCATCATCTCAACCGTCGCTTTCCTTCTGCCGCCATCTCCTGGACACCTGCAGGTTCTACATCCACTCTCCAGTCAGCTCATGTTTATTACCTGATAAAACTTGACACAAAAGGGCCAAATATTAAACAACAATCGTATTTCAAATTGTAAAGAGTAGACTTTTCACTATGTTATTTAAGTTAGCCTGGCTAGCTACCTTACTTTTTTTTTCTTAACACATTTTAAGATTCCCCCGTTTTTTTTGTTTTTTTTATTGGTTTAATTGGAGACAATTATCATTATTTGACCGACTGTTGAAAATAAAATGAGAAAATAAGATGGCTAGTCAGGCTAAACTAAGTTAACTGACAGTTGACAGTTTGCTAATTTAACTGAAACAAATTAGCCTGGCTAGCTATCTAATTTTCTTACACATTTTAAGATACTTTAAGATAAAATAATTTATTAACTGACAGTTTATTAACTGGGTAAACTATATAAAATAAATCATAATTATTTGATTATTTGTTGAAAATAATGTGAGTAAGTTAGCTGGCTAGTCAGGCTAAGCTAAGTTAAAGTAGCTAACACAATCCCAAAAAGCTAACTCGTCCAATTCAGAACCTAAACACACAATATTTCAAGCTCTGACTATAAATGTTTACAAACCAACTGAGAAATAACTAAATAACACATTAAACTAATTATTTTTACAGAAATCGAATAGATATTTTAGATTTTAGATGTATTTATTTCATTAAAAGCCATTTGAAAAACCACACTTGCCTCGAATATAAAAAGAAGCAGCAGAATTTTAAATAAAACTAAGATGTCGAAAGGACATAGAAATGACTGATGAAACAAACTGCATTTATTGTTTTTTAATCTACAAAACATATTTTTACAGTTAATATCAATGTAGCTGTATCGCACTGTAGTTTCACAATTTCGTTTTCAAAATCAAAACTGAAAATGCATTGTTTCTTCATAATTCTTTACAGATTTGCCAATTTTAGAATATGTATTTTTTAATTGCCATAACTTACCGAAGTAACTCACCGGTGCCTTCAAGCAGTGGTGGAAGAAGTACTGAGTTACTTAAGTAAAAGTACAAATACAGGGACAAAAAGTTAAAGTATTAAAGTACATGTTTAAAAATATACTTAAAGAGTAAAAAGTAAAAGTATTTTGCAGGGTTTTAGAACAATTAAAGGATGAAATGTAGTGATTTTGATCAAGAATTCAGCTTTCAGAATTCAGAATTCTTTTTACTTTTTAGTCCAGAGCTAAAATGTAGTTGAGTAGAAAGTACCAATACCTGCTCTCAAAAAAGTAAAAGTATCCACTGTCAAAATGACGTAAGAAAAGTAAAGATACCTCAAATTTGTACTTTTACTTTAGTACATTGTTATTTTCCACCGCTGCCTTCAAGTTCGTCTTCACATTAAAACCTCTTAACCGTTTCCGAGAGTCCCGAATGAGGGTAGTAATATTTTTATGATAAATTGTCTTAGCAGCATCGAAAAAAATGCATATTTATTTATGCACAAAAATATATGGAATTGTATGTTTTTATAAATAACTCGCGCAAAAGAAAAGAAAAAAAACAAATGTGTTTATAATATATTCTGAGCATTGAAAAAAGCATATTTATTTGAATGCACCAAAAAAGAAAGGATTGTATTTTTGTCTTTTTGGATGTGACCGCAGACTGTATGTACAAGTGGACTTAGCTAACCCGCTAGTCGCCAGGAAGTGAGTATGAACGCGCTTCCGGCTCCATCAACAGTGGCTCAAATTCACTTTCGATTGAAAAAACGTTAAAATGTTAAAATGTTTGTATTAACCCACTCTACTTAATCCTGGGGTTTTCATTTCACTCTTTTGCCCGTAAATCAATTCCTATTCCTAATTTTGAGCTCCAAATTCGCGCCTATAACTGCTAGCCTCAGTGAGCTTCATTTGACTGCAGCTTAGTCCGCTTGTTTATACAGTCTGTGGATGTGACGTTTTTGGACAATAGTTGAAAATGTTGATCTAATGTTTGTGTAGCACTGCTGTCTCGTGGGAAACAAATTTAAAACAAAACAGAATTTACAGTTAAAGGTGCACTCCGGGACTTTCCCCGACCCGCTCGTCTCCATGGAGATGTCACAGCTCTGCCTGGAATGTTCCACAGTATGGTATTAAACCTGTCTTTCTTGTATTCAAATCATAGGTGTTTTTATTGGGAAGAAAATACCTTGAAAAACGTCCTTCTTCACTCCGTGGATCTGATTCGTGACTTGGTCTGACAGAAAGAGAGATAACTTTAATGCCATACTGAGGAACATTCTTGGTAAAGCGATAGCATCTCCATGGCAACAAGCAGGTGGTTACAAAACTGCAACTTTAAATAGAAAATTACTCATTTTTTTTGTATTTTATCACTAGAACATAAACTTCAGACAGTCAGACCATTATTATGTAAATAAAAAAACTCTCCCGTATAATGTTTTCATACTAAAAATGTATAATATTTTATTTAAAAGCCAAAAAAACAAAACAAACACTGGTTCAAATTCAGAAATATTCCAAAATGATTCATATTTTCCATATATTCAAAAACATCCAATTTCTGTAAAACTTGCCAAATCTTAAGGCTGTAAGCAGAGGTGGATAGTACTCGGTTATATTCAATTGTACTTTTCAGAGTATTTTTATAACTATAGTAACAGTACTATTAAAAAAGTAAAAGTTGTGCTTCCTCTTCCCACTGCGAGTGAGTCTAAACTGACAGAAGTTTTACGTGACAACATGAAATGATCTGAACATTTGTGTTTCTTGCCTCGCTCCTTCGTTTAGTTTCAGTTCGTCTCATTTTTGGGTCCGACTTTCGAAAAAACACCAGATTTTGTGACTTATTTTTTCATATTTTGTCCTTCAAATGACATTAACTTCAAATTATAAATCAGATGTTACAATCCAACAGTTATTCTTTAAGTTACTCTTATTTTTCACATAATTTACAAATCATTTTTTACTTTTACTTGAGTCTTCTACTTGGGCACTATTATTTTGAAGTAACAGCTCTTAATTAAAGGTGCATTGCGTAACTTTTACGGTGAAATGGTGTTATTGCTTTGTCTGGAATGTTTCACAGTGTAGTAAACTTTTCTAAAATCTAAAATTTTTCAAATCAGACCAAGTTACGGGTCAGATCTGTGGAGAACGCCTGTTTTTCTTGGCATTTTCCTGCTCTAAAAACCACCTGTAACTGTATAAATGTAAAGTAGAGCTGTTTAAAGTCACACTGTGGGACATTCTAGGCTGAGGAATGACGTATCCATAGAAACGAGCGGTGCGTCGGACCCCCAAAAACGAAAAGTTACACAGTGCAGCTTTTAAAATTCTGGCTACTCCACCCACCTCTGATTATAGCGTAAGATTTCGCACGTTTTGAGGCTCGTATTTCAAATTCATTTTCAATTTTCAAATCTAAATCTTTCAGAAAGCGTTCACGAGACAGGTGTTGGTGTATTTATTTGTGTTGTAGAAAGCTTGTAAATATTATAGAAAGGGGACTCCAAGTTAAACCACTTCTGAATTAACGTTACCACTGCTCCCGTTGACCAAAAAAACACCAAAAATCACCCAAAAATTTGCCATAGATTCATAGTGTCGCCATATTGTTGTTTAATTTGAAATTTTCTTTTTTCATATTGCCAGAAAAAATGAGTGAAAATGGACCAATGTACATAACGAATGCCAGATTCAGTTGTTGTAAATAGGGGCCTTGTTTTTGTATTGTGGTGAGATTTTAACCTGTGGAAATTAGAAGCGAAAAAATGTGGAAGATTCGGGGTTAAAACTGTGGTTGGGTTTTTGAGATTCGCTCGAGGGTTTGGAAATTGTAAAGACGCCGAGACGACAAAATTATAATCGTGGTTTAAATGAACGGAGAAAGACAATGATGATTTTACTGAAATCGGAAATGAAAAAGAATGGATTTGTAACCAGGACTAAACCAGGACTAAACCAGGTCCAAACCAGGACTAAACCAGGACTAAACTAGGACTAAACCAGGACTAAACCAGGACTGTACCCAAACTAAACCAGACTAACCCAAGACTAAATCAGGTCTAATCCATGACTAAATCAGGTCTAAACCAGGTCTAAACCAGGTCTAAACCAAGACTAAACCAGGTCTAAACCAGGTCTAAACCAAGACTAAACCAGGTCTAAACCAGGTTTAAACCAGGACTAAACCAAGACTGTACCAGGACTAACCCAGGACTAAACTAGGGCTAAAACAGGGCTGAACCAGGAAAAGAAGGGCTACAAAAACAGAAAATGTGTTATTTCCTCTTAATCAGGACTAAACCATAATTGAACTCGATCTAAACCGTTATTTCCATCTGAAATGATCAAACTGAACATGAAAAGCCCCCAGTATTTTGATCTCTTATCTCCGCTCAGAATAACCCAGCGTTCTTTTGTCCGTTGATTTAAAGCCGTTGTGGTTTTGTGGCCTTGGCCTTGTACAGAACTGCATGTCTCTCATATATCTCTGTATCGTAGAATAGTCCGTAGAGTAGAAACAGCAAAATATTAAAAATGCATCAGCAAAAAAAACCCGTGTCTTTGGTTTTATTTTGCACATTTTGCAAAGGTAAGTCACTTTTTTCTTTGTCCTTAACGTATCAAAAATGAATCACCGCTGAAAACAAACAAACAAAAAACATGTATCCTTATTGTGAGCGGGCTTGCATCTCCACAAACCCGACTCTCACTTGGTCTACCTGTTTTTATGTGTTATTTTGTGTTATTTCTTTGGTTATGATCTTCCACAGATAATAATGGTGTAAACCTGTGGTAAAAGTGTGGTTTAAACTCTCTGTTTCCTTTGAATCCTGCAGTTACCATGTATAAAACGGTTCTACACTGCGCCTTTAAGAAAATGTAACGTCCAGGTGTGTCAGATGCCCTCCCTGTGTCTCCACGGCGTCTGTTCTGTGTGAAATCTGTCGTTTAATCCTCTACAAACATGTTCTGAAACACGGGGGCGGCTCGTCGGCTCAGTTTTGGTCCGAACGGCGAAGAGACTTCAGCTAAAATGCTTGAGTATGACGTCCTTCCGCGTGTCGTAGGCGCCGTGGTCTCGGTCCTCGGGGTTTTCCTGGACTCTCTCCGGAGGCTCTCGGGGGTCGGTTCGCTCCAGAGTCCAGGCGTCGAGTCCGGACTGGAGCGAGGCGTTGTGCAGAACGCAGCAGGCCAAGATAATGGAGGCGCTTCTGTCGGGGGAATACTGCGAAGAGACGGACGCACGTATTCGACTGTGAGGCTTTTTACCGTTCACGTGCAAGAAACTTCGGGTGTTCTTCCGAGTACGATGTGAAATTCAACATTACGCAATCGTTTTGGGACTAAACTAGAACTAAACCAGGACTAAACCAAGAATAAACCAGGACTAAACCAGAACTGAACCAAAAACTGAACCAGGTCTCCAGGAACTACTGGGAATAAATCAAATGCCTAAACTAGGAATAAATCAGGACTTAACCATGTCTAAACCAGGACTAAATCAGGACTAAACCAAGACTAAACAAGGCCTAAACCAGGACTAAACCAAGGACTGAACCAGGTTTAAATTGGTACTACTAAACCATGCCTGTCACGAGGCAAGATCTAAACTAGGAATAAACCAGGAATAAACTAGGACTAAATCAGGACTACACAAGGTCTAAACCAGAACTAAAACAGGACTAAACCAAGAACTGAACCAGGTCTACACTGGAACTGCTAAACCATCCCAAGAACTGTCATGAGGCAAGATCTAAACTAGGAATAATCCAGGTCTAAACCAGGTCTATACCAGGTCTATACCAGGACTAAACCAAGACTAAACCATGGACTGAACCAGGTCTACATTGGAACTACTAAACCATCCCAAGAACTGTCATGAAGCAAGATCTAAACCAGGACTAAACTAGGACTAAATCAGGACTAAACCAGGACTAAAACAAGGCCTAAACCAGGACTAAACCAGAACTAAACCAAGGACTGAGCAAGGTCTACATCGGAACTGCTAAACCAGTCCAAGAACGGTCATGAGGCAAGATCTAAACTAGGACTAAACCAGGACTAAATCAGGACTAAACCAGGACTAAACCAGGTCTAAACCAGGACTAAACAAGGACTAAACCAGGACTAAACCAGGTCTAAAAATATAAAACACTATTGCGTGATACTTTCATTTTCCTGACTTTTCTCCCGATAGATATTACATTTAGTTTTTTCTTTATCGCTATGGCAACAGTCCTGACGTTCCCTCGTCGTGAAGCCCACAGACGGACGTTTACCTGCAGATATCCTTTGCTGCTGTCCAGACACTTGAAGCGGGTCTGAATGGCCCTGAACGTCCGGTCCACGATCTCGTGCGTCGTGGTGTGGGACAGATTGTACCGGAAATCTGCAGGGGATTCTGGGTAATCCACCGGAGTCATCAGCCACTTCCTCAGAGGGTACCTGCTGTCGCCTGAGAGAAAAACAGAGATCTGTGACTTCAGACAACCCAAGAATTAGATCTGATATTTGGTGTTTAAATGCACAAGATAAATCTGGAGGTTAGGGCTGATGTGGATTATTTATTTTTATTTTTAGTTATTTTTTTTGGCTCATACCGATTTAGGCTACAACTGTGGATGATAACCAATAAAGTCCACGGAGAGAGACCCAGAAATTTACCTTAAGTTAAAGTAGCGATCACAGGTTAACTTTAGTAAAATAATAACTAAATGTATTTTAGTGGGATTTAAAATGATTTGTTACATGTTTGTGTACAAAAACAGCCATGCAAAGCTTTTCTGTTTCCATTTTGACTCTTTAGTCCGTTCAAAAAGGCCACACAAGAGACAAAAGAATCAATATCGGCAAATTAGTATCGATACCGGCCGATACCATCCCTATAAATCTGATTATCAAAAACACCTGGTGATAGGGCTGCAGCTCTCGATTATTACAGTAATCGATTATTCTGTCGATTATTTTGTTTGAATAATGGAGTAATCGTTTGTTATTGTCGTGTCTACTTTGCACATGTTAAATCCACTCCACATGTGACAGATCCACGTGTTTTGGACATGAAAAACGTAATTATCACTGGGCTCAGGTTGACTTACCTGCGGTTTCTTTTCCACTTGATGTAATGTACGGTTCTGTTTAGATGTTGTAGCATCAGTGTTGAGAAGGTGACTTTTAAAATGTAATCCCCTACAGATTACAGATTACATTCCCCAAAATGTAGTTTGTGACATAATCAATTAAATTACTTAAAGTGAGTAACGTAATCTGAATACTTTGGATTACTTGATATTGTCATGATTTTTAAAACTACATAAATGTAGCAACCAAGGTTTTAGACCTGCTTTAGACCTGGTTTAGACCTGGATTGGTCCTGGTGTGAGTTCTGGTTTAGAGGCACAGGAGGAAGCGCGGTCCACGGAGTGTACGCGACAAGACACAATCCACGCGCAGAGTGTGCAGCGTACCGGAGATGCGGGGGGCACGACGTACCGGAGGAGGTTCTGCTCTTATTACACATCCATGGGCGCCGCGCTGTTGTGTGTACAGTGAAGTGCAGTGGTCGTGCGGAAACTTTACCTCTACCACAAAAGGTTCCGGCCATCGCCGAGCGTATGAAAATAAAACGAAGCATCGAGGCAAAAAAAAATAATCGATGCATTTTTCTAATCGATTAACTCGATTCGTTTCAGCCCTACCTGGTGACACGTGTCAGAGAATCAGTGGATTTTTGTGAAAACCTAACTTTAAGCCAACAAAATGTAATGCACTAAAAACATGGGTCCTTGCATCTCCACAAACCTGACTCTTCCTAACCAGAAGCAGAGCCTCTTCCTGCTTGTTACGTACTCTACCTTTAAATAATTGCAGCTTTTGCGATTGAAAACTTGCGCCAACTCTTAATTTCTATTTGATCTCAGTATTTTGCGTCAGTGAGGTGATGTTTTCTCGGTTCCTCACCGAGCAGCCAGCCCTGGCCGAGATCCTCCATGGTTTTGTAGAGCGCAGATCTTTGCAGCACGTCGAAGTCTCTGAGCGCTCCGGGCCAGTGAGTCTCTGCACTGAGCAGCAGCCCCCTGGAGTCGCACACCAGCTGCACCCCGACCGAGTGGAAGCCCTTCTTATTCACGTACGACTGGTCCTCGCTGTTCGGGGCTTTGATCGCCACCTGCACCATCAGAAAAAGGGGAAAATATGTTTTGATTTGATTAGATTTTTTTCATTCTGTTCAACATTCACATTTTAATCACGTCCAGAACTGACAAAGTAATAGAAGAATCACATTTGAGAACATGTTTGATTTAAACTACAGGGTCAGCAGCTTTAATGCAGAGTAACACTGTTGTTTGTGGAGGAAATGATGATTGAAAATGTCCAGCTTTGCGGTTTGCCAGTTGCCTCCTTTTAAATTGTCATTTTGATTCATTAATTAATCTTGTGACCCTAAAAAGTAAAGTTTGATTTTTAAGAATTGCACCAACCTGAACAAAGTCGAGGACGCCGATGACTCCAGGAAAACCAGCCACTCTCTCAAACATCTCCATCTGCTCTTTGCTCAACTCATCTCTGCGTCAAAACAAAATATTACCGATTATTACCTCCAGTCCTCCTGTATCCCTGTGTGTCAGATGTCCTACCCTTGAAAACTGGTTGTAATTCTCACCCAGCTCCATTTACCTGAAAAAAGAGATGAACTGTGCAGCCTTTTCCACCAGAGCTTTGGTCACGTTGGACACACATCTGGACATGGAGGCCTGGCTGATCCCGATCGTGTCTCCCATCGAGGTCTGATACGAGCCCGAAGTGTAAAACCCTAAAGCGGCCATGACCTGCACCTCTGGACTGATCGCTCTGGATCTCTGAGTACGACGAGAAAGGCTCTGAAACAAGACAACAACAATATGTATCAGACTAAAAAAGAGAATATTTAGAGTAATAATGTCAAAATAAGCAATTTAATGTTGAAATTTTGGATCTTACTGGCATTATACACCTCAAAATATCTGAATAGCAAATACTGTCATATAAATGTTTATTAATGTGTACTGTAGCAGTTAAGAATACAGAAATACACTTTTTATAATTATTTTGTAAGCTTATATACGTACAAACAATCTGAGACTATTTTGAATACTGTGAGAAAATAATTTTTACTATTGTAACATTTATTGACACAATGGGAAGTAGAAAATGGGGCCATGGTTTAATGCATTCATAAAATTGAATTAAGTTAATGATGAAGATAAAACAATGTTAAACGGTCTTGCATATAAATTTACGATATAAATTACTTACTTCTCTTAAAAGCTCCACCAAATAGAGTATGAAGGACTTGGGGAAGCCAAAATGTGTGATTAGGAAGTTATCAGACACAGACTCCAGGTCGAATCGGTCCATCGTCTTCTGCCCTCGTCCGTGGAGCAGTAGATCACAGTCCAGGATGGCGATGGAGATGGCCATACTTACAGATCTACAACGGCGTAATAAACAAAATTGGATCTGCAAACACATTCAAATCTACACTCAAAATAACTGATCTGTATGTCAGTATATATGGACTGTTTAAAGGTGCATTATGTAACTTTTCTGGTAAGACTGTCACCTGCTTGCCTCCATGTAGAAGTTTTGACCTGTAACTTGGCCTCGTAGAGTCACCCTACTGGTCTCCATGGAAATAGATACATTTAATGCCATAGTGTGGAGCATCCAGGCAAAGCAATAGCATCTTTATGGACAAAAGCAGTGGGAACCAGAAAAGTTACACAGTGCACCTTTATTACAAGTCTATAACACGTGTATAAACCTTAGACAATGCCATTACAATTCAGATTAGGTCAAAAGGCGTGGAAATACAACACTATTGCAACTAATGTCAACATAAAATGAATAGGCTACTTACCTACAACTCTAAACTATGCTTAATTGTTCAAACTCTAAATATATGTGTGTGATTACACATTTCTTAAAGCTTGTGTAATTTACGATTGGTCACTGCACCATCCGATGCCGCATTTGTGCCCTCAAAAAAGAAAAAATCGTTGAAAAATAGAGACGAATATTGTTAGCAGGCTAGCGGCTAACAAACCAAAACAAACGCGAGGTAAAACTAGCTAGATATGCGCGTCCGCAGATTCAAAATACACCAGTTTTATTAATGCGTTAATAATTAATATTTTCATTTTATATAATCCAGCAGCATATTTAATAATTTTACAAATATTTAGACAACCCATAAGTTAGCTTTTAAATAACATTGTGTTAAAATATATTGAAAGTACTGACGTGAACGCCGCGCCACCCAAACAAACAGAAGATAAACAGTACAGTGGCTCGGCTGCTGATGTCGATGTGTTAAATGTGTAATTTTAAACTTATAAATTCATACGTTGCTCGTTGTTTAATGTAATCGCATTTGTACGCACGCATACCTCACTAAAACTGCATTAATAAGGAAATATCTAATGTAAGTATTTCTGCTTCGGAGTAAATGCGTGTATGTGTGTGTGTGTTAGCTTGTAGCGTTAGCAACAGAGGCTAGCGTTCGGACTAATAATGACTCACCTTTAGCAACCTCGTCCCTTTAACAGAGAAAAACGTATAAAATATCAGGAATCTTCATTTATTTCGCTTCTCGTCCACGTTTTGTTCATTTTAAGGTAGTTGTCATTCTTGCTGTAAAGAAATTTAACCCTTAAAATGTGATTCATGTGGATTTGTGGCGATGTCCGAGGCCTATTTGCAGTTGTTTTGTCTAAATTTACACCAAAACAAATGCTGCAATGACTATAATACTGCGTTTAATACTGTACAAGTAATGCTGTAATTCAGTGTTTTTCTGTGCAAAATGTAGATGTAATGTTTTTCATATTGCACATTCATCCTATACCATATGTTGTACTTTATACTAACTATTTTGTATGTCTCAGGTTCTGGTTACATCATGGATAGTGACTTAAGTCCACAAGATAAAAAAGATCTGGACAAATTTATCAAGTTTTTTGCCCTGAAGGTGAGTGTATAATGGTGATCGAGTTAAAATGTTTAGCTTTTAGAATGTGAAATAGAGATGTTATCATAAATCAGATACTAATCGAGTGGAAACTAGATACTCATATGAGCGAATCACATTAACAGAACACAATTTGAGTTTTCCTGACCTCACAAATAAAGAAAGCATGTGTTTCTATTACTAAAAAAGTTGCATTTTTTAAATTTTCATCATGGTATCACAATTGGTTTTGAGTATTGAGTCCATTCCTTAGTTTAAAAGATTAAAATCATGACAACACTAGTTTGAAATGCATTTAACCCAAAAAAGCACTCATTGTATTTTTCAAAATTATTTTCTAGACGGTCCAGGTAATAGTTCAAGCACGATTAGGGGAGAAGATATGCACTCACTCGTCTTCATCACCAACAGGCTCAGATTGGGTAAGTCGCTAAACGGGTTGTATGCTCATATAGAAACCTGTAGCTTTCTGCGTTTGTTTGTTTATTTGTACATTATTTTCCTTTCAGTTTAATTTAGCCATCAAAGACATCCCAGAGGTGACACATGAAGCTAAAAAGGCTCTGGCCGGACAGCTCCCCGGCATCGGACGGTCCATGTGTGTGGAGATTTCTCTAAAAACATCAGAGGTACAATATTTTGACCAGTATTTTAGATCTACTAATATGGGACGAGAGGCAATTTCCACGAGACGAGACGAGACACGAAATTGTCTAAACAAGAACGAGGCAAGATAAGATTTTAACATTATAATAAATAAATTGTTAAAATCCAGTTCCAAATTTTGGGCTCACCATTTTTGATTTACATTGTTAAATTTTTATTTTTATCCAATTCAAACATAAAAACATGAGGAAAAAAATCTCACAAGATCATTTTCAGCAGGTGTGCACAATTTTGTCTCACGAGATCTTGTGGCACCAGATCTTGTCCTGTCCCGAATAACTACTGTTACTTCCACTACTGCTACTACTACTATTATTACTATTACTACTACTAAGGTATAATAGTTTAACCAGCATTTTAAATCTACTAATGTAACTCCTATTTCTACTGCTACTATTTCTACTAAGATATAAATATATGCTCGTTAAATGCACAAAATTGTTAATAATGTCAAAATTTAACACAATTACCAGTTTTACAATTACCAATTCTTAAACCACAGACATTTTACAGTTTTAATTTGTACCAAGAAACACAATACTGGAATCAAAATGAGTATAAATAAAACAACTAATTACATAAGAAGACGTAAACTGAAATTGACCAGGGACTAAACCAGGGACTAAACCAGGGCTATACCAGGACTAAACCTGAAGAAATCTTCAATTATTTTTCTTTTTATTAATTTTTTGTTAATTTTAAATGTCTGAGGCCTATTTGCTGTTGTTTATTTTTAAATATAACCCAAAACCAAGTGCTTTAACTACTACAATACTTTTTATAAACTCGTGATTTCAAGATTTGAAGATTTGAAATCTGATTTAAACATTTTCAGCCTGAAATGAAACTTTTTGAAGCCTCACAACTTAAACCACCCGCGGCTCATGCGCAGCTCATGCGCAGCTCACACGCGCGGCTGTGTTTTTACAGTGTGTCGCGCCACGTCACACGCGCAGGCCGTTTAAAAAGTGATCGGCATTTCCCAAACAGTGCGTCATAACGCACCCATAACGCACCCATTACATGTTTAACACTGTACAAACAATACTGTAATTCTGTGTTTCTCTGTGCAAAATGTAGATGCAAAGTTTTAATGTCTCTCCTCAGCCTCATTTATAGAGATAAATACAAAATCAACATCTGTATAATTATTACTTCCTCTTTTTACTCCAGGGCGACTCTATGGAGCTGGAGACGTGGTGTTTAGAAATGAACGAAAAGTGAGTAAATTCCT
The DNA here is from genome assembly GCA_034769755.1 of Odontamblyopus lacepedii. Taxonomy (NCBI): domain Eukaryota; kingdom Metazoa; phylum Chordata; class Actinopteri; order Gobiiformes; family Gobiidae; genus Odontamblyopus; species Odontamblyopus lacepedii. The sequence goes on from CM068366.1 coordinate 3,387,329, forward strand.
CTGGCCGAACATTACTGATACACTAAAACTAAACATTAAATCAACTTAAACTAATTGTCTTTCTTCTCCTTTCTCATAGATGTGATAAGGACATTAAGGTTTCATACACCGTCTACAATCGTCTCTCTGTGCTGCTGAAATCACTGTTGGCCATCACCAGAGTCACGCCCGCCTACAAACTGTCCCGAAAACAGGGCCACGACTATGTTATATTGTACAGGTGAGTGGTTTTTATCAAGTTATTTAATTAAAACTATTATTGAGACGTCGGAAAAGACCTTACACCTTGAACCTTGTCATTTATTTACTTTTAAAACTACATACGATTGGAATTTAACACACCAGTAACAGACCACTATTTGAGTTATTATTATGTCTTTGAGCTCGAAATAAATGTTACATTTTTACTAGTACCAAACCAAGCAGCGTAGTGGCATTTTGGCAAGAAATAAATTGCGGTTTGTTGCAGTTATTCAGTGTAAGGCCTGTTTGACCTCAAAAACGTGGCTCATATTTTTGGCTAAAGGTCCTGTTTTAAATGAAACAGACTCTTGTGAGCTTTAAGCCATGTTATAATGCTGTTACCTCCTGTGTTTCATTTAATTCACACATGTTTGAGTAAAACTTTAGCTTTGGAGATGTCGACAGTCTGAGTGTTTCGCTTCACACACTGAGCAGATTTTGAAACTGTTTTTTTTTAGGTCAGTTTTTATCATCTTATCATTGGATTCTAACCAACTAAGAAGCACAGCGTGTGCAGTTCAAAGGACACAAGTACAGAACTGTTGGGTTTTGTGAAATGAGCCGTTTGTTTTTCCATAACTAAGGAGTCTGGTATTGACATTGAGGCTTTTTACGCTATAAGTGGCAACAAATCTGGCAGAAGATCTTCCAGAGAGGAAATGGACTGTTTCAGAGCGGAGCCTTTCCCCTTGTGTTCACCTGGCGCCCCCTGGAGGCTGCTGTGACGCTGCAGGACACAGACGAGGGGCATTTTTGGCTCTTCCTCTCCTCAAACTGCCCTGACACAGACCTGCAGACCCTCCCCGACCCGTCCTCCTGTTAAACTGCACTGAGACCTTCGCCTGAGACACAAAGGGACTGAGACGCACAGTGGAAACGCTGCAGCAACATCATCTGCAGCAAAACTTGAATTTCCCTCAGGATTAATCACGTATTTATCTGTCCGTCTTTTATTATGAGTCTGTCTACATCTCCAAAGCTCAAAAATACTATGCTCCACCTTGTGATGTCGCTGATGTTTGAGAGAACTGCGTAAAACGTGTGAATGAAACAAAACAAAATGATAGATATTTAGTACTTGGATGATTTTAGTAAATGATAATGAATATATCTGTGTTTGTTTTCTTGTAGAATCTACTTTGGCGAAGTCCAGCTCAATGGATTAGGGGAAGGTAAGGCTTTGTAGTGACGTGACACGTTTGTTTACATTCAGATATTCTCAAAAATTCTCTAAAATGTCTCGTTTTTTTGCATTATTTTTCCAGGTTTTCAGACGGTGAGGGTCGGCGTGGTGGGGACTCCGGTCGGCACGGTCACCCTCTGCTGCGCCTATCGTACAAACCTCGCCTTTATGTCCAGTCGGTAAGAAAAAAACACACCGATAAACACTTGTCTACGCTGCTGTTTTTCCCATTCCCACAATTATGTCTCCGAGTAGCAACTCTGTTAAATTTAACTTGTGAGAAACGGTGGCAAAAAAAGAGAAAATACAAAAACTATCCTTCTTATTCTTGTGGCTGTAATATTCCATTCTTTACGATTTTAATTTTCTATTTACAGAAAGTTACGCTGAGCTGCTTTAAGTAACGAATAATCAGATATTAACACCCTGAACTGAGCTTTCTGAATCTGTTTCAACTTGTGCACAGTGTCGGGAAATACCTGGACACAAGTACAGAGAATACGTGTTCAGAATACTCATTTTGAGTATTTTAGTGCTCAGTTACTTGTCGAAAATCAAATGAAAAAGTGGCGATACTTGACCACACAATTTAGGCTTCAAACTGCGCAGAATCACTGAGAAAATTAGAAACCACAGCTCTTGATTTTCAGAATCAGAATCAGAATCAGAATTACTTTTATTCATCCCCGAGGGGAAATTTTCTTTGTTACAGATGCAACCGACCAAGAGCACGTAGATGGAACAAGTTACAAAATAAGCTAAATACAATAAGATAAAAGATAAAATAGCTCTCTCTGGGAAATTATTTACATCTATTTATGACTATATACATGTGTGAGCAGGGAATAGGATGAAAAGGATTGAGTAGTTTGTGAGTTAAAGTGCAGCGTTCAACAGTTTGATGGCGACAGGCAGGAAAGATTTCCTGTGTCTCTCAGTGGAGCAGCAGCAGCCGCAGTCTATGGCTGAAAGAGCTCCTCTGATTGGCCAGCACCTTGTGGAGGGGGTGGGAGGGAGAGTCCAGAATAGTCCAGATTTTGTCCAGTATTCTCCTGTCCAACACCACCGCCAGAGAGTCCAGCTCCTCCCCCACAACATGTCCAGCCTTCCTAATGATCTTCTCGAGTCTATTAGTGTCCCTCACGCGCAGACTGCTGCCCCAGCAGACTACAGCACATGATGCACTGGCCACCATAGACTCGTAGAACATCCTGAGCATTGTCCTGCAGATGTCAAAGGACCTCAGCCTCCTCAGCAAATAGAGGCGGCTCTGGCCCTTCTTGTAAACGGCGTCCACGTTCCTGCTCCAGTCCAGTTTATTGTCCAAGTACACCCCCAGGTACTTGTACTCCTCCACCATGTCCACACTGACCCCCTGGATGGAGATGGGGGTCACAGCAGCTTTGGTCCTCCTCAGGTCCACCACCAGTTCCTTTGTCTTCATCACGTTGAGCTGGAGGTGGTTCTTCTCACTCCAAGTGACAAAGTTTTCTAATTTTCCATCATTTTCTTCTATCTATAGTGGCACAAATGTGTAACTAACTGTGAAACAAATGTAAGATGTTCATACGGAGCTTTTTTACTCTATAATTTAAATGCAACTCCATGTAAATGTTGCGCAGACAGTTCGAGCGGTCGGCTCCGATCATGGGGATCATCGTGGATCATTTTGTGGATGGTTCTTGTGGGCAGAGGCCTGTGACCATGGGGCAGCCGTGCAACTACAGGTACAAAACACACAAAACAGGAGTAAAGTGTGACTTTTGAGGGTCTTTTTTACTCTTAATACTGAATACAGACTTAATACTAGGGCTGAAACGATTCATCGAGTTAATCGAATAAATCGATTAGAAAAGTGCATCGATTTTATTTTTTTTTCTCGATGCTTCATTTTATTTTCATACGCTCGGCGATGGCCGGAACCTTTTGTGGTAGAGGTAAAGTTTCCGCACGACCACTGCACTTCACTGTACACACAACAGCGCGGCGCCCATGGATGTGTAATAAGAGCAGAACCTCCTCAGAGCGCGGTAAACAGAGCGCGGTACGCTCCGGTACGCTCCGGTACGCTCCGGTACGCTCCGGTACGCTCCGGTACGCTCCGGTACGCAGCGCACTCTGCGCGTGGATTGTGTCTTGTCGCGTACACTCTGTGGACCGCGCTTCCTCCTGTGCCTCTAAACCAGAACTCACACCAGGACTAAGCCAGGACTAAACCAGGTCTAATCCAGGTCTAATCCAGGTCTAATCCAGGTCTAAACCAGGTCTAATCCAGGTCTAAACCAGGTCTAAACCAGGTCTAATCCAGGACTAATCCAGGTCTAATCCAGGTCTAATCCAGGTCTAATCCAGGTCTAATCCAGGTCTAAACCAGGTCTAAACCAGGTCTAATCCAGGTCTAAACCAGGTCTAAAGCAGATCTAAAACCAGGACTAAACCAGGTCTAAAACCAAACAAGAATTTGCAGGAGTTGGTTGCTACATTTATGTAGTTTTAAAAATCATGACAATATCAAGTAATCCAAAGTATTCAGATTACGTTACTCACTTTAAGTAATTTAATTGATTATGTCACAAACTACATTTTGGGGAATGTAATCTGTAATCTGTAGGGGATTACATTTTAAAAGTCACCTTCTCAACACTGATGCTCCAACATCTAAACAGAACCGTACATTACATCAAGTGGAAAAGAAACCGTGAGGTAAATCAACTTTAGCCCAGCGATAATTAAGTTTTTCATGTCCAAAACACGTGTATCTGTCAGTGCAGGTGGAGTGGACTTAACATGTGCAAAGTAGACACGACAATAACAAACGATTACTCGATTATTTGAAAATAATAATAATAATAATAATCGATTACTGTAATAATCGATAGCTGCAGCCCTACATAATACAGTCTTAATATATACTAAATACATACTAAATACATATTAAATACATGCTTATTACAGACTTAATACATAATTCAGGTTTTAAGAAGAAACTAAACTAATGACGCATCTGGAGAAAAACTGGTGTAAACAACATAATATTAACCTAGATCCCAACCAGGATTTGGGTATTAGGATTAACCGGGACTAGATCAAAAGGACTAAACCAGGACTAAACCAGGACTTGAATCAGGTCTAAACCAGGACTAAACCAAGAGTAAACCAAGACTAAACCAGGACTTGAATCAGGTCTAAACCAGGACTAAACCAAGAGTAAACCAAGAGTAAACCAAGACTAAACCAGGACTTGAATCAGGTCTAAACCAGGACTAAACCAGGACTAAACCAAGAGTAAACCAAGACTAAACCAGGACTTGAATCAGGACTAAACCAGGACTAAACCAAGAGTAAACCAAGACTAAACCAGGACTTGAATCAGGACTAAACCAGGACTAAACCAAGAGTAAACCAAGAGTAAACCAAGACTAAACCAGGACTTAAATCAGGTCTAAACCAGGACTAAACCAAGACTAAACCAGGACTTAAATCAGGTCTAAACCAGGATTAAACCAAGAGTAAACCAGGATTTAAATCAGGACTAAACCAGGCCTAAACCAAGACTAAACCAAGAGTAAAACCAGGACTAAACCAGGACTAAACCAAGAGTAAACCAGAACTAAACCAGGACTAAATCAGGACTAAACCAGGATTAAACCAAGACTAAAACAAGACTAAATAAAGACTAAATAAAGACTAAACTAGGACTACACCAGGACTAAATGCAATTATTGGGCTTAAACTTCATCAGAAATCTGTCTACCACAGTTTTGATCATGTTAATCATTCTTCTCCCTCTTCTCTCCTTTCCTTTTCCTTTCCTCTTTCTCTTTCTCTCGGTTTTCTCAGACCTCCGGACGACGACGACTCCGGCCCGTTCCCCGGAGTCCAGGATTCCCAGGAAGTCTGCACCACGTCCTTCTCCACCTCTCCTCCCTCGCAGGTACAAACCGCCTCAGTTTATTCCTCCTGAACTCTGGGCCCGTTTCTGTTTCGTGTCGATAGTCCCGGGAATTACAGAGATCAGAACCAACAAACAGTTTTTTTACGTCACAGTGTTAAATTAAAGCGCAAATGTGCCGCACTGTGGAACTTTTCTGGGTTGTGCTGCCACCTGCTGGTCTCCACATGAACTGTTTTGCTTTGATTAGAGCATTTCGCACTATGGCATTTAATCTATTTGCATATATTTAGAGTTTTTTAAATAAATTACCTTGATAGATCTACATTTTTATCATTAGCGGGGTCGCCTCTCCACAGATCTGACCTGTAACTTGGCCCGTTGCCGTTACCTGCTTGTCCCCGTTATAGATTTACAAGTTTAATTACGGAAGAGTTTGGACTTTAAACGCCGCTGAATGTCTCACTTCGAATTTTTTAACTCTGAAAAAACGTGTTTGACTGATTTTTATTCAAAATTTTAGTTGCTGAAATTTTAAGTGCACTTTTTCAGTATGTGTCGATATGATCAAGCGCTTTGTGGTGCATTTTTGGTGTGAAACGCGCTCCATAAATAAAGTTTGATTGATTAATCGATGATTCAAACTAAAACTTTCATCTTTTAAATATTTGGCGGAGATATTTTCAAGCCTTCAAATTCAACAATTAAAATTCAGAGTGTGAAATTTGCACTGACTGCTTTATATTTTTGCTGAATATTTAAAAGGTAAATTATTATTTTTTATATTCAATTTTAAACACTTTGAAAATACACTTAAAATTTCAGCAACTACTTTATTTTTACTTTATTTTTATTAGAACATTATGGTAGAAATAATGTCAGACCGACAAAAAATAAATAAATTAATAATGAATAAAAAAATATTAATAATGATAAAATAAAGTAAAATAAGGGTCTATCAAGCAAATCTGCAAAAATGTATAAACATTTACTTGAATAAACATGTTTGAATTATTTTTATTCTGAATTTTAGTTGCTGAAATTTTAAGCGTATTTTCCAAGTGTTTAAAATTTAATATATAAAAAAAAGAAATTACCTTTTAAATATTCAGCAAAAATATTTTCAAGCCCTCAAAGTTAAGAGTCACTGCAAATTTCACTCTCTGAATTTTAATTGTTGAATTTGAGGGCTTGAAAATATCTCCACCGAATATTCAAAAGGTGAAATTTTTTGTTTAAATCGTATTGAAACATATTAAAAAAAGTGCAATTTACAATTTCAGCAACTAAAATTCAGAATAAAAATAATGTTTTTTCAGAGTTCAGTTCAATTCAAAGTGACAAATTCAGCAACAATTAAAATTCAAACTCTGATTAAAAACATAAACAAGTTACAGGTCAGATCTGTGGAGAGGTGACCCCCGCTAACAGTGAAAGTGAGAAATTCAGTGGTATTTAAAACTCAAAATCTAATGGAACATATTATCTTTACCGTATTTAATGCCGTACTGTGCAACATTCTAGACAAAACAATAACATTTCATGGTGAAAAGTTGCATAGTGCCGTTTTAAGTTGTAGAAAGAGCAGTTTTAGTTGGGTTTTTTAATAATGAAAAGGGTTTAAACTTAAATATGTGTTTCCCTCTGTTGCTGTTTATCACTGTCAACCTGTGATCTCTTTCTCTTTCTCCTTTTACTTCTTTTATTTTCTTTATTTAACCCTTTTCCCCCGTCACAAAAGTGCGTTTGTACCCTGAGTCCGTCTCCCTCCAAACTGTCCAAGCCCCTCCCCCTGGACAGTCTCCCGCTCCCATTGGCTCCTGGACTTGTCACTCACAACACTGTGAGTCCCGCCCCCGTGTGTGTGCCGTGATACGCCTAACCCGCCATGTTTCAGGATTAAAGCTGCGCTGTGTAACTTTTCGGGTGGAGCTGCCTGTTAGCGACTGTCCTGTCTCCATGGAGGTGTTTTAGCTTTGTCTGAAATGTTCCGCAGTATGCTTTTATTGCTTTATTTCTTACTTTATTGCTAAAAAATACACCAAAAACATGTATTCTTACTGTGAGTGGGGTCGTCTCTCCACAGATCTGACCTGTAACTTGGCTGCTTTTACTCCCCACCGTAAATGTTACACAGTGCGTCTTTAAATGCGCCATTTTTGCTTTTTATTTCGAGGTCACGTCACGTTAAATGTCTTGATATTTTTGCACTTTAGCTCAGAACCTGTTTGTAAATGACTTTGCCGAGTTTCTAGTCTCACACAAAACATGAACTGACTTTAAAATTATCCACAAAAATGCAAAAATATCAGCGTAAAGTTCCAGATACGGTTATTAAGCGAGCCTGGGTTCTTTTGTTTTTGCAGCTTTTTTGGTCCCGTCCTAAATAGAAAACACATGCAGTATTTTAAACCTGTTGTTAATCTTGACTAAAGGACGCGTTTTTATTTGGTTTTAGTCATGTTCTTGTTGTTTTCTCACAGATGTACAGCTCCAGACTGTGCTGCCAGCCTCCGCTCATCACGGGCCCGGAGCTGTGCCACCCCAACGCCAACAACCAGGTAACAGCCCCGGGTATTCAAAACAAACCCATGAGATTCGGAGTTTTATTTAAAGCTCCTTTATTTACACAAAACTGACTCCTGTGAGCGTTAAGTTGCGTTCTAATGTTGTTCACGCCTCAAAAACGGAGCTGGAGTTGTGTTTTGTTTCATTCACGTGTTTATTTTACTTTTGATTTTTAGTCATCATTTCAAAACATACAAGAAAATATAAACCAAAACAAAACAATAGTCTGGAGTGACACGTACGTTGCTGTATTACGTTAATTTACCGGTGCCATTTATAAATGTATTCCACTTTTCCCATTGTTCTTCATGTTCATATCCCGTTATCAGTTTAAGATTATAAGTCATTCTTTCCATCACTGAAATATTCTCCACAATCCTGATCCAGTCTTGTTGTGCAGGTGGATCTGGTCCCAAACCAACTTTTTGTAATTCCCTCTTTTAGACGCAGCTAAACCACTTTTTGTCGGATACTCCTTACGTCCTTCCTTATACCACATGTGAGATATTTCCCAGTTTCGTCACCAGACAAGTGTTCGGAATTACATATCCCGGGAATTTTAGTTCAGGCTGCGTTTAGTTGTTCCCGATTTACTCTTATTTTTCATTCACACACGTTTGAGTAGCTCTTTTTTTAGTCTGTCTACATCCGCAAAGCTCCAAATGTCCCAACATGTCATGAGGTGGTAGTTTTCAAGGGAACAGTTTGGTTCATTTCGATAATTCCACATCTGAAATGATCGAAATTAACGTACGGTATGTGGATTATGGAGCGTTTCTGCCCCACAAAGGCAAAAGACTTTTAACTCGGAGTGTGAAACTGAGAAAAATGACCTCAAAGTTTCTGTTTTGTCCGGACAAAAGTAAAACGGGCAGGGCTCCCAAAGTCTGACACCTTGTTGCTACCATGAAGAAATATTTATATGTGAAAAATACTGAGCTCAAAATGGACCTTTGACCCTTATTTGGCAGTTCCTGTGCTCTGCCTTTGCATCACGGGGCAAAAATAAGGAGTCGTGCAAAGACCAAAGGGCAGGAACTGGGTCAACCTTTTCAGTTTTGAGCTCAGTTTAATTTATTTGATTTTTTTAATTCAAATTTTTATTGACAATCAAATAGAGATGACAGTTACAAATCATAAATGTGATTATTTATTTTTTCATCCTTTCACTTCACATCTCTCTCTACTTGTATTGACATTTTTCTTTTTTTCCTCTTTAAGAACACAAAGTAAAATAGAAAATATTTGAACATTTGAGTAGAGGTGAGCAGGGGACGTCACTGATGTTCCTTTTTTTCACTTTTTTGATATTTATTCACATGAAGGAGGTCTCAAATACGCCCAAAATGACGACGACTCATTTTTGACCAGACATGATGTTACTCAGACTTAGACAAACTTCACTGAGCCACAAGGGAAATGATTTGGACACAGACGCTCACACAACACAATATAATATAATAACAAAGGGTAAAAAATATAAGTGGTAATAAGTAACAAAAAAAGACCTAATTATATAAATGTAAATGTACATAAATGTAATAAAAATGAACATCTCTGGTATTTATTATTGACAGGACGTGGGTGGTGGGTTGTTGAGGTTCGGCTTTTGTACGGCAGCGTTTTCAGTTTGAGAGAACTTTTCGGTCAGACTCAGAACGTGTTTTTGTATTTGTGCCTTAAATATGAGTTAACAGCCCGACACCAGCCCTCTGTCCTTTCTTTTATTCATGTGCGGAAATGGTTTAATCACGACTGTTGTAGCCCCAGGCCCAGTGTGTCGCCCTCACATGTGTCGTGCTTTACCGCTGTCAAGAACATCATCCGACTTTTGCGTATTTCAGCTAAATCTATCAGCAAAGCAGGTGAACGAAAAAGCCAAAACAAAAAAAGCCAAATCGTCAGACTGCGGCTCAGAAAAGTTGAGAGACAAAAAGCTCAAAAGTCTCCGTAACGACGCTGGTCGTCGGGGCAAAAATCACAGAGTTTTTTCAGCGGTCGGCGCAGAGTCGGCCGCAGCTTCGCACCACGAAGAAATGAACGATGAGGAGAGAAAAAGGGAGAGAAGCAGCGGTGAGTGAGGCTGAGGGAGAGGAGCTGCATGTCAGGGACAACCAGGAGAGCGAAGCAGGGACCAGCGCACGGCCACAGGTAACAAGAGAATACGCCCGTAATAATCAATAGGGAAATCTGGCTCTTGCAGTAGGAGTATGAGTATGACATCATCACATTCTAGAATCGGAATTCCACCAATCAGATCGCAGCAACAGAACTTAAAGACACTACAAAGCTTTGAAGTGTCAAAGCTCAAAGAAGCAGAGAATGTGGGTTGTTCTCGCTTTCAGCAGCAGAACATTTGAGAAGAGAGTTCAGATCTACGGCAAGAGGCAAACAATAATCCTATAAAGAACAGAAAAGCACATTGATATTTTGCCTCTTCATGAAGACAAAGCTTCAAAGACTTCAAAGCTTTGAAGTGTCCACAGACAGACGGACGGACAGACAGACGGACAGCGCCATACCATAATACGTCCCGTTTTATCACATTTTGCAGCTGATGCACGCTGGGAAAGAGGGCGGGGTCGTGCTGATCCCGACACAAGAGGCTCATGTGGCGGTGGAGCAGGCTCAGCACGCCTCCACCAGCAGGTAACCACAGTGTTATTATGATTAGGATTATGATTATTACCGCGATTACAAACGTGTTTCCTGCAGCGGCGATGAGGAGCGTCTGAGCCACAGTGGAGACGGAAGAAGCGTCTCTCCGTCAGACCCGGTCGAGTCTTTGTCGAATTTCACCAGAAAAGTCGGAGCTTTCGTCAACAAACCAAACGCGCAGGTAAAAATACGGCGGGTGCGTGAATCTGGTCATAAAATAAAGGGACTGTGGTGATTTCTCTGGTGTTTTTCAGTTGACGGCGGCGAGTCTGGACCTGCCGTTTGCCGCGTTCGCTCCCAGAGGTTTAGACGCCGAAGAGAATGACCGAATGGTACAAATTAAACCTTTATATATAGTTTTTTTTTTTTTTATTTCAGACACAAATATTATGCTTTCTATAGTTAAAAAGAAAGAACAGGATAGGAACAGGATGACATGACGCCTAAATTTTCTGTCCAGCTGCAGTTTCCTCAGTTAAAAAGCTTCAAATTTCATAATAATTCAGCACATTTCTGTAGCACCTCTGACCTCCAGGGAACCAAATCATTTTGTTCAGAAGTCATGAGTTATTCTGCATGTTTTTTGTGCTTAAAGTGTTAAAATGTCATGTGGTGCGACTAATAACAGCAGGAATTCTATGGCTGGAGTTTAATAACAGACAAAGTCGACTTGGGTGAACGGTTCTTTAGGCGTTTTTCTACATTTGATGCATTTTCCAGGGCAGTAGTTTGTTCATTAAACTCAAGCAGGCGACTGTCATATTGGAGCAAAAGAAAATATCAATATGCATTAAAAATCTAAAGAAACACAACAGTTTGTTTCTGTACACTTCATATTACTCACAACTTAGATTCATGTCCCAACCATGTGTTAGAAAATGAAACTATTTTAAGGTTATTCTCGGGTCGCACCACACGACATTTTACACTAAAAATGCTTCATATAAATGTTAAACACAGATTTATGCTCCTGACACTGGAAATATTTGAAAAAGTTCAATAGAAACGAATATTTTTGATATTTAAAAATGTGCCTGTTGAAAATCCTTATGCGTCATTGACCCGTAAACATCTGTATGGTCTGAAATGGGGGCGGGCGCTTTGTCCTGAGGGTCATTTTTTAATCCACTGGTGCAACAAATGCAAATTTCTGTTAAATATTGGGGACTCTAATCTCTCAACAAGTTGTTATAATGATTGATGTGAGGCCGGATTAACTCGAGGTCCAAAAAGTCTCATTTCTGGTCTCTTCTTGTGCGTATTTGTCCGTGTTGCGTCTGATTGTTTTGTCCTTGTTGCAGGTGCAGCCCCCGGACTCGCCCTCGTGCCCGTCCCCGCTCCAGGGCAGTCTGCACTCACAGGGCTCCGAGGGCTCCGGGCCCCACGACGACTTTGTCATGGTCGATTTTGTACGAGACGCAGTATTTTCACAGTTTTAGTTTGTCTGCAGAGGTTTTATTAAACACGTGTATATCCATGTTACACATTTATCCTCCTCTCCGCACACTTCCTGTGTATTTATATGATTATTGTGCCTGTTGCAGAGGCCGGCGTTCTCCAAAGACGACCTGCTGCCCATGGACCTGGGCACGTTCTACAGGGAGTTTCAGAACCCGCCTCAGCTCAGCTCCCTGTCGCTGCACATCAGCTCCCAGTCCATGGCCGACGACCTGGTCAGTCTGCAGCTCACCAAGGAATAAAGTGTTTGATTTACGCAGGACACAAAGCACCAGGGGTTTGCACCGCCCCGAGTCTGACGATACGATACAATAATTACTACGGATGTAACAATAACGTAAATCTGGTGATATCGTCTGGTCAGAGGTCTCACAGTAATATCCTGGAGCATCCCAATATATCGAATCCCGAGTCTCTTTGCTTAAATGAACAGTTCTGATACAGAAATAGCTAAAAAAAAACAGAGGGAACTACATAGACCATGATCCTTTGCTCCGTTTCAGCGCAGACGACGTGAAGAAATAACTGTTCTAAGCACTTTGACATCTTCATTCTTTGGATTAAGTCTGTGAAGCATTTTTAGAGGAAAAAGGAGCAGATTCACCACAAAATAAATAAATAAATAAATCTGGTACAGTGAGATGTTTATGGTGAAAATATCGCACAGAGAGATTTGGATTTCGTTCCATCCCTAATGACAATAAATGCTGCACCATGACTGGGCAAAGCGTTTTATTACGTCAGTCTTGTTATTCTGTAGAATATCGTCATATCGTGAGTTTTCCCACGATATCGCAATAAATATCGTCCCGTGAGGTTCAGACCGTATCGTTACATCCCTAATAATTCTAATAATATTGTGAACTCCACCTTTACGAGAACCTAATTGTATGAAATATAATTTATTACCTTTTTTAAATCATGAGAACAGCGAATGCAACTCATGAATTTTAGTGAAAAATATTATTTTAAAAATCGATCAGATGCATTGAATTGTGCAATGAAGTATCACAATATATCACTTCTTACACCCTCCAAAGCACTTTACATCATTATTCACTCCGCACTCGGTGATGGTCGGACTCTACGGCTCTGAGGAGTCCTGACAAACTGCACCAACCCGTTTTCTGACAGAATTGAAATAAAATTCCACACCCGATCCCACCCGATATAAATACAAACCGACACCTGAACCGCACCCGAATGAAAATCAGTCCGAGAGCCAAAAAAGAGCCACAGCTTTATACTCTCCACTCACTAGTTTTTGTCATTACCCAAACAGTCTTTAGTCAGTCTCAGGAATCCTGCAGCTGCTCCGGGGTCCGTCCACAGATGCTCCATGGAGACTCCCCGGGTCTGCGCAGCTTTAGAGATCCGATAGTTTGGGCACAAGTTCAGCCAAAACTCACAGAAAGAGGCCGAATAATATTGATTCATTCAGACGTGTGACAAGTTGTAGCGCCAGTTTTGAATGAATCAGCCTCACGTGTCTGTATTTTATTCTCATCTTTAATTTCACCCTGTGTCTCTCAGGTCCTGTCGCTCCTCTAACTATAATAATACATTTTATTTATCAGGCGCCTTTCTGGACACTCGGTCTCATTACAACAACATAAACTAATTAAATACAATTAAAACATACCGTTAAAGTGGGACAGTATTTATTTGATTGTATTTCGTGTTTACTTTAGTATTTAGTGTTGTTTTGTAACTCTCCTCTTTCCTCCTCAGGACTCTTTACCTGAAAAACTCGCCGTCTACGAGAAAAACATGGACGAGTTTGACGCTTTCGTCGACATGCTGCAGTAACTCGACTAAACACAAACTGACAAATAAAAAAGAAACAGAAGGACTCGGAGACTCGGAGGTGAAGTCAGTGCAGAAATCAAACACTAAAATCTTATTGTAGCTCCTTTGTAAATATCCAGTCCACTGAAACTCACGCACAAGCTGCTTTTTTCTTAAAGTTTAAGCTCATTGAAGGATTTAAATTCATCTATAAATAATCTCTCTCAACACTAGAACAATGGAAGATTATTAAACTGGATTTTAAATGTTTGAATTGATCATTTTTACCATAATTAAGACTAAAATGCCGCTCAGTTTGGCCTCATAATGTTTCGAAGTGTCAAAAAATTTAACTAAAAACTAAAATCTGCTAAATTCGTTTAAAAGAAAGTGTCAAAAAATCTAATATTTGAAATTCAGATGTTCAAAATCTTCCGTAAATCTCTTTTTCCCTCACTAAAGGGAGGCCAGTTATTCTGTAATATTTGATCTTTGCAGCCTTTACGCTTCAGTAGTTTTGTTTTCAGACAAATAATTCCAGTTCAAACGGGGCGCGCTGCCAATCTCACATGTTATTGTATTTTAAGGATTTAACCCGAGAGAAACGCAGACTTCACAGCCCCTTGTTTGAATAAAATTGCCAAAAAGTTGATAAATATTTGTTAAGAGAAAATCCGGTGACATTAAAGCTGCATTGTGTAACTTTTCTGGTGCAAAAAGTTACTGAGTGCGGCTTTAAATCCCGAATCAGAATCATTTTGTGGACTCCCAGCTGGTATGGGACTTCACGAGGGGAAAACAGATTTACACTTTTAATTTATAAATCTTTTTTTTCTTTTTCTTCTTAATTTCAATCAAGTTTTGAAACACTTACAGTAAAAAAATAAGATTAACCGACTGAAGAAGCCAAAACTCGCTACGATTTCAGTTTCAAAACGACATGACGTGTACAGTTTCCATCTCACCCTCATTAGAAACGTGTATATTTTTGTAAAAAGGTAGAGAATTATTGCCATACCGAGCTCCGTAATTCACGACTGTTTGGTTAAAGCTTTAATTTACTGTTTAAATCCAATAAAAGCATGACTGGTTTACCCTCAACACGGTTTATCTTCTTTTTTCCACCGTTTAAATAATTGTTGAAAATGTTTGTCGGGCTGTGGTTCTTGTTGCCGGGCAGAATACGAGATTCACTCTATATATTTTTGAGTTCAGATTTTTACCTTGACGTGTTTTTGTAGTTATAGTTTTGTAAAAAGAAAAAAAAGACAAAATGGCTGACAGAATTAACCCCATTAAAGCTGCACTGTGTACTTTTCTGCTGCACTGTCCGTCTCCATGGCAGCTTTGTTTTTTTCTGGAATGTTTTATAGTATAGCTTTAAAATATTCCATCATATTTTCCCATCTTTTCGACATTGTACAGAGACATAACGGATGTTTTTGAGTGTGTAGAACATCCCAGGCAAAGCAGCGATATCTCCATGGAGACGAGAAGGTGAAAGTTACGCAGTGCTGCTTTAAATCTGTCATTTTTGCGGTTATTTTGCCATTTTTTCCATGTTTTTTTAGTATTTTGATTTAAACCGCTTTGGTTTTAAAAAGGTACGCTCGTGTTTCCGGTGGAGAGTCCCCGTGGAGAGGTAATCACTTTGCCCGGAATGTTCCGTAGTGTGGCATTAAACCGGTTTGTTGCATTACACATATATTTTTGCTCCGAATTACCTTGAAAAACATGCATATTCTTACCTCCCTTCTTCACAGATCTGACCTGTAACCGTGCCTCACTGCACCGCCACCTCGATTTTAATGCCGTACTGTGAAACATTCAAGGCTAGAGCATCTCCATGGAGACCAGCAGGTGGCATAGAGCAGATTTAATTGACCGTTTTAATCCGTGAAATACTTTTACATCCAAAACAGTTTTTTTTTTTTGCTTTCTACAGTGTTTGTGATGAGGTTTTAGGTTTTTCCCATGCGTGTTTGAGTAATATAGTGATCTCTCCTGGTCTGGGCAGCAGTTTAATTCCCAAAATACATGCGTTTAAGGTGCGCTGTGCAACTTTTAGGTCCCGTCCCCTGTTCGTTTCCATGGATACGCCACTGCTCTGCCTGGAATGTCCCACAGTGCGACTTTAAACAGCTCTACTTTACATTTATTCAATCACAGGTAGTTTTACAGCTCAAAAATACCCGGGAAAAACAGAAATTCTGACTGAGCGGGGTCACCTCTCCACAGATCTGACCTGTACCATGGCCCGGTTTGCCATAAATGTTGTGTTAGCCGTCAATACCCTGTAAAAGTAAAATACCCCAAATACGTGACATTTCTTCATCTTTTACAAATGAACCAAACCTTTCGTTTCTTTCAAATGGAATTTATTGTGGTGCTTTAATATTCCATCGTGTTTTCCGCGGGGGCTGCGACAGGGTCCAAAACCTTCACTTTTTCTTTTTTTTTTTAGCTTTTTCTTTTTAAACATACAACCCTAAAAATTCATGTGCCCTCATTTTGTCACAATGTCCACGAGTACAGCCGTTTTAACTCAGCAATATGCTATTTTAGGCTGCGGAACCGTTCAAAAGTTTACCTTCAAACTCTATAAATCAGAGGGGAGACCAGCGTTACACCAACTCTCCAAATGACCACGTTTCTATTCGGTATTGTAATGTCTAGAGTTTAGCCACTATGAACATGCCTTAACTTCTTTGACGCCGGAAACGCAAATAAAATAAAAAAAAAAAAAAAAGAAGAAAATTCACAGAGACAGTGTAATTTGATGTTCAAGTCCACATAAAAATATGCTACTCCCATTTTTTTCCCCCCATTTCGGTTGTTTTAATGTAAAATCTTTCGTCAGGAATGGTTTGGGATGCGTAATAAGATGATGATGATGATGATATAAGGCAGGGAAAAAAATCCAAAAAGAAAAGGTGGCTCCCCGATTTTAAAAGTCTACAAAGATGCGTTCAAGTCCGTCCGAAATAAACGTTTTTTTGTTGTTGTTGTTGTTTTTTTTAAACGATGTGGCGCAGTCCCGGAGCAGCAGAGAGCGGAGGGAGAGTTTTCGAGTCTCGAGTCAGCGCGAGGAGGAGACGGGGAAGGACGCGGGAGGCGAGGATCAGGCCGTGTTGAGCAGGTCCTGAATGGCTTTCTGCTGCGTCTCGTTCAACGTGGAGACGCACTGTGTCCATAAACCAGCGGAAACCTGAAACGCACAAGGGAAAAAATCGTGTTTAAATTCACTCGCGGACGTGGTTTTAGTGCATCCCTGCGCTGTAATGTCTATGGAGACGTCACTGCTGGGTCTGGAATGTTCCATAGTATTTGCGTTTATTCAATTACAGGTGTTTTTATTGATTTATTTACTTTATTTAAGTTAAAGATTGTTATTATGAAGGAAACTAAACTACTTTTTACTCCAAAAACATGTTAAATAACCCTGTAAGTAGCGAGTCTCTACATAATAAGGTGCCTGCATTACTATTTGTGCTCCATTTGGACAGGAAAGAAAGAGGTGGACAAATAAAGTTGTAATTTTGATCTGTGGGGATCACGGAAGAGACTTCTTATAATGTTTACTAATGGAAAATAGTAATGCAGGCACCTTATTATGTAGAGACTCGGTACTTACAGGGTTATTTAACATTAGTACCATTAGTAAACATTTAAAAAAAAGTCTTTTCTGTGATCCCCAAGTTCATTTGTCCACCTCTTTCTTTACTGTCCAAATGGAGCACAAGTACATTGAAAATAGGACGTTTACGATTAATATTGTGTGTTTCAGGGCAGCTTATGATCCTGTGAATCTTTATTTTTTCTCTTATTTTAACTCTAACTCCTCGGTCCCGCTCACCTGAACTTGTCGAATAACGTTGGCCAGTCTTTTGCTGCAGGCGTCTTCACATTTGATGGATTCACTCGCAACTCCGTCCGCGATGATCAGGAAGATTTTCGGAAGGTTTGCGTTGTCTGGGCCCAGGACGATGGGGTTGTTACTGCGGAAGAATGAGCCCACGTTTATTTTACCGTTTAAAAAGGGTCCGTGTTACACAATTTTCTGATCTACGTTATAATTTTGTGTCGTTTTGTTTGATTCTCACATGTTTAAAACGCACAAACTCTGCAGATTTAGGCCGAGTTCTTCTCTCAGACAGAAAATGCGGTAAATAAGCAGTATTTTTTGAGGCGGGAACAACATTATCACACGTCTTGAAGCTCACAAGAGTCAGTTTTGTGTAATGCCGGAGCGTTAAACACTCGTTACCTTTCGATGAGGTCGCACAGGTAGTCGAAGGTGTGCACCGCCTCCTCCTTGTCCTCTTTGAGCGGCAGCCAGCTCAGCCAGTGGGGGAGCACCTCGTTGACGTTGACCCACTCCGGCTGGAAGCGCATGACTTTGCCCACGGCGGAGATGCAGTTCTCTGTGGCGTTCACGTTTTCTTTGGAGCGGGAGTCCGGCGCCTGGATCACGCCCACCAGCCGCGGGATGGCCTCTGAGGAGAGAGAAAGGACGTCTGTGTGAGTTATTGGATCTCAAGTTTGGTGAAAACCGGGGAAAATATACTGAAATGTTTGTAACTTAAAACACAGCGATTCTGTCGGTCTTACACAAACCTACACCAAAACTATGTCAATCATTTGTACTCCATTTTGTGCCGCAAAGTTTAGTTTGTGAAATTAACGATTCTTTTATAGGTTAAATTGGGGTTAACCAGCCCCCAGGAAGCTTCAAAATGCTCTAAAACGGCCAAAATGGAGTTTGTGCTGTTTTGTGCTGGAAAGTTTTGTTTCTGCTATTCTGGTTTTTAAGATATCAGCAGTTTTATTTTCGGCCGATGACGTCATCCAACCCTCCAAACTGTTAAATAGTGCTCAAAACAGGCAGAAAATTGTATGAAACTTTGCATTTTGTTTGTGCTGTGACGACGGACTCCATTTTGGGCGTTTTTGAAGCTTCCTGTGGGGCTGGACGACCCCAGTTTGATCTATAAAAGAATTAGGGCTGCAGCTATCGATTATTACAGTAATCGATTATTCTGTTCGAATAATCGTTTCAGCCCTAAAAAGAGTCGTTAATTTCTCCAAAACTAAAGCAGCACAAACGAAACTCTTTGCAGCACAAAAGAAGCACAAACGATTGACATAGTTTTTGTGTAGGTTTGTGTTTGATGGGGCGACTTCACACACGTGATCTCAACTAGAAATTTTGCAGGGTGGTTGGACTTTGTATACGTTTAATTGCCCTTTATTTACTCTTAAAGAAACTTATAGCCACAATATTTAACTCTGTTGTCGCAGTATCTAATTTACCCTTTGTTGCCATGTTAAAAAATGAAAAACAGTGACCACTAGACCAAAAAAGTGATTAAACTACACGTTGAAAGTATTTTGTTTTCAGTTAACTTCATATGATAAAAAGGACACATACAGACACCAATTCTTACTTGTAGTTGCACCAAATACAATTTATTGCACTGCTTGTAAATCATAGCTCCTCACCCAGAACTAAAGCAGGACTGAATCAGGATATTTGAGCAGGACTGAACCAGGTTTAAACCAGAATTGAACGAGGACTAATCCAGGACTCATCCAGGACTATTTTATACCAAGACTAATAAAAGTGCAATTACTTCAGCTTGAGTTATTTATTTATATTTAAGTGCATTTTTGCTGCTTTATACACCTCCCTCTGTTTAAAATCAGTCTCCTTTAGCACAAAACTGGGTTAAAGTGTTCAAATGAATCATGTTTTCTTTAGGAAGGAGGTCAACAAGAGCAATGTCGCCCTCTGCTGGAGATTTAAACCACACACTATGAACCGCTGTGTATGCAACTCCGTGTTTCCCGCTCTATTCCCGCCGTCTCACCTTTGCAGAACTTGCAGTAGTTGGCTCCTCCGTACTGCGCCATGACGCCGACGCCGTACGCGGCCGCCTGCCTCACCTCGGGCACCGGGTCGATCAGGGACTGCAGCATGGGGCCCAGGAAGTAGTCGGCGTATTTGAAGGAGGAGGGGCTGCAGTGCTCCACCACGTCGTCGAAGATGCACAGACCCCACTGCCGGTCCGCCCACGGCCGCTCCGCTCGCTAAAGGGAGGACGGCGAAGGGTCAACGCAGGTTTGTTACGGCAGATTAACGACAGAACGTTATGATATAAACTGCAGTATTTTACATCCAAACTGACCAGTAGTTCTATGATGAGAGGAAGCAGCTGCTCAAACCAGAGCAGCACGTTTTCTTTGTGAGAGCTGAAGATGGAGTGAAGAATGTCCGACACTTTGGTCAAAATGTACACGTCATTCTCGTCCTGAAACATAAAAAGGTGACAGATGTTTACATATATTCTTACACACTGGGGATGTCACCGGAATATGGTATCGTCAAAGGTGTCACAATAATATCATGGACCATCACAATATATCAAATCAGTGATGATGCAGAAATAGTAAAAAAAAACACAGGGGGAACTACATAGACCATGATCCTTTGCTCCGTTTCAGTGCAGACGACGTGAAGAAATAACTGTTCTAAGCACTTTTACATCTTCATTCTTTGGATTAAGTCTTGTGAAGCATTTTTAGAGGAAAAAGGAGCAGATTCACCACAAAATACCATAATAAATATTGTACGGTGAGATAAATATGGTGAAAGTATCGTACAGAGAGACTAGGATATCGTTCCACCCTGATGAACACATTTTATCGGCCGTTACCTCGTCTTGTAGCGTCTCCTCCACCTGTTCGTCGTAATCTTCATCTTCCCTTTTGTCTGTAGAAACAGAAATACAGGATTTACATTTAAAAGTAAGTATTTTGTTTAGTTTTTTTTATTTAAGCAGCATTATTTCTCTGGTTTTAAGATTCTTCACTATTTTTTATACTATTTAATGCAACAGCCCATTATTGTGCTCACTTTATTATTGAATTTTATCATCTCGTGCACTCGTATCTTGTTAAATCTGTACTTTATAATTGTCCATGTGCTCAAAGTACTTGTTGTGTTTGTGTAATCATGTCATTTTGTAATAGGAACCGACTGAATAACAGTTCTTGAACTGAGTCTGGCCAGTCTTTATGCAACTTTATGTTTACAGGTTAAACTTTCCTTAAAATAAAAAAATAAAAAAGCCAAAATGTCTAAATTCTGTGTATAAAAAGTATTTCTATGCATTTTGTTGTAGACGTTCAAAAAATTCCTTAGTTGTCAACATTTATCTTAATATGATTGGGACTGTGCTGAAGCAAAAAGTATTGTGTCGTAAATCTGGAAAAATATAAAAGATAATAATGATAATAGTCCTGTCTTACACTTGTACAGAGCTTGTTAAATTTATAAAGCATGAAACTTTAATGTAACTTCTAATTTGTCAGCTAAATATTACTTTAAATAAGAGATTTTGCTAAGTAAAAAAATCAGTTCACAGTCGGCATTAAACCTTTCTATTATGATGAAGACCAAACAAGTACACGTTTAATTCATTAAAACGTCGTATTATAGTTCATCTGTTGGACTCGTACCTTGTCGGAGTCTCTGGTTTTTAAAATGCTCCTCCAGTTTCCCCTTCAGGATCCCTCCGAGCTCCTCGAACTGCGCCTTCTCCAGGCAGCCGTCGCCCATCAGCTCGATGCACTTGGCGAACGAGTGCATGATCTCGGAGAGCAC
Organism: Odontamblyopus lacepedii; assembly: GCA_034769755.1. Lineage (NCBI taxonomy): Eukaryota > Metazoa > Chordata > Actinopteri > Gobiiformes > Gobiidae > Odontamblyopus > Odontamblyopus lacepedii. The sequence continues at coordinate 3,408,785 of CM068366.1, forward strand.
GTCCGAGTCCGGCTCCGTCCCGATGGATTTGATCAGCGGGTCGCTCATGAACTTCCACATGTCCGACAGGTACTGAGGCCCGTGGACCCGAGCGCACTCCAGCAGCAGCGGCATCGACTCCGCGGCGGCGACTCGGACGCGTGGAGAGACGGTCAAGGAGGGATAAAGGAGATTTACCGCTACAGATATGTCTAAACTACTGAAGGGAATCGAATGAGACGATACAGAAGCAAAAGGATATCATCGTGGAAGTAGAATTTGAGCAAAGGAACCATGAGTTTGGCCACGTCTTCTGCGTACTCCATAAATCCCTCCTTCAACTCTTTGGCATAACACACCTGGAGAACAAAACAATCCCAGTTGAAATGTTTAAATCCTCCGAGCACAAAATAAAGTATAATCGTATGTATAACTGTATAAACGTCCTCACCAGCATCTGACAGGCCGTGGCCTTCTCCTCCAGTCCGGCCGTCTTGATCCCGAAGCTCTGCTGATCTCCCAGATTCACAAACTCCCATCCGTCGTCCTCAGAGATGCTCTCCATGTCCTGAGCTGCGAGACACCATAAAAAAAAGGTTTGTTTACAATCACGTTAATGTGTCAAATACATTCTTAAACCCACTGGTCCAGGGCAATTCTGTTTGTTTATTAAATACGGGACAGTGCGCATTAAGCCACGTGTGTTAGTGCAGCTGTAAATGTGCCAGAGTTTGTCGTGCAGGATCATTTTTATCTGTAGTCTCATTGGCAGGACAATGTCAAGACAAACAGGACATAGGCACAGAAACATTCAGTCAAGACATTAAAGATCAGTGAATATTAATAGTAAATACAAAATGGAAACGTGCTAAAGCGCACACAGCACATAGAGAAAAGACAAAAACAAAGACATTTGTTGTGATGTTGAAACACACATTAATTGTGTTCACATGTCTGATTATCACAGATGTACTAAAGCTCTGGCTGGAGTCATGTTCCTTATTTCTGCAGGGACCAGATTCCAGGAGTGTGCGGCACCAACTGAAAAGGCCCACTTGTCCAAAAGAAGTCTTTCTGAATGTGAATTGAACTGCCAAACTTTCTTTTTTACAGCAGAACAAAGATTTATTTATGTTAGAGAGGCAAGAGCCAAAGGAAGAAACTAGTTCTTCTGTAAACGGGCAAGTGATAAAATTTCACAACTGCATCAAAGTAACTCCAGGACAGAGCTCAGTTTACCTGCCAGATATTTGATAAGCACATATATGAATGCGACTTACTGTCCAGTAGCGCCACCTCTGGTTTGATGGAGGCGGTTCTCATGAGCGGCCCCATCACCACAGGGAGGTACTGCTGGAACTCTTTCCCCAGAATCTTACACATGCGCGCCCAGGCCGAGATCATGTACGACGTCTGAGGGGAACAGAGGCCGTTATTTTCTCTCTCTCTTTACATAGATCCGTCCAGTGGTCATTTAAAAACATCTCACCTGTGGGTCGTCGTCCTCCAGGTCGTTGAAGTCCGTCTGTGTTTTGAGGAGCAGCTGCATCACCGCGGCTGCGTCGGACATGAACTGAACAAAAACATCACCTCGGGGTTAGAGCGCCGTCTTACACCAGGACTACAGGTGTTTAACGTGTCAAACTGTCCTTTCTCTGCCTTTTAAACCACTGAATAAACATTTAAACTCCAACTCTTTACCTTCTCCTTCCCCACGGCGAGCCCGATCAGGCTGATGCACTCGATGGTCTTCCCCCGCAGCAGACGCAGCTCCTTCTGAACGGCGTTTTCCACGATGTTTTTGAGCGACGGCATGAACAGGTCGTAGTACGGCACGAACTTCTCCTCCGCCGTGTCCGCCACAGACGCGATGGACGTCACCACCTGCTCCAGGACCAGCTTCGTGCCCTTCTGGATGAGCTACGGCGAGAGACACGCGTCGGTAAAGTCCGTTCGCCGCCCCAAACGTTCCGTGTTAATGCGATAATCTTTACCTCCTGTAGTTTGGCCTGCATGATGGCGCAGAGGTGCTGCACCAGGCTCTCCAGATACGGCACCAGCAGAGACTTGGGGCAGTCCTCGGTGAAGTTTATGAGCGCGGCGGCAGCGTGAGCCTGGACCCGCGGGTGCCCCTGGTCCTTCATCGTGTCCAGCAGAGCCTCGATCACCTGGACACAGCACCAGGGCCGGAGATTTACACATTATACAAGAGTTTAGCGCTGATCGGGCTGTGTGAGGCAACAGACAAACAACTTAAGGTCCCAAAATCAAGAGAGTTTGATCAGACGGACGGCAGGTTTGGGGCGATTCATCAGAACTAGAGTCAAAACCAAAGTGACTGTGGCTTTAGCAGAAACAGAACGCTGCTTTGCCTCCAAACAACACAGACTCAAATGAAAAAGATAATTCCACTTGGTGCCACACGTGTATCTAGTATCTGTCTTCTGTTCCGTGTTTATTCGCTCAGTTTCTTTGTACCTTGTGGTGGAATTTCTTCTGGAAGGTGGGAGCGAAGTCTGTGGCCATTTGTCCGATGGCGTTGCAGGCGGCGTACCGAACCCGTGGATGCTGCGAGGAAAACAAAAGGTCAGATTGTGCTTTAACCTTTGTAACTGCTGCCAAATAATGTACATTTTTAAATATATACACGATTATATTTTTATAATCTTACGGGGTCTGCGCAGAACCGGAGCACCACACCCACGATCTCGTTCAGAATCGTCTCCATCTGTTGGTGACATCCTTCTCCGATCGCAGACAGAGCCATGAGCCCCGCGTGACGGTATTTCCAGTCCGCTGCAGAGAGAAATGACAAATATTTCAAAAACTAGAACCTCTAGAAGTTTCAAAAGTCCAATGTGGATTTCTTTATTCTCCATTATAGCGGAGGTGTCAAACGTACGGCTCTGGAGCATCTGCATGATGTGCTGTTTGATTATCGGTAAAATGATTTTCCCTCCCAGTCCACAGGCGATTCGGTCCAGGGCGCTCTCCCCAGCCACAGCGTTACTACGGAAACAACAAACATTTAGTGTAAGGCGTCCTGTTTGGGACAAAATAATATTCTGTACTGACATGTGGCCAACAGAGGCATTTTTATACAAAACATCTTCAATGATTGGACTTCTCAAAGTGTTTTAGGGCTAACGCATGCGATTAATCACAAAAAAAAAAAAGACTGTTTTTTTTAAACGCAGATTAATCTCACAATTTATTCTGAACGCTCCTCTGTGGAAAGTGCGGATGGACCTGAAGGCGGCGCAGGTTATTAGGTCACTGATCCTTAAAACTAAGGTAGTTTGCAGATATTGCAGTGTTGAACTCTTTCCACAGAAGCACAAGTTTAAAATACCATCTTAAAGCAAAACACGAGTTTGATTCAGTGGCAGCAACGACGACGCTACTTGTACCAACAAAAAGCCGAGTGCACCCGCGGAAATGTTAAAACTCCCCGTGATAGAAGAATGTCAGTAGTATAACTTTTTGATAATTGCATTTTTGTCACTGTAACTTTTGTAACTGTGATTAATCATTGAATCAAAATTCTAAAATGTGATAATCTGATTTTAAAAAAATTCTTTGATAGATTTGTTAAAAAAAAAATAGTGCCAATTCATGAGCCACATTTGTCAAATACTGAATGTTTTACCTGTCAAAGTCGTCGTCCTCGAGCTCGTCCGCCTGGGCCCACTCGTCGTCCTCCTCCAGATCCACCATCATGGCCAACATCTGAGGAACTGAGCACACACACAATCTGATGAGTACAGACTTCATATTCACATCCTCCTGTATATACGTGTTTATATAAGTTTATATTTGTGTAGAACTCCTCCTCAGGCCTCACCGCTCTGAGCCACGAGCGCCTGGTGCTTCCTCAACATGGCCGCCGCCGTCTCCGATAACGTGACGATGACCTCGAGCGAGAGCTGCCGCTGCATGTTCGACAGGTTTGTGTCTGCGCAAAGCTGCAAAACAAAACGCGTCACAGTCAAACGGAGACTTTAAGTCGGACGCATTTCACTCTGGAGATTCAGAAACGCATAGAACTTCTGTTACATGCAACATTTTTTTGTACTTTTTTCCAAATTCAAATAAAACTCTCGTCTTATTCTGAAACAGATGCACTGCCTGTTTGCGAATGATGCAAAATAAGGACAGTTTCTATGGTGATTACCCATTTAAAACTAAATATTACATGTTCTGAACAGGGAAAATGTTTCAAATAACGGAAATTTCAAAGCCATGAATATGAAGACGCACGGAAACGCGTCGAGGGACAAAACGAACCTCAGGAAGTCGCTAATTAAACATTCAACACTTTATTTGTTTGTATTTTTCTGGTTTTGATTCTGACCCGGAGACAGAGCTGTAGTGTCGCCTCCAGGTTCGGTCTCAGGTATTTAGGCGCCGTGTCTGCGATTTCCACCAAAGACTTCAGCACCGAGTCGTCTCCCTGGTAACACGAGTCGTTCACTGACTGCAGGAAAAAACAAAAACAATAAAAGTTCAATAACAAGTTTAATTATACAAGGCCATAGATATGATCGCCATTTTATCATGAAAGACGGTACGAAATCTGAAAATATCAAAGCATTTTTTCACTTTTGAGGATTCCTTCTTATTTTGTTTCTCTGCCTGGAATGTTCCGCAGTGTGACATTAAACAGCTCCAACTTAAATTTATTACATTTTACGGCTTTATAGCTCAAAAATCCCCAGAAACACAGGCATTCTGACTGCGAGGAGATAACAAGCAATAACACTTCCGTGAAAGAAAAGCATTTGATGGACCCTCCACCAGAAAAGTTAATGAAGCAGGTCTGAGATTTCAAACTTTTTAAGAATAATAAGTCAAAAACAAAAAAAAAAAAAAAACAGAATAAATCATTTTCGTACTTGTAATATTCCTGGCAGCAGATCTGAAAAGTGTTTGAGGAGAACTGCGTTTCCTTCATTGGCCAAAACAAAAGAGGCGGCAGCTCGAGACGCCAGCATTTGGATCTGAAAACATTTACATATTCGATTATTAATATTATTTATACAACTTTTTAATTGATTTATGCTGATTTTAAAGGCATTAGAAAACCGTACCTGTGGGTTGGCCTGGTCCTGCATGCACTGAACCAGCATTCTTTTAATAACGTCCAAGTAGTGTTGCTGTTGGTTTCCGAAAATTCCAGGGAAATTCCTAAAAAATGTCAAGTTTTTAGTTAATATATTTGCCTGTAATTGGCGTGTTGAAAGTCTACTTAAAGTCCAAGTTCTCACCAGAATATGTGTAGAGCGGCTTCTCTCAAACCCACGTTATTAGAATTGACAGAATCAAACAAAAACTTTAGCACTTCGGGCCACTGGTTGTTCCCGTCGTCATCTGGAGGAAAAAGGTTTGGAAAAACACGTGAATACAGATTACACACGAAGCGAAGACTTGAAACTGTAGATTGACGTCTGGTTTTAAGAGATTTTCTGTCAACAGAGACATCCGCAGGAACATTTTGAGCACGTTTCTGATATACTTGTGATTAACGCAGAGACTTGAAATCTGTGCTTTTATTTTGGCATTTCACACCAGTCCGTAGAGAAATAAGCGCGAGATGAGAGCGCAAAGTTGGAAAATTAGCAATAAAAAACGACTCAAATGGCTAAAAATCAAACTTGTTGCCACTCCTACAAAAGCACCACCTTCATGTTTACATCTGTACTTAATTTGAGTCATTTCATTGAGTTGTAAATTACTTAAAAACAACTTTATAAAGGTAAAAAGTCAGTTACTTATGTAGCCAGCCATGTTATTCTTTGTACAGAACACTTATTTGAAGCCACTAGGCAATGTAGCAAAGAATTTAAGTTGTATAAGAGCGTTTATGTTCTTAATTTTAACCAAATATTGTGATATTTTTTTTTTTTTGCAGGGCAGGTGTAAATCTGCTTCTCACCGATGAGGTTCCTGGACAGCTCGGCGGCGATGTCACACACTTTCTTCCTGATGTTGGGCGAGGTTTCGTGGGAAATGGCCGTGAGCAGCTCCGTTTTTATGGCCATCTGCATCTCCACCGTGAGCCCGGGAAACACCTCCTCGAAGGCGGAGGAGAGGAGCCGCCGCAGCAGCACCGCCGCCATCTGCCTAACCTGCCCGGCAACAGCACAAAGCACAGGTGAGCGCAAAGGTTTTTCCAATTCTGACCCGGTTGAAGTAGAAAAATACAGGAAGGAGACTTTTTCTGACACACTAAACCTTTATTAAACAAAATAAAGTCGTTATGTATTTGTACAAGTCTAATCAGAAATATTGTGTAATTTAGAGGTGTTGGCCCTTGTTTACATTATGGTTGCTAGGTAAAACTTATAGATTTTTCTCTAATAAATGTCACTGTAATTTGTTCATCGGAGGATCCGTCACCCACTTTTTTCCGTCGAAATGTGCCTAAAAGGTTCCACAGTGCAGCCGTAAACTTAAGAATCTCTATGGAATCTTTCGAGCCAAATTACAGGTTAGATTTGCGGAAAGGCGACTCCAAAAATAACGCATTTTAAGATATTTCTGAGCAATAAACACCGACAGATCAGTTTAGTGCCGTACTATGAACTTAAGTTTGCAAACACCTTCCAAGAAAGTTACACAGCGCACCTTTAACTTCACGGTTGCTAGGTAACGCACAGAATTACCTCTTATGCAGGTCATATCTGCTCATTACAATTCAAATCCACCTAATTGGACTCATCATTTGACATTTATTAATAATTATTCATTTAGATTTTAAGTTAAATATCTGACAGGAGAAAAAAAAGGTTCAAAATTCGGTCATCTTATACAATTGACCAATATTTACAGTATTTTTCAAACAGATTTTCCCCCATTTGTGTCGATATTCACACTATATAATTCAGTCTAAATGAATCTGCGGCACCACTGTAGATGCGCCACAGAAAACAGTCGTATCTTCTCATTGCTTCACCCTGAACATGACCGAACACTGTGTTGACAATACGCGTTTTGATGATCCTGGATTTAAGGACGCATCTTCACCTGGTCCTATATAAATAATCCCCGGTGCGAACTCTGTGTGTCCCTGCTCCGATTTCAGCAAATCTAAAAATATCAGAATCGTAAACAGCTGCGGCAGACTGAGAAACGAACATACCACGACAGGCTCCTAATGAGTCCGGGCGAGAAGTGATGAGCGGGCGACATTTGGGACATTCCTGGGATAATTTTGGACGTAAAAATTAAAAACAAAGACCCATGTTGGACTAAAATGACCTTTTTAGAGATTTAACCTTGTCATGCTGCTCCTATAGTTGTGTAATTAATCACAGTTTACAGAAATCGTGATCAAATCGTGTCAATAATCAGGACTTTTGATTGACGGGTCTGCAGCCAGTCCCACTCCCATGGCTTTAAAATCGGATTATTTTAAAAGCTGCACTACGTAACTTTTCTAGAGGAGTTTCCACCACCTTCTTGTCTCCTTGGAGATGATCTTGCTTGCCTAGAATGCTCCGCAGTAGGGCATTAAACTGTATTCAATTACAGGTGTTTTTATTGCGCAAAAAACTACATAACTATAGAACTAAATATAAATAACTTAATATTGTGGGGTCACTTCTCCACAGATCTGACCCGTAGCAGGTGGGGTCGCTTGCTGGTTTCCATGTAGACAGACAAGTGTAATGCCATACTGTGGAACATTCCAGACATAGCAATAATATCTCAAAGAAAAAAAACAAAAACAGGTGGCGGACATTTTTCCTAAATAGTTCTAGTGCATCTTTAACTTGTGCTACAGTAAAAAAAAAAAAAAGTCTTATCCAGGCTGACAAACCCGATAATTAAAAGCTGTACATGGATTTTTAAAAACAAAAAGATAAAATTGTAAATCATAATTCAATATTTCCTTCCAGTTGCTGCAGCTGAATCAGTCCTTGCGCCCTCTGCTGGTGTTTTGTTCAGAGAAACTTTACAATGCAGTTCATTTTTCTTGTTTAATAACTCCACCTCAAACCTAAATTACCAATTATTAAGAACTTTTGGTGCTTAAAAAATGGTAAAACACGAGTAAATGATAATAAATATTACGCACCTCTTCTGCGACGGACACATCTCGAATCGCCTGCAGCAAAAACGTGATCTTGTTTCCTCCGGGAATCGAGTCGTACGTCTCCTGAGGAACAAACGCAGAAACAGAAAAACAGCATTTCAGAGACGCTTCGGAGGGACCCAGGAATTCAGAGTTGACATTTTGGACATGCTCAAAATACCAGAGTCCCGTTTCACTCGACGTGTGTTCAAAAACTGGACCATAACCAGCCTGGACTAATGAGGACAAAATGAGGCTAGAACACAATGGGAGAGCCAACTGAAAAAACATGAGGATTGTTTGGTACCGACGGGCGAAGACGACGTTTAATAAAAGCAGAAAAGTGCTATAAAAATATTAAAAACAAGAAAACAACTGCAAGAACACGCATGTATTGAATATTTTTTTTAAAATTTGAACTGTAATCCTAGGTTTTCTAGCATGTGAAAGCAAAACATTTAATTAAAAAACCCAGAAACAGTGTTAGATATTGACAGGTTATTGGTATAGAAATGGATAATTAAAAAATAAACTTAAAGCGTGTTGAATTGCGAACAAAATTAGACTGTAAAATGCAATCGAAAAGCAAATAATTTAAATAAAACAATACCGAGTGTATTGTTTTGTATTGTCAATTTATTCCCAAAACTAATTCAAGCTTTTTAGACAAGAAAAAAATAAAGATAAAGCAGAAAATAAAACTAAACATTCAAACAAGTCGTGTTATTTTGCTACTGCTGAATAAAAACGGTTGGGGAAAGCTCAGATCTTCATTGGCCAATCTGATAAACTGTTGTAAAATCCTCTATAAAACCTTACAGCCGACACCCTGAATTATCAGAGTAATAAAAACCAATCGTAACATTAAAACGCACAAGGTTCAGAGCGATAAAACGATAGGACTTGTTTTGAATCGTTAATTACTATGGCAAGAGTCCTGTGTTTTGAACGATCCTCAAAAACTGAGCATTGATTCCGGTTTTTAATCCACCAATTCCAACATTTCACTTTCTTCTGGTCAATCCGGCTCCGAAAACTCCCTTTGTTTAGGTCAGAACCCCCCGCGAGGATTTGCAAGTGGCGAAACTTCCAGCACTTTGTTATGTAGATCATTTCCTGACGGCGCTTTCAAAGATCCCGGACTGAAAAGAGGCAGACACACGGGGACGTTTTCACTTTAACCAGAGAGAGGCCTGGTTTAGACTCATGTTGTCACAAATCTAATATTTAACTCCATTTTCAGACCAAGGAGTAGATTAAATATCAATTTCCATACAACGATAATAAAAACACTCTGAATTTGATTGCCATGTGGTCTTATACGAGCGTTATTAAAACTAGTACAAGATCTATTGCCCTTTATAGTTTATTTTTTAGTATTTATCAAGTTCCGATACTAGTTTTCGTATCAATTACATGACTTCCAATATTTGACAACCCCAGATTTGACTAAATTTGAACTGCAGGATCTGAAAAAGACAGAAATTGTGGTCGTTTCTTGTATAGTTCACATTGTTTCCCAGTTTTGAGCTTACATTTTGCATTTTGTTGAGGTAAAACAGCGCTGTAATGTCATGATACAAGTACAGATTTTTATTTTAACTACCAAATGTTGCTTGTTTTTAACATTTTAAACTTTTTTGTCGTTTGTTGCGTCGAATGATCAAAGTATAAGACAAAAATAAAAGCTTCTTAGCCCAGTTTTAAATGACAAAACATTATAATTTTGCCTTTACAACACAATTTCCCCTCCAAACTAGAAGCTATTTAGGTAATTTAATGTCCACTTTTATAACTAATCCACACTGTAACTCAGATGCCCTCCCCCCGCATCTCCCCATAGTTTAGACCTCCACAATACCAGGGATTCTTGGATTAGTTTAGCAGTTCATATTTCAGTCTTCGATCAATTGTTAATGGGCCTGTACTTTAAAATGGACACTGTTAACTGAATATTTTAAAACATGCAATCAAATATCTTCCTCACTCGTTTGTCTCGGATCCTCACCCCGAGTATTTAGGCAATTAGGGTTGTCAAAATTGTGGGAAATCAGATACATCGATATTAAAACTGGTATCGAAACTAGATACTCATATTGATAGTAAAGCACAGAAATGAACCTTCCCTGTATCAAAACAAGTAGAAAAGCATAAAAGAAAAGAAAATACTATGATTTAATGTTGAAAAATCACAGTATATCGTTGGTTTTTATGATCGTCGTAGTATCGGAATCAGTATTGAGCATCAAATCTGTTCATTAGCATCGAAATAGTTTGAATTTTTGTATCGTGACGAAGTTTCGCCTTAAAAACAACACGATTTGGGTAGAATCTGGCGCGTGCGGGTGTGATTCAGTGCAGTTCAGCGTCCTGTGTATTAAAGCGTCAGGTCCGGGGATGTGCTGTTGTATGGAGAGTGGATTCGTTGAGCTTAGTGTCACCGGAGAGGAGCAGACAGCAGCGTTTTGTCCTTAGAAGTGCTGACGAGGGGTAGAGGGAGAGCCCATGACGCAACACCAGGAAGTGGAGCCATGTATTTGGGCCTCATGCTTTACGGGGACGGGGCAGGGCATCCAGGGCTATGTATTTAAAGAGCCCCATATGATCTCCGTTCTAATGTGGTTTCCTCGTCACAAACGGACCTGCAGTTGTGTTTTGTTTCATTGACACGTTTAAAAACCCTGCAGATTTAGGCCGAGTTCTTCTCTCAAACTGAAAACACTCTGCTCCACCTTGTGATGTCATGTCATAATACAGGAAGTGCAGGAATTTAAGGCCTGGAATTGCCCATCTCTACTGAACTAAAAGGTAAAAAGAGCTCTTACCATGACATCGCAAGGTGGAACAGAGCATTTTGAGCTTCTGTAGACAGATTAATAATAAAAGGATAACACAAACATAAGTAAATAAGGACATAATTACATTATAACATGTCTTAAAGTTCACTAGAATAAATGTTCTGTAATTTAGGACCATTAATCAAATTTATAATCGTGATCGTGATGTTGTTTATTGCTCACTCAATCACAAAACCTGTTGTAATCTAAAGTCCAATTAATTAACGTAACTGTTTTTCTAATTTTCTAACCTACAGTGGGTTGAAAACAGCAAATTGAAAAATTTGATTAGGCTCATTTCTCTCCAGTCCAGGTTAATTTTGACAGCACAGAAGCAGCTGCTTGAAATTGTGATTCATTTTGAGCCAAATGGTGTATTGTAATGTAATTGTTGTAATTGGGAACCATTACAAGTACATCCATTGATAACAAAGAGAAGAAACAATGTTGATTTGTTGTGGATTGTTCGTATTTAACAAATTACACAGGAGTTTTTGTGCAGCCAATATATTAAACTTATGGCATTTTCTAACCATTGCATTTGACTTTTAAATAATGTTCCTCCTAAGATTTTGTTTTCATGTACAACTGAGTTTCTGTGGTTAAGCTAAATTCTCTTTTTCGAGTTTCAGAATGACAAAAATGGGCCAGCACCATTGCACTTCAGTTATTCTTTCTGTTGAGATGTGAGAAGTCCTCAAAATGTCAACTACAACATGCCGAAACTGATTAGATGAAAAGTATGACACGTTTGGCTCTAGGCTCTTTATAAATCATACAATGGACAAATTATAAGCTAATATGATTTGTGATTACGTTTGTGCGAGTGTTTTTGTCATTACCTTTAGTGACAACAATGAAATCAGATTATTATGACATTGTTTTTTAGTGCAACCCAATCTGTTGAGAAGTAAAGACTATTAACGTTACATAACCACTGCTCTACCGGTCCTCTGTATAAACCTGCTTCTCCACTATGTAAATCCGTCCTCAATATACACATATGTTGTTAAGATCATCACAAACTCGAGCAAACAAACCCCAAATGTCAATAAGGCTTGGCTAACTTGCTGTTGAAAGTGACTGGGTAACTCTCGCTAGCAAAATTAGCATCGCTGCCTGATTTGCGACACTCCAGCTGTCTGCCATATTGCTAACGCAAACATTACGAGGACAAATATCAACAAATCGCCTGTCATGACCGTTTATAAACCACTATAAATAAAATCTATCACAAATATGTTTGCTTTACAGACAGTAGAAGAACAGAGTTGTGTTGTTATAGCTTGTGAAGAGAGAGAGGAAAGGAAAAGACGTCAAAATTAGCGTTAATTTCCGTTAATTTCAGTCTAGATTCATTATACAGCAAAAAATTGGGCGTATTTTACCATTAACTATTTCACAACTCCTCGTATCAATGTGGACAAGGTATTGGAATATGATTATAACATGTTTTGATTGTTAATTTAGCCCAAAACAGCAGCTAACGAAGCGACACAAATCAGGCAGCGACAGGCCATTTAAGCTAGCGCCGCGGTGCTACTTCCTGCCTAGCCCTCAGTCAGCTGGTGAATCAAACGTCCGTGTGGGGTCATTTATATGGCTTAATCTGAACTAAATTGCGTGACACGGAGGGCCTAAAAACGCAAAACCTTAACCATGTCGGTGTTTGGGTCGGTAAATGTTATAAATGACCGTTAACCCGCATAACTACGCAACATGGAGCCAGTTAGCGTCTTCTCTGCGTGCGGTGCAGGGAGTCTCTGTAAATTCCAGGCATTTCAATCGGGTGAGCATGGGTGAGAGAAGCGTGGACGTTTTTTGGTTGATTTTGACAATAAATATCAGCTTAATGTTCAAAATACACACAGCTTGGATCAAATATAACATTTACAACATGGTTGTTAAACGATGATGATTCATAACCGTTTTTTTCTGGCAATAGATAGATTTGTCGCAGTTTCACGTCATATTCAGTCATGATCATTCGAATTTAACCTAAACACAGCCTAAAATCACAATATTAACAGCAATAACACGTTGATTCTAGTTGGGAAAGCCGATTTTGTTATTCAAGACCCTCCCGGATTGAAACGCCTTGGATTTAGCAAGTCCCCCTAGCCATACACGTGGGCTCGGGTCTCCTACGCAGCCGCTGGTCCTCACGATTACCAACACGATCTGCCCCAAAACAACAAAATCCCGTCGTTTCTCACCTCCGATTGCTTCCTGATGTTGTTGTCGGGGCTCATCAAGTTCCCCAGCAAGATGTAGAACTGCTGCTGCTCCGCCATTGTAGTCGGGATCCGAAAGAAACAGACCGGGTGGGGGAAAAAGGAGGGCCGAAAAGACTGAGCCCGGGTCGGCTACTTTGCACCACTCGCTTCGGTCACACTCGCGACTCCCCGGGTGCCGATTGGTCGCGTTTATCAGCGTTCCCGAGCGCCCATTCGTCCAAAACGTGCAGAAGATGGGGCTTAAAGAGCTGGGGCAGACCTGCAGGCTCCCATTGGACCAGAAAGGCGCAGAAAGTGAGTGCAAAGCAGCGGTTGGTCATCGGTAAAAATGGAAAACGCGGGAAATTGCTATGCATGTTGCGCGTGTTTTGCACAAACAGCAGGGGGATGGATGCATGGGTGGGTCTCGACACAATAACAATGCAGATAAGCAAGCTAAAACTACCATCTACATTGCTTTTGTCAATGAAAACCCTTTACAAACCAAGATAATGAAATGAATAATTAAAACAAAATAAAACAGAATGCAGTTTGGATGCATGGGTGGGTCTCTACACAATAACAATGCAGAAAAGCAAGCAAAAACTACCATCTTCATTGCTTTTGTCAATGAATACACTTTACAAACCAAGATAATGAAATTAATAATGAATAAACATAAAATAGAATGTATTGGATGGACGCATGGGTGGGTCTCTACACAATAACAAAGCAGAAAAGCAAGAAAAACTGCCATCTTAAATGTTTTTAGTAGACTTTACAAACCAAGATAATGAAATGAATAATGAAATAAACTAGAATTTATAGTTTGGATGCATAGGGAGGTCTCTGTGCACAATAACAATGCAGAAATTTGTGTATCAACAAAGCAGGAAAATTGCAGTGCGTTCATTCAATTGTATATTGGCATTATTGTTATCTTGTCATTTATTGGTAATTCAGAATCATCTTAATTATCAATGAATACAATAAAGACAATAAAGAATAAAACAATTTGGTTATGTTCAGCTGTTCCAACATAGTTAAAATATCATGAAACAAAGTACAGAAAAAAGAATAAAAAAGAATTTGTAATGCAGCATTTTCTTCCCATTATATAATTTCAGTAGTCCAATTTGTGCGCTAAACTCGACAATAAAACAAAAGGCTTATTAAAAAAGGTTTGCTTGCAGTGCATTTTGTAATAGATAATGTATAAAATAAACTTATTGTCCCTTAATACGTCCCTTCTGTTTGTCATACTGTAAGTAGACACCAGAGGGCGCCAAAGCCTAAATTTTGCCTCCTCCGCGCGTTTCTCACGATGTTTTTTTTCCATCATTTTAGTTTACACTTTTTTAAAGTATTTTATTACAAATTCTCTTCAACTTGTCTTATTTTTGTAAACGTGTTGGCCATAGTACAAACCTTTATGTCTTTAGTCAACATAACTTTCTCTAAACCTTTCAATAAACTGTATACAAAAATACAAGAGCATTTTATTTTAAGTAATTCTATATTCAGGTGGAGGGTCCATTACCTGCTTCTCACCACGGTGACGTGAAGTTACGTAGTGCAGCTTTAAATTAAAATGTCCATGTTTTATCCCATGGCCTTAGAAAAATAGATAAATAAATAGATAAATACATACTTAATAAAAATACGTTACTACTACTACTACTACTACTACTACTACTACTACTACTAATAATAATAATAATAACAACAATAACTTACAAAAACACAAATGAAAAACTAAAAAGGTATAAGCAACTCAACAAAGGGCTCGAACCATATTAAAATAAAGAACACAAGAAATAAACAATAACAATAACAATGATTATTATGGCTGTATCCATAATACCAGTGAGCAAATATTCCATTTCCTATTGTGCTCCAATTTAATTCGTTAAATTCCCCATGACAGTTCGTTTTTCTAGATGTACTGATTGTGAATTAGGTTTTAAAGTATTCTAAACATAAATTTGATATGGTTGAAGCCTTAAAAATAAATTGTATTCAGAAAATGTGTGAATTTCCCCTCAGAAATGCACAGCGTGATAAATATTCTTGAGTTTTGAATTCGTATTTGTTTTTTTCGCTTGTTTTTAGCGCCCCCTATCGTCCAGCCCGCGCACTGCACCGTCCCGCAGCGCAGCCCGGGTCCACGGTCCAGACTCGGCTCCAGACTCGGTCCTGATCCGCCATAGTCCGCCTCGTCTCCGCTTCAACCTGCAAAAAACCGCATTAAAACTTCACCAGAACCGGACCTACAGGAATCCAACCATGTCACGGATGTAGAAGGTGAGATTTTAACGAAAAGCATTTAGTTTTGCACGTCAAATTACGCACGTATGAACTTTTATCGCTTTTCAAATTGTCCATACTTTTGCGTTACAGGTATATTAAACTACACTGCCACACGATTTGACGCGCAAAGAGCATTTTTTGCATTAATTTAAGCTTAATTTCATTGGAAACTTGCGAAAAAATGCGTTTAAAATCAAAATAATACGACAAACTGAGCGGAGTTGGTGTAAGGTGCAGAGTGGAGCATGTGGCTTTATGCTAATTAGAAGAATACATTTATGCTAGCACCTTTTTTTCAATAATACGCTAATTATTACCACTTTTTATGGTAAAATCACATGTAACTGATGTAAAGCTCTTATTTGACAATGTTTAAATTATTATAAATGCACGTTATTGAGTAGTATAATGTAATAAAGTTATATTTTAGTAGAATTCTTTAGACCTGTTTTGGTGTTAGCTCTTTGCGACACCTGGTTTAGTACGATTTCAGTGTTAATTACGTATTTTCTGTGTGCAATAGGCCAGATTTCTTTTAAATTTGTGCTTTGTTCTGTTTGCATAGAGTTCGGCTTTGGTTTGGTCCTGTTTTAGACCATTTATAGACTACATCAAGTTAAATCTAAAAGTTATAGGTTCATTTTGGGTGCTTATTTCTTGGTACGATCTTGTAGTAATATCTGTTTTGTGTCTGTTTAGCCCTTTTTTCATAGTCTGACCTGGAGTTGTTAAATAATATTACTACATTTGCAGCTGTCAGAAGTAATATCAGATACTGATTGATACTACAACTACAGTTAAAACCAGTATACGCTCATGGACCTGGTTTAGACCTAGGTTAGACCTGGTTTAGACCTGGTTTAGACCTGGTTTAGACATAGACCACTGAGGGATTGCACAGATATAAGGCCACATGGGAATATAAAAGAAAGGACTATGATTTAATGTGGAAAATTACAGTATATTGTCTAACGAAAGAGGGTTTTTATTGTCATCATGGTTTCAGAATCAGTACGATATCGTCACGGTCTGAACCTCACGGTACAATATTTATTGCGATATGGTGGGAAAGTTCACGATATTACGATATTCTACATAATAACAAGACTGACTCTAAAATGCTTTGACCAGTCATTTGGAACAACATTTATTGTCATTAGGGATGGAACGAAATCCAAATCTCTCTGGACCAGATTTTCACCATAAACATCTCACCGAACCAGATTTACTACAACATAAAGCTGTGAATCTGCTCCTTTTACCTCTAAAAATGCTTCACAAGACTTAACCCAAAGAATGAAGATGTAAAAGTGCTTAGAACAGTTATTTCTTCATGTCGTCTGCACTGAAACGGAGCAGAAACGGAGCAAAGGATCATGGTCTATGTAGTTCCCTCTGTTTTTTAGCTATTTCTGCATCAGAACTGTTCATTTACGCAAAGAGACTTGGGATTCGATATATTGTGATGCTCCACCATATTATTGTGAGACCTTTGATTATACGATAGCAACATATTTACGTTATTGTTACATCCCTATATATATATATAACTTTATTTAACCAGGGAAATCCCATTGAGATTAAAAACCTCTTTTTCAAGGGAGCCCTGGCCAAGAGGCAGCAAAAAGACAATTACAACACAATTAAAATTACATACAAATGAGTTAAAAACAGGTAGTAAAAGACAATTACAACACAATTAAAATGGCATACAGATTAGTTAAAACAGGTACAGTTTATGGAGGCTGTCTCAAGTGCTCTCAGTCTGGATTTAAAGCCATTCAATGAAATAAGTTCTGTTAATTTCCAGTCCTTTTGCAGCTTGTTCCATGTCGAGGGGGCAGAGAAGACAAAAGCCCTTTTTCCCAACTCTGTGCGAACAAACGGAACAGAGAGCAACAACTGATCATTCGCACGCAAACTATAAGAATCAACACTTCTCTGTGTGATTAAGTTACAGATGTAGGAGGGCAGTAGTCCAAGCATGGCCTTGTAGATAAAAGTATAAAAGTGAGTCAATCTCCTAGTGGATAAAGACGGCCATCCTGCTCGGGAATACAGTTCACAGTGGTGGGTCAAGGCCCTGCAATTAGTAACAAACCTCAAAGCAGCATGATACACAGAGTCAATCTTACTCAGACATTGAGCTGAAGCATTCATATACAGCAAGTCACCATAGTCTAAAATGGATAAAAAAGTTGCCGTAACAAGGCACTTTTTAACCTTAAAAGAAAAACAAAATTTATTTCGGAATAAAAAACCCAATTTCAATTTGAGTTTCTTCACAAGATTCTCAATGTGGGGTTTAAAAGTCAGGGCATCATCAAGCAAGATACCAAGATATTTGTACAAATGAACCACCTCAATTTCATTTCCCTCAAGAGTGGACACTGTGGGGACATCTTGCAGATTCTTCCTAGAGTTTGAGAACAACATTAGTTTAGTTTTGTCAGCATTAAGCATTAGTTTTAGCTGCAGAAGTGTGTGCTGCACCACATCAAAAGCTTTCTGCAGAGATTCAACAGCATTAAGAGGAGATGAGCCGAAGCAGTAAATGATTGTGTCATCGGCATAAAAGTGCATGTTAGCACTGGACACATTTTGTCCCAAATCATTAATATACATAATGAATAGGAGAGGTCCTAATATAGAACCCTGTGGCACCCTTGTGGAGACTCACAAATTCAGAGCACAGACCATCATATTTGATACATTGGGTCCTGTCACTCAAATAATTAGTGAACCAGGAGACTACATGATCTGACAGACCAAAACTGATAAGCCTTTGCTTTATGACTGTGTGGTCCACAGTGTCAAACGCCTTTGACAGATCAATAAAGAGTGCAGCGCAGTATTGCTTTTTATCAAGAGCAACAAGTATATCATTGATCACTTTTGTAGCAGCGGTGATGGTACTGTGCTTTTTCCTGAAGCCTGACTGCAGTTTTGAAAGAAGATCATTAGAATATAGAAACTCTTTAAGTTGATCACAAACAAGGGATTCAAGAATTTTTGACAAAACGCACAGATTTGATATTGGCCTGTAGTTAGTTAAAACTGCAGGATCACCTCCTTTTAGCAGAGGAACAACAAATGCTGACTTCCAGACTGGAGGAATTTCTTTGTTTTCAATTGATAGATTAAAAAGTATTGTAAGAGGCTGTGCAATAAAATCAGCAGCCATTTTCAAAAAGTAAGGCTCTATCAAATCTGGCCCAGGAGGTTTTCTGTTCTATAATTTATATATAAAAGTTCTGAACTTGAACTGGCCCATTGTAGTTTATACATTTACATTTATACCTGGTCAGTTCTTTTTTAAACATGCTTAATTAAATCGCTAATTACTTTGTTTGTCCTGTAGTGATGTTTTTATGCTTTGCCCGGTATGTTCCGCATTATGGTATTTAACTTTTTTACTGTTTCCATGGAGACAAGCTGTTAAAGCCACCAGTCCAGGCCGAGTTACAGCTCAAATCTTTTTTTTTTTTTTAGGTATTTTTGAGCTTTAAAAACACCTGTAATTGAACAGAAGCAAGATACATTTAATGCCAGAGTGTAGAACATTCCAGGCATAGCAACAACTTCTCCATGGAGACAAGCAGGTGGCAGAAAAGTGACGTAGTGCAGCTTTATATTATTACTCCAGTGTGTCTGCTGTCCCTCCTGTCACTCTGAGCTGTGGCATTCCTCTCTAATGATGCCCCAACGTTTCACACAAAAGATAAACTACAGCAACAAAAGGAACAATGAGGGACATTTTACAGCAATTATCTTGAGTAAGGACATTTGTTTTAGTTCTTTTTATTCAAAATATACAGCGTTGTTAAATAAATAATTGGTGCAATCATCGAACCTCTACTCTGCTGCTCAGATTTGATCGTAGTACAAATATATACAGGAGATATGGACACAAAATGGTAAAACAATAATGGTTTTAGCATTGACATAAACATACAACTGATAAGAAACTATTTTTATCTGTAATATTTAACATTTTTTATCAGTAGAAGCATTAAGTGATATTTATAGTCCAAAAATTGTATTAAATAAAATATTTCAGACATGGATCACTTCACTTTAGTCTTTAGCCTTTTAGCAGCTTTATCAGCCGATGGTGTTTTGTTATTATTTTATGCGGATCCTGTAAAATGAGCAGGATCCATTCAGCTGATATCCTCTTTGGGGATATAAAATGATGTAAAAAGACTATTTAGTGGTTGTAGATGACCCAGAAAGTCTCGTAATGTTTGAATTCCTATTGACACAAAGTTCTGTAATGAATTGAGGGATAAGTAACAGCTACATAACAAATTTGGATCAGTTTAGTCTTATTTTATTTCTTTATTTTCCATCTCTGCTCTAGTATTTGTTGATAGTGCAGCAATAGCTAAAAAAACAGAGGGAACTACATAGACCATGATCCTTTGCTCCGTTTCAGCGCAGACGACATGAAGAAATAACTGTTCTAAGCACTTTTACATCTTCATTCTTTGGATTAAGTCTCGTCAAGGCATTTTAGAGGAAAAGTTGGCATAATCAGAATAAATATGATGCAGTGAGACGTATATTGTGAAAATATACAACGAGTTGGATAAATGAATAAATAACTTAGATACTAGATGTGTTCTAGCTACTAAAGTGTTTCATTCTGGGATTTATTTTTTGCAGCTCATATTTTTAACCCTTCCAGACCAGACCGGCGGACATGTTTTACAGAACCGCGCATAACTTTTTAACCATAAAAGATAGAAATTCAGCTTTTTTTCCTCTGAAAGTTGACAGCCTTGGCTTTTTCTCTTTTATTTTCTGCCAAACTCATGCGCTCCGTCCATTTTGATCGGCCCAAACTTTGCCAAAGAGTGAAATGAGTCAAGATGGTCGATGCTCTGAGCGTCTGTGTTCGTAACGATTGAAAAATCTGCTCCGCGTGCAGTTATTTCTCTTCTTTCTTCTGTTTACATTTGTATTTCTGGTCCTGTAGGTTTCATTACAGCCATATGACACAAATACAGCAGCAGATGGTGAAATAACAAGTTGTACTGAAAAAAAACAGGGGTAAAAGTGGGAGTTTTAACAGCAAAATTAAGAAAAAAATCCAGGTGAGGACAAATGTACTACAAGGTCTGGAAGGATTAACTATATTACTGTACATTTAGAATAGTTTTGGGATAATCCTGCTTTTTATTTTTACTATTTTTATTATTATTATCATTTATTATCTATATTTTCTTCAGCTTTATATCATACTTTTACTATGACAGGCCTACTTAACATTCGGAGCCAAAAGAGGGCAGCGCTAAATGAATATATTTCACCTATTTTTTTATAACGACACCTCTATACCGCCTCGTAATCTAATAAATTTCTCTGTAAATATCAGCCGTGTAAAGTTATTAAAGTGCAGTTTGTATCCTCGCCGCCGCAGACCTCCGCAGACCTCCGCAGACCTCCGCAGTCTCCCCAGAGGCTCGGCCCCAGGTGCGAACGTACAGAAAGACGTATGTTTCTGAGGTTAAGAAATCACATTTATTTCAGTTCTGAGCGGGTTTTGACGGACAGGAGAAGAGCGGAGAACAGGAGCCCCCGTGTCCGCGTCCTTAAAGTGTATTTGCTGAGGGGAAGTTGGTAGAAAATGTATGTTTAGGTTCTGGGGAAAAAGCACAAGGTTAAAAAGGCTGTATTTTTAATGCTGTTTGTCGAGATGTGGGAGTGTGAGGCTGAAGTATGTTAAAGCTGCATTGTGGAACTTGTCATTTCATTTCATTTTTTAAATTTGTTTCATTCATAAAATACAAAATAATTATCTTCATACATAAATGTGAATGAACAGGAGCAGAAAGAAGTATGGACTTGGAAAATCTTCCCCCTGTTCACGCAAAAATAAAAAAAGTCCACAAAATGACATGACACTATTGACTTCCATAACTGTTCCGTCGCGATCGTTCTGCACATTGGGCCAAAACTGATCTAGAGCACAGAAATTATAATTTGATGAATACAAGAAAACACTTTTATCTTGTTGAAGTAATGTTTAAAGAAGGGCTGTCAACATTAATGTGTTAATCACAACTAGATTAATGCAATCCATAAAGAGTTTTTTTAAAATCGTGATTAGAGTTCGCCAGCTTTTTGTCTCTTCTAAAAACGAGAGCGTTTACACTGAAATGAATCACCGTATCAGTGTATTGGAAACGATTTGCGTCCACACACGTCGTGTCTGGATCACCACAAACACTCGTCACATGACTCGGCTGGAGTCACGACGTCACGACACCACGTGGGCGGTAAAAACAAAGTGAAGCTCCGTGCCTGAAGTTGCCATAGTTCTATGTAGTTCTATGTAGTTCTGTGGAGCAGCCGATTTCGAGCCCAGAAAGATGCAAGTGTGAAAACAGTCTTTTCGTGGACCGACGCTGTTTCACGTTGGTCTCGGGTTTGTTTAAACTCCAACAAACGAGTGTTTGGCAGAGTCGCCACAGACCTGGATAATCACACGTCAAAGAAAATAACTATAGCGATCGCTAAACGGGTACGAATTGCTTTACATTATGGCTTTAAAACTGTCTTGAAATGCAAAATAACACAATTTTAAACATGCAATTCAATATGTGATTAATCGCGATTAACTGTGGAATTTCTGATCTTAATCGAGATTTACAAAATGAATCGTTTGACAGCCCGAGTTTAAAGTAATGTGTAAATTGTGCTGAACTTTTGGAAACTTTTGGATCAGTAGGTTTAGAAGTCTCCACTTCCTGTAATTTCAACAAATCTTCAACTTTTCTTTGCAGATTTTCTTTCATTCATTATATTTCATTCATGTAAATGTATCATTTATATCTACAGCAGGTTTTATCCACCACATTAGGCTCAAACCAGGGGTGTAACAAGAACCGAAATATGTTAATATGGTATCGTCAAAGGTTTGTCACAGATACAAGCAGAGAAATACATTTAAGCTGATTTCTAATGATTAAAAACTAAATAAACACAGATATAAAGAATTACTGGAGCTTTTCGACATAATTTGCCCCTAAAGTTTGCTCAGGTCAGATTCCCCAAACGCTGGAGACGGCTCAAACCACAAAAACATTTTAGCTTTCCTGTTTCCCCATTTGTAAATAAACAAGATGCAAACGGGGTGAGTGGGGTCAAACAGTGGGCTACAGACAAGTTTGAGGATGAATAAAATGTAAATGTTAAGAAGTAGTTTGAATTTCAAAACTTTTCCATGACTTTTTCATGACCTAAAGTGAATTTTCCCTGATTTTACGGCACCTACATGTGTAGAATGTCTCAGACTTTTAGGGCTAAATATGAAACGTGAAGCCTTTCCACTCACCTTATGGTTTGGTTTATAGTTTTTAACACTCTAAATCCTGTCAGTGCATTTATTGTGTCTCTTTTAAAGTAAACACCTTATTGTGTTTGTCCTGCTGGAGAAATAATCTATAAATATTCAGAAATAATCACAACAGCCTCATGAGAATTTAACAGAACGCTGTAGTTGTCTTAAAGAGATACTAAAATTGACTTAGACCTGACTTTTCCATGACTTTTCCATAACTTTTCCATAACTTTCAATAAATTTACAAATTTCCATGATGTTTCCAGGCCTGGAAAATGCCATTTTCAATTTCCATGACTTTTCCAGGATTTCCATGACCGTGGGAGCCCTGATTATAGTTAAAGGGCCCATATTAGGCTATTTTCTGATGTTCTAATGTAGTTTTCTCTTCACAAACAGACCCGGAGTTGTGTTTTGTTTCATTCACACATGTTTAACACACAAACCTGCAGATTTTATTGTACATTTTACACACGTTGTCCTGCCCCATCCTTTATTATATGTTCACTTTTGTTTGACTTTACTTTAAGGGCCCCGTTTTTCCTGTATTCCTACATCAAAATTGGGACTGAACTTGGAACTAAACTTGGACTAAACCCGGACTTATTTGTGTGATTGTTGCTGTACTTTTGTGTGACTGTTGCTGTACTTTTGTGTGACTGTTACTGTCTTTTTCCTGCCCGTTCATTAATCTGTTCTGTCCCTTTACAAAATAAATACATAAATAAATAAAAAACTAAACCTGGATTATAACAGGACCAAACTGAGTCTACGTCAGGACTAAACTACACTAAAAACCGAGACCAAATGTGAATACAATCTTATTTTAATGATCTAATCTATGTTTTAATGTAGTTTCGTCATCACAAACCGACCTGGAGTTATGTTTTGTTTCATTCTCACATGTTTAACACACAAAAACTGCAGATTTAGGCTGAGTTCCGCCTTGTGTAGATGGATTAATATTAAAGAGTTACTCAAACATGTGTGAATGAAACAAAACGCAACTTCTGACATGTTTTTGACGCTCACACGAGTCAGTTTTGCGTAATCTGGGCCCTTTAATCTTAAGTACTTAGTCGCTCTTGTGTCGACCACCTTTGGAGTGGGCTGTTCCGAACCAGGTCAGGTTGGTTTATTTGCCGTTTGTAGTTAAAAACCACACTGGAAAACTCGTCTTAGCCAGAATCGGACAGAGCCGGGTCTTGTTCTGGACACAGGACTCGCTGTTCACGTCTCCAAGTGTCAAACCAAAATATAGATTTATAACACTTCAAACTCTGCTACTGCTTTTCAAACAGACGCTCTCTCTGTGCACTTTGTTTAGAGCGAACACCGGCGCTCGCTCATTCACCAGCTATAAAACAGCACTTAAGCTCTCCACACGTGTACGGTGGCCTGGCAGGGACAAAAGTGAATGATTACGTGATTAAACAGTAGATTTGTAGGCAAAACCTGTATAAAAACGCATTAAAGATCCTGTATTAGGTTATTTTCTGATTTATGTGCTAATGTTACTTTACTCTAAAGGTTTTTCCTGCATTACTACATCAAAATTGAGACCAAACTTTGGACTAAGCCTGGACTGGACCCGGACTAAACCAGGATTATAACATTACATCAGGACCAAACCAAGACCAAGTATAAATACAATCTTATTTTCATATTTTAATCATCTAATCGAGGTTCTTGTGTAGTTTCCTCGTCACAAACAGACCTGGAGTTGTGTTTTTGGTTTCAGAAAACACTCCAAGACTAAACCAGGTCTAAACCAGGTCTAAACCAGGTCTAAACCAGGTCTAAACCAGATCTGAACCAAGACTAGACCAGAACTGAACCAGGTCTCAACCAGGTCTGACCGGGACTGAACCTGGACTAGACTGGAACCGATCCGGGACTAAAACATGACTAAACCAAGACTGAACTAAGACGAGATCAGGACTGAACCAAGGCTAAATCAGGACTAAACCAGGACTAAACACGGACTAAAACTAAGACTAAACCAGGACTGAACCAGGTCTAAATTAGAACTAAACCAGGACTAAACACGGACTAAAACTAAGACTAAACCAGGACTGAACCAGGTCTAAATCAGGACTAAACCAGGACTAAACAAGGACCAAACTAAGACTAAACCAGGACTGAACCAGGTCTAAATCAGGACTAAACCAGGACTAAACACGGACTAAAACTAAGACTAAACCAGGACTGAACCAGGTCTAAATTAGAACTAAACCAGGACTAAACACGGACTAAAACTAAGACTAAACCAGGACTGAACCAGGTCTAAATCAGGACTAAACCAGGACTAAACAAGGACCAAACTAAGACTAAACCAGGACTGAACCAGGTCTAAATCAGGACTAAACCAGGACTAAACAAGGACTAAACAAGGACCAAACTAAGACTAAACCAGGACTGAACCAGGTCTAAATCAGGACTAAACCAGGACTAAACAAGGACCAAACTAAGACAAAACCAGGACTGAACCAGGTCTAAATCAGGACTAAACCAGGACTAAACAAGGACCAAACTAAGACAAAACCAGGACTGAACCAGGTCTAAATCAGGACTAAACCAGGACTAAATACGGACTAAAACTAAGACTAAACCAGGACTGAACCAGGTCTAAATCAGGACTAAACCAGGACTAAACACGGACTAAAACTAAGACTAAACCAGGACTGAACCAGGTCTAAATCAGGACTAAACCAGGACTAAACAAGGACCAAACAAAGACTAAACCAGGACTGAACCAGGTCTGAACCAGGTCTGGCAATTAAAAAACATAGAATTGTGTTTCGTTTTCATTTATTTAACACACAAACCAAACTGCAGATTTAGGCTGAGCTCTTCTCTCAAACTGAAAACACTCTGTTCCACCTCATGATGTCATGTGGTAATACAGGAAGTGCTCCACTGTGTTTTTAAACACCACACACCTTCACTGGAGTCATGTGGTTCATTTTCAACCCTGGAATCGCCGCTCTCTGCTGAACGAAAGGTAAAAACATGACATCACAAGGTGGAACAGAGCGTTTTGAGGAGGTACCGACATTATAACATGTCTTAAAGCTCATTGAAGTCAGTTTTGTGTAATATAGCACCTTTAAAATGCACCACATACTCACGGTCCCTCCTCTGTGCCTCTGTTTATCCCCCCAGCTGCAAACCGTCCTCTTAAAAAAATGATCTAATATAAATTTCATTGCCTCCGTCCAGCTGCAGTAGCTCTAAAATAGTCATGTTTTCCTGAAGTAACTTATACCCCCCATAACTCTTATTCTATACAGGCTCCGCTCTCCCCTGGTTTCCTTAAAAGGTCTTTTTCTAAACGCTCCGAACGCTCAAATCTGACAGTTTTCTTACGTATGAGATCGAGCTGAGTTGAGCAGAACAGTCGGAGACGTTTCAAAACTAAAATCTGCGCTATTAAAGGTGCGTTGATTAACTTTTCATTCGTTTTCTCTAGGAAGATGTCTGAAATATTCCACAGTACGACAATAAATTAATTATATCTTCACTGAGCCCAAACCAGACCAAGTTACGGGTCAGATCTGTGGAGAGTGTCACGTTAGCGTCTCTGCAGCTGTGGCCCAAACAGAAAAAAGCACAGATGGAGCAGCAGAGCCAGACTCAGATCAATCCCTGAGTGTTTGGAGTGAAGCCGGGTCAGACCAGGGCATCTGAGGCAAATCATAACTACTACTACTAATACTACTACTGCTACTACTACTACTACTGCTACTACTACTACAACTACTGTTACTACTGCTATAAAAATGTATTATTACAGTGAGGCGCAGTGATGTTAGGGAGAGAATAATGAAGCAACTAAACTTTGTGTCCTAAAATCATGGTTTTGTGCTGTTTTAGTCCTGGTTTAGACCTGATTTAGTTTGGGTGTAGTCTGGGTTTAGTCCTGGTTTAGTCCTGGTCTGATCCTGGTTTAGACCTGATTTAGTTTGGGTTTCGTCCTGGTTTTGTCTTATTTTTGACCTGATTTAGTCCCTGGTTTAGTCCTGTGTTAGTCCAGGTTTAGTCCTGGTTCAACAGTTCTGTGGGATAACATAATGCAGCCAGAGTTTCTTGGTTTTCCTTTTTTTGTTCTTTTTGGCTCTGACCTCCGTGCGTCTCCTCTGCTCTGACTCTGAACTACAACTGCCTCGGAGCACTGGATTTGCCCCATTCACAAGTTTACGTTGGAATTTAGGAATACTTTTGGTTTAATCTTTTTTTTTCTTTTCCACAGTGCCAGGAATCATTTGTTGACTGATCCAGAGATGGTGAACAGGTGAGTTTATTCCTCATTTTAACTCCAACAACAAATTAGTCCTGGGTAAGTCCCTGGTTTAGTCCATAGTTTAGTCCTGACTTAGTCCTGGTTTAGTCCTGGTTTAGATCTGGTTTAGTCCTGGTTCAGTCCTTGTTCAGTCCTGTTTCAGTCTTGGTTCAGTCCTGGTTTAGTCCTGGTTTTGTCCTTGTTTAGAAATTATTTAGTTTGGGTTTAATCCTGGTTGAGTCCTGGGTTAGTCCCTGGTTTAGTCTATAGTTTAGACCTGGTCTAGTTCTGTTTTAGTCCTGGTTTAGTCCTGGTTTTGTCCTTGTTTTTTGTCCTGATTTAATTTGGGTTTAATCCTGGTTTAGTCTTGGGTTGGTTAGTCCCTGGTTTAGTCTATAGTTTAGTCCTGATTTGGTTCTGGTTTAGTCCTGTTTTAGACTTTGCTTAGACCTGGTTTAGCTCTGGTTTAGTTCTGGTTTATCCCAGGTTCTAACAATGAATTAGAAAAAAGGAATCCGTGCTGAATTACGAGAATATTTCCTCAAATCCATGAATCATCTGTGCAGTTTTATATTCTACTAAGTTACAAATGTGTGTTGAACTGAGAAAAAGTCTAAATCCAGGACTAAACCAGGACTAAACCATTTTAAACTTTCTTCTAGTGCTATTTCTGTGCCTATAAGCTTCATATTGACTTTAAATGAGCTGAAGGAGGTTGTGGGTTAGACTCCTGATCGGTCCGAGTGCACATGACCTCCCTGTGTTACCGCGCGCCATTATTTCAGTGTTTTAAACGTTTATTCACACTTTCGTACCAAAAGTTCTGTCCTGA
This sequence comes from Odontamblyopus lacepedii, assembly GCA_034769755.1. Lineage (NCBI taxonomy): Eukaryota > Metazoa > Chordata > Actinopteri > Gobiiformes > Gobiidae > Odontamblyopus > Odontamblyopus lacepedii. Next base: position 3,436,666 of record CM068366.1, read on the forward strand.
ACGGAAAGTAGACGTTATAAATCTTTAAAAGTGCTCTATCCGGGCGTTCAGAGGAGTTTGAGATTACAGAAATAGATGCGGAGCAGGTTTTGTTTTTCTCTGACAGATCGTCTTGTTTTGGTCTGAGGGACGCGACTCTGAATACTAAAGACGTCCTGAAACAGCAAATAATAATAAAGAGTCACTGAAAATAAAATCAACTCAAGATTTTAGCTTAAAATGTGACTTTAAATCACATTTATTTAAACATTATTACATCTGTTTGTGTTCTGGGATTATTACTACTACTACTGTTACTAATAGCATCTTTGAGTGTCCAAAAAAGCGCTATACAAGTTTGATGTAGTATTTTTTTTAATTATTATTAATAATTATTATTACTACAACTGCTATTACTCCTGCTTCTGCTGCTATTACCACTACTAAGTGCGTGGATTTCTCCATCCGTCTAAAGCTGAGTCTGTGTAAAGTGGAGTATTTCGCGTCAGATTAGTCGGATCTGGGTCAAATATTTGAGTTCATGTAACGTCTGATTCATTTAACCTAATTCTCCACTTGTGACGTTCAGAGCAGACAGTCGTTGGCTATTCTCACTGCTGATACTTAGGACTAAACCAGGACTAAATCAAGCACCGATACCACTATTTTGAAAACCGATACGAGGACGAGTATTATCATTTCCTCAGTATCCCGGTTATTCGCCACACCCTGCTGCTTATGGAAGCATTCAGGATAAGTTGTTTCCTTGTGCGCTGAGAAACCGGGATTCTCATATTCCTGTGCACATGTGGTAGAAGTGTCCTGGTTTCCTGACATAATCTTAAAAATATATATATTTAATAAAGCAGGAAAAAATACAAACAACCAGGATATTCCCTCTCTATCCACAAGGCTGTGTCCCTAAGAAGAACTTTGAACTTTTCTTTCATTTCAGCTTTGAATGAGAGTGAGAAATGTCATTTCATTTTTTCATACGTGAATATGAAATAAACTTTTTGAATATTTGAATCTTGAACTTTGATTATAATGTGTATGATGCAAGTTTGCGCAACGTTTGTTTACGTTTTACAGAAACGAAACTTAAAACCACATGGCTCATTTGCATAAACTAGTGATGTAACAATAACGTAAATCTGGTGATATCGTATCGTCAAAGGTCTCACAATAATATCGTGGAGCATCACAATATATCGAATCCCAAGTCTCTTTGCTTAAATGAACAGTTCTGATGCAGAAATAGCTAAAAAAACAGAGGGAACTACATAGACCATGATCCTTTGCTCCGTTTCAGTGCAGACGACATGAAGAAATAACTGTTCTGAGCACTTTTACATCTTCATTCTTTGGATTAAGTCTGTGAAGCATTTTTAGAGGAAAAAGTCGCAGATTCACAACAAAATATTGCAATAAATAACAGCGTGAGATGTATAGGGTGAAAATCTGGTACAGAGAGATTTGGATTTTATTGCATCCCTAATGACAATAAATGTACCAAATGACTGGGCAAACCAGGACTAAATTAGGACTAAACCAAGACTAAACCAGGACTAAATTAGAACTAAACCAAGACTAAACCAGGACTATATCAGGTGTAACTCTGGTGTCACAGTTAGACCAGGACTGAACCAGGACTAAACCAAGACTAAACTTTGCAGAAAGCTTTTATAACTGTCCAACACTCATTAATTAACTTGAAGCTTGTTCTCAGTGCTGATAAGACAAAGCTCATGTTGTTTTCTCATTGTAAAAAGTCGCCTCAAATGATTCGCTCAGTGTCCACTCCTGAGGGCAGTGAAATGGAGGTGCTTCATATGTACAAATACCTCGGGGTCTTAATTGATGACAAACCCACTTTCAAGCCACATAGAGATTAGTGCTGCCGCGATTATTCAACGTTGTCGACGTAATCGATTATGAAAATGAGTCGACTACAATTTTTTTGGTCGAATATTCGCCTTTATTTATTTTTGGTCTCAAACGGCTCGTCCAGAGACCTTTTGCTTGCCTGAGATCAGGTATTTCCCCTCCACACCACTAGTCGTACTACACTCGAGGCCGACACCGGTGCGGCAGGCAGCGGCTACACCCGAGGCGGACACCGGCGCAGCTAACAGCGGCTACACCCGAGGCGGACACCGGCGCAGCTAACAGCGGCTACACCCGAGGCGGACACCGGCGCGCCTCACAGCGGCTACACCGAAGCGGACACGGTGCCGCGGGCAGCAACTGCGCCCGAGGCCGACACCGGTGCTGCTGACAGCGGCTACATCCGGGGTTGACGCCGAGGTGGCTAACCTCGGCTTCACCAAAGGCTAACAGCAGTGGTAAATAATGGCACCGCCAAAGAAAACAAACTTGAGGAAGTATTTGCCGTGCGCACTCTGCTGGCTGGTCTCTCTCTTTCTCGACCACGACCACGATGCATGAGGTATTGAGCATACCGTTGCATATGCTGCTCGTGCAAACTCGTTAAATTGTGTGTGCATATCGTTGTTCAACATTGTTGAATGAGCACACACAACAGACATAACAGCAATAACCTTTGCAACTCGCACGCACAGCACACACAAGGTAAAATCTAACACACACACTTGTGTGTGTTAGAACCGCTTTTTTTTATATTAGTCGTTTAGATTAGTCGACTAATCGAAAAATTAGTCGAGAGATTAATCGTTAGAAAATTAGTCGTTAGTGGCAGCACTAATAGAGATAATCTTGTGAAGAAGCTGAGGCTAAAATTGGGATTTTATTTTCGAAATAAACTGTGTTTTTCTTTGAATGTAAAAGAGCGTCTTGTCAATGCAACATTTTTATCTGTGCTGGATTATGGAGCTCTTTTGTACGTGAAAGCTGCTGCTCAATGTCTTCGAATGACTGATACTGTTTATGATGCTTCTTTGAGGTTCAGTACAAACTGTAAGACGTCCACTCACCACTGAATTATCCTCTGGAGTGGGACGGCTGCTCTGCCCACTCGGAGGACTAGTCACTGGTACTTTCATTTATGAGGCAATATTGGGACTACTGCCTTCGTACATTTGTGCCCTAAATGCTCTGAGAAATGCTGAATCGTGTTCTCTTCGTTCACAAGACGATTTGTTACTTTCTGTTCCTTATGCTCGTACAGAATTGGGCAAAAAGGCATTTGATTACTCTGCACCTTTTACATGGAATATGCTACAGAACGACTGGAAACTGACTGATTTAATTTCCTTGAGCACTTTGAAATCCAAACTGAGAACTTTTGAGACCAATTCCACAATCTGCACTTGTTTTTCATGATGTCTTTAACCTTTTATGTCGTATCTGTGTAAATATGTAACTGTGTTTTGTGTTTGCTGCGGCCTCTTGGCCAGGACTCCCTTGAAAAAGAGGTTCTTAATCTCAATGGGATATTTCCTGGTCAAATAAAGGTAAAATAGAAAAAAATAAACCAGGACTATATCAGGTGTAACTCTGGTGTCACAGTTAGCCCAGGACTGAAGTAGGGCTAAACCAAGACTAAACCAGGCCTAAACCAGGACTAAACCACTCTGAAGCCCTCGGTCAGTGTGTCCATAGGGGCTTGTTCAGTTGCAGCTGTCTCTTTAGGATTCCTGGCCCCGGCTCCTCCGCCCTGGCTCCGATCGGGGGCTCACACTTGGCAGAGGGGCCCTTTGTGGACGGTCTATGGCGCGTTAGCTCCTCTTTTGTTACTGTGGCTAAACCTCCTCTTTCACTCGGGGGCAGAGGAGGGGGCGCTGGCAGATCCTTGGACCCGAGCACACAGGAAGCCTTCTCTCCCAAACGAGGAAGGAAGCGGATTTCTGATGAATATTCCGATGTGGACGATGTGGTCCTGTCTCCTGAACCGATTTACAAACTGACTTTAGTTTGGATTCATACCTGCTCAATATCAAAACAAAGTGCAAGTGTAGTGAGAATGTTTCAGACAGAGATGAAAAGGGACTAAACCAGGTCTAAACCAGGTCTAAACTAGGTCTAAACCAAGACTAAACTGGGTCTAAACTAGGGCAAAATAACAGTCTACACCAGGTCTAAACAAGGTCTAAACCAAGACTGAAATGGGACCAAACTAGAGCAAAATAATACCAAGACTAAACTGTGACTAAACCGAGACTAAACCAGGTCTAAACCAGGTCTAAACCAAGACTAAACTAGGTATAAACCAGGTATAAACCAGGTCTAAACCAAGACTAAACCAGGTCTAAACCAGGTCTAAATCAAGACTGAAATTAGGGTTAAACTGGGTTAGATATTAAGGTCTATTCAAGGGCTAAACCTGGTCTAAACCAGGACTAAATTAGGTCTAAATTAGTTTGTAAGCATAGGTCTAAACTAGAACCAAACCAGGAGACTAAATCAGTGGTCTACACTGGGGTTAAACCAGGACTAAACCAGGATTTAACAAGGTTTAATCTGGGTTTTAGCATGGTCTAAACCAGGTCTAAACCAGGATTTAACAAGGTTTAATCTGGGTTTTAGCATGGTCTAAACCAGGTCTAAACCAGGATTTAACAAGGTTTAATCTGGGTTTTAGCATGGTCTAAACCAGGATTTAACAAGGTTTAATCTGGGTTTTAGCATGGTCTAAACCAGGTCTAAACCAGGATTTAACAAGGTTTAATCTGGGTTTTAGCATGGTCTAAACCAGGTCTAAACTAGGATTTAACAAGGTTTAATCTGGGTTTTAGCATGGTCTAAACCAGGTCTAAACCAGGATTTAACAAGGTTTAATCTGGGTTTTAGCATGGTCTAAACCAGGTCTAAACCAGGATTTAACAAGGTTTAATCTGGGTTTTAGCATGGTCTAAACCAGGTCTAAACCAGGATTTAACAAGGTTTAATCTGGGTTTTAGCATGGTCTAAACCAGGATTTAACAAGGTTTAATCTGGGTTTTAGCATGGTCTAAACCAGGTCTAAACCAGGATTTAACAAGGTTTAATCTGGGTTTTAGCATGGTCTAAACCAGGTCTAAACTAGGATTTAACAAGGTTTAATCTGGGTTTTAGCATGGTCTAAACCAGGTCTAAACCAGGATTTAACAAGGTTTAATCTGGGTTTTAGCATGGTCTAAACCAGGTCTAAACCAGGATTTAACAAGGTTTAATCTGGGTTTTAGCATGGTCTAAACCAGGTCTAAACCAGGATTTAACAAGGTTTAATCTGGGTTTTAGCATGGTCTAAACCAGGACTAAACCAGGATTTAACAAGGTTTAATCTGGGTTTTAGCATGGTCTAAACCAGGTCTAAACCAGGATTTAACAAGGTTTAATCTGGGTTTTAGCATGGTCTAAACCAGGACTAAACCAGGATTTAACAAGGTTTAATCTGGGTTTTAGCATGGTCTAAACCAGGTCTAAACTAGGATTTAACAAGGTTTAATCTGGGTTTTAGCATGGTCTAAACCAGGTCTAAACCAGGATTTAACAAGGTTTAATCTGGGTTTTAGCATGGTCTAAACCAGGTCTAAACCAGGATTTAACAAGGTTTAATCTGGGTTTTAGCATGGTCTAAACCAGGTCTAAACTAGGATTTAACAAGGTTTAATCTGAGTTTTAGCATGGTCTAAACCAGGTCTAAACTAGGACTAAATTAGACGGTTTCTGTCCAGGACTAAATCAGACTAATTTTATAACATTGTGTTGTGTCGTTTGAGGAATGTGTGATCGGAGCCAATGTGCAATTAGCAGCTTCTCTACACGTGAAATGAGGCGTAAACAAGGACTAAACTGGGACTGAACCAGGACTAAACTGGGACTGAACCAGGACTAAACTGGGACTGAACCAGGTCTGAACCGGGACTGAACCAGGTCTGAACCGGGACTAAACTGGGACTGAACCAGGACTAAACCAGAACTAAACCAGGACTAATGCAGAACTACACCAGGTCTAAACAAGGACTAAGCCAGCTCTAGACTAAGACTAGATCAGGACTAAGGACTAGACCAGGACTGGAGCAGTATTTTCTGGTGGTGTTTGGCTGTGGTCCAGGCGTTCACTTTGGGACTCTGATATACGCAGGTCCGGACACAAAGAGACTCATTAAAAACCTTTAGAATCGACGAATAATTACACCTAATTATTTACCCTGTCATAAATCTGCAGAAAGTCAGAAACTGCATTCGGACTTAGAGGCTTATTTAAGTTATAAAAATAGATTTGTAGTTCTGTGTAACATTTCTGCTGATGGGAATTCTGTGATCCACAAAAAATGACCCAAAATGGACTCTTGAGAGCTTTAAACCATGTTCTGATGTTGTTCCCTTCTCAGAAACAGACCTGGAGTTGTGTTTTGTTTCATTCACATGTGCTCAAAATGCTCTGTTCCACCTTGTGATGTCATGAAGTGGGAGTTTCAAGTGAACGGCTCCTTTTTACCTTTAGTGCAGCAAAGATCAGCGCTTCAAAAACATAGAATTGTGTTTTGTTTCGTCTTTCGTCTTAGTCTAAACCAAGACTAAAACGGAACCAAACTAAGGCAAAATAACCAGTTCTAAACCAGGTCTAAACCAGGTCTAAACCAAGACTGAAATGAGACCAAACTAGGGCAAAATAATTGTGTAAACCAGGTCTAAACCAATACTAAACCAGGTCTAAACCAAGACTGAAATGAACCAAGACTAGATCAGGACTGAACCAGGACTGAATGAAATATGAACAAGGATTAAACCAGGACTAGACTGGGACCGAAGTGGGACTGAACCATGACTAAACCAAGAATGAATGAAGACGAGACCAGGGCTGGACCAAGGCAAGACCAGGACTAAACCGGGACTGAACCAGGACTAAACCAAGACTGAACTAAGACTAGACTAGGACTGAACCAGGACTGAACCAAGGCTAAACCGGGACTAAACCGGGACTAAACCAGGACTAAACCGGGACTAAACCAGGACTAAACCAGCACTAAACCAGGACTAAAACCAGGACTAAGCAAGGACTAAACCAGGACTGAACCAGGTCTGGCAATTCAGAAACATAGAATTGTGTTTTGTTTTTGTTTATTTAACACAAACCAAACTGCAGATTTAGGCTGAGCTCTTCTCTCAAACAGAAAACGCTCTGTTCCACCTCGTGATGTCATGCGGTGATACAGGAAGTGCTCCACTGTGTTTTTAAACCCCACACAGCTTCACTAGAATCATGTGGATCATTTTCAACCCTGGAATCGCCGCTCTCTGCTGAACTAAAGCTCACAGGAGTCGGTTTTGTGTAAATATCGAACCTTTGAACGTGGAAATCCAAACTCCAGATCTTAACTTATGTAACTTAAACGTCTCTTCTCAAAACAAACCCATATAAGCAGATTTAAGACTAACTTTCACTCGGGTTTATCTGCTCGGTGACAAACTCCAGAGGTCCATAAACAAACTCAAATAAACAGTGGAATATAGTTCGTGTACACATGTGCCGGCTCCCCTCACACACACAGACGGGGCTGTATTTCCTTCACGTGTTTTCCACTGTTTTTCTAGCGCTGAATGAAGCGTTTTTGGGGTAAATTAGATGTTTTTCGGAAATGCTGGTGACAGGAATTTAGTTTTAAAGGTCCGATATTACACAAAATGGACCCTTCTGAGCTTTAAGTCGTGTTTTAATGTTATTGCCTCCTCAAAAATAGACCTGGAGTTGTGTTTTGTTTCATTTGTTAGTTCTGGTTTAGTCCTTTTAGCCTGGATACGGACCTAGTTTGGTCCTGGGTGCTTAGTCTTGGCTTGAATCTGTGCTAGACCTGGTTTAGTCCGACTTCTGGTTTTGTTGTGGTTCGTGGTTTGAGACCTACTTGGTTTTTTCAGTTTATTATATAATATAACAGTTTTCTAAGATTTCCTAGTCCTGGTCTAGTGTTGGTCTAGTCCTGGTTTGTTCCTGGTCTAGTTCGGCTCTTATCCTGGTCTTGTGCTGGTGTAGTTAGATCTGGTCCTAGTCTAGTCCGGGTCTAATCCTGGTCTAATTCTGGTCTAATCCTGGTCTAGTACTGGTGTAGTTCAGATCTGGTCCTAGTCTAGTCCGGGTCTAATTCTGGTCTAGTGCTGGTGTAGTTCTGGTCTGGTCCTCAGCTAGTCCTGGTCTAGTCCTGGTTTGATCCTTGTCTAGTCCTGGTTTAGTGCTGGTGTAGTTCTCTTCTAGTCCTGATCTAATCCTGGTCTAGTCCTGGTGTAGTCCTGGTCTAGTGCTGTTATAGTTCTGGTCCTCATCTAATCCTGGTCTAGATCTGGTCTAGTCCTTGTTTAGTCCTAGTCTAGTCTGCGTCTAATCCTGATCTAGTGATGGTGTAGTCCTGGTCTGGTCCTCGTCTAGTCCTGGTTTGCTCCTAGTCTAGTCCGGGTCTAATCCTGGTCTAATGTTGGTGTAGTTCTCGTCTAGTCCTGGTCTAGTCCTGGTCTAGTCCTTGTCTAGTCCTTGTCTAGTCCTGGTCTAGTCCTGGTCTAGTCCTGGTCTAGTCCTGGTCTAGTCCTTGTCTAGTCCTGGTCTAGTCCTGGTCTAGTTCATCTCTCATATTTTGAAAGTTAAAGATGCACTGTCCACCTTGCTCCATCCTGCTCGTTTCCGTGGGGATATTACTCAATGTTCCATGTTGTGACTTTAAACATTTAACCTTTATTCATTTTGTGTGTTTCTGTCACTCAAAAACACAATAATTCGCCTTCTGTGAACAGGGACGACTCTCCACAGATCTGAACCGTAACGCAGCTAATGTACTCGTGCTGTGACCCGCTCGTCTCCCTCATGTTAGACGGGTTTAATCTGCACTGTGGAACATTCTAGACAAAGCTGATGACAGACCTAAGTCCCAGTGTGGTCCCTGGTCCTGGCCCGGTCCTGGTTGAGTCCTGGCCCGGTCCTGGTTGAGTTCTGTCCTGGTCCTGGTTGTTTGTAGTCGTTTAAAACTCTGTGTGTCTCCGGTTGTTTTTGGGGTCAGAGTTAAAAATGGGTCGAGTTCCAGTGACACAGAGGAACAATGGAGCGTAGTGAGACCGATTTAGACCTGGAACCAGCCTCCAAACGCCGGAGCCGTGGGGAAAAGCCCGGAAAAAATAACGGGAGGGAGATACTGACAAAAATAAATACCTCAATTAGGACTAATGTTATTTTTCTTTTATAACCGCGCAGTACGTTCCAACCATAAAAGATAGAAACTTCCGTCCATTTTGATCGGCCCAAACTTTGCCAAAGAGTGAAGTGAGTCAAGATGATCGACTGCCCTGAGCGCCTGTGTTCGAAACTATTGAAAAATCCGCTCTAAGTGCAGTTATTTCTCAAATAAATGGCAAATTACGCGATACAAATATAGTAAACGTCATGGAAGTGCAGGAAGTGATGTGGCTCTGGCCCTGGACCTGACGCGAGCTGTTTCCATGATCAGGAAAGTCATTTTTTTAACTTGTTTTGAGGCAATAAGGATATTTTTAATTTACTTACAGACTTGATATTTTGCACTTTTGTAGCTAAAGCCCTAAAAAGTTGTTTATACATGTTTGCTGTGTGTTTTGTATGAATGAGTGTGGATTTTTTTCATTTGTATTTCTTGTCCTGTAGCTTTTATTACAGCCGTATGACACAACTACAGCAGCAGATTGTGAAATAACAGGTTGTACTGAAAAAAAGGAGGTAGAACACTTCATTAGGGGGAGAGATCGACTGATATGAGGGTTTTTCATGGATGATACTGTTAGTTTAGAGCAACTGATGACTGATACATTATAAATTATGATAAAGTTTATCTATAAATTTACTACAAGCTACCTCCAAGCCCTTTTTACCACAAATCTTTAGGAGAAATGTGTAGTAGTAGCAGTTTTCTCTTTGTATTAAAGTGTTAAAATAAAACTTTGTGTGTATTTTTTAAGCAGCAGATCAAACAAAAACAAAAAAATATCGGCCTGTGCTGGAGATTTAAGGCTAGAAGTCAATTCGGTCTATATTAGTCGACTAATTATTTTATTTAGATTACAGAAGGATTTCTATGGGACAAGAGCAGAAAGGAGGAGTGAGTCAGTGAATTGGCTGTAAAATTTGGTATTTTTGGTATCTGTAAAAAATAAAAAGACAGAACTAATGATTCACAAGTTTAATCTGTCTTTACATAAATACACCGTTTCCTCGTCTTTTTTCTGTACAAGGCTCCACACACAAGCCTGTGTCACCCACAATTCCCCTCGATAATTCTGCATAAAATACAAAAAACACGAGACAAAACTGTACAGTCTGAAGGGGGAGTGACTTAACGTGAAGAGCAAGAAGCAGGAAGAGCAGGAACTAAACAAAACTCAAACTGGAAACCTGGAAACCATTGACTTTTCACTGTGGTATTGTCGAAAAAACACTGATACCGAAACTTGTGCTGAAACTAAACGTGTGTGTGCCGTTTGGCAGGCGTTTTCTGAGGACCTGATTGAAGACGGATGCGGCTGTAGTCATGTGGCGCCAGGGGCTGGGTGCAGTGACCACGTTCGGCCTGATGGTGGCGCTGTGCCGCTCCCAGTTCGTGTCCCAACCGGAGATTAAAACGGAAGACTGCACCCGGAAAGAGCACCCCATCGTCCCATACAGAGGTACTCACTGCTGCTGTGGGATTTACTCCACAACGCACTGGAATTCAGGGGTTCAGACTTTATTTACAGGTGCATTGTGTAACTTTTTGCTCGCTTGTTTCTATGGATACGTCATTTCTCTGTCTGGAATGTCCCGCAGTGTGACATTAAACAGCTCTACTTTACATTTATCCAATTACGGGTGGTTTTATAGCTCAAAAATACCTCGAAATACTTAAAACAAAAGGCGTTCTGACTGTGAGCGGAGTCGCCTCTCCACAGATCTGACCTGTAACTGTAACTGGTTTGGTCTCCATGATGATAGAAAGGTTTAATGCCGCACTGTGGAACATTCCATCTCCATGAAGAAAAGAATTTGATGGACCCTCCACCAGAAAAGTTGCATACTGCAGCTTTAAACAGATTTTTATGGTTAAGATTTATTTAATTAATAATTTGCCTCGTTTCAGTACATGGCTGTTTGTTAAAAAAAATTCTGGTCATAAAATTATTTGTATAAAAGTATTTCACTTTATATTATATTGTAATAATAAAATAAATGTATCCAATTCTGTGGATTAATATAAATAATTTGAATATTTTTAGTATTTTATTACATTTTTTAAAATTAATTATTTTGTTTTTGTTTGTTTTTTCAGTTTTGCGGTTGTGGATGTCTGAATTTTCTCACCCCGGAGCGAAGGACTTTTCTCAGTTGGCCGTGGATCTGAGCAGAGGCCAGATCATCGTAGGAGCGCGGTAAGGACTTTGAAACCCGTTCATCTTAAACCGTTTGCAGAGTTTTGCCATAACGGTAATGGGAACGACAGCTGGCATGCAAAAATATCACGCTATTAATGCGTTAACTCAAAACAATTTTAACAGCGTTCATTTTTTTATCGCCAGATTAACGCAGCAAAACTAGTTCTGTGACCCAGAGAACGAGTTTTGCTGTGGCCACTGCTGTCATGTAAAACTACAGGATCTGGTTGTAAACAGGAAGGAAAACAATTTGCACAAAACTGAGACGTCCCGTTTGGAGGAAGTGGGACAAAGCACAACACATCTGCACCGATGCCCCCGCACGAGGCAAACACGAAACGAAGAAGTCCACTTCAAAACATACGGAGAATCCACCGCGGCAAATTATTTCACCCGATATCTGACAGTTGTGAAGACAGAAGCACTTCACTCACACTGAGCAGAGCACAAAGTCTCACTGACGACAAAAACAAAAACAAACGAGTATTAAAATGATGATTCAAGGGACAAAGAACGTGTGATTAATTTGCAATTAATCGCAAGTTAACTATGACATTCATTAGATTAATCGCAATTAAATATTTTAATCGATCGACAGCACTAGAATAAAATAATTAGATCCAGACAGAACACAGTGGACTTACAGTTTTTTAACCTCAAGATCTCAAGGCAGTTGTGGCTGTAAAACATGGAAAAAAATTGAGAACAGACCCTTTAAATAAAATACAAAAAACACAATATACAGTACAATTTATACAATTTATGAGAAAACATAAATAACTTTCATTGTTATTCATTAAGAAAATGACCAACTGGAATAACTCACTCGTCCCTATTGACAAATAATGATAAAAAAGGTGAATATTTTGTGTGAGCAACTTTGGCGCATTGTTTTTATGTAGTTTTGCAAAGTCTCTTTTGTTGAATGAGTTCCAAATAGTTTCAGCTGTTCCCAGAGGCTTTGGATGAGACTTTGGCGTCATTTTTGGAAAACATTAAACTTGAAAATGTGTGGACAGCAACAATAGTTCTGTTTTAGCCTTAAAGATCTGGTTTTGAAAAAAAAAGTCTTGCATAAACTGGAGGATTAACGATTATAGAAACATAAAAAGATATTTTGGTGAACAGAAATACTGTTAAATTACGTATTGCAGCAGCAAACACCTGATACTGAGTGGTGGTCTGATAACTTTGTAATAAAGCTCTGTATAATGTGTTTTTAGTGTTGTTGCTTTTATGATTACATTTTTTCACTTTTGTCTTTTCAGAAACTTTCTCTTTAGACTACATTTAACCAACATTTCACTAATACAGGTAAGAGCTGGATTTTTAGAATAAAATAAAAATAAATCTCTCTTGTCTATGTATTTTTTATTGTATTCATTTTTATTTTGTTTCAGGCAGCAGAGTGGGCCCCAGACGAAGACACCAAACAGTCCTGTCAGAGTAAAGGCAAAACCGAGGTACTTGTGCTTTTATTGTCATTTAGTTAAAGCAACAAAACACACAAAGACGCTCCTGACTTTATCACGAAACCATCTCCTTTCATTCTTTAAAAGGACGAATGCCAAAACTACGTGCGAGTGTTACTGACCAGTGGCTCCACGCTCTTCACCTGCGGCACCAACGCCTTCACCCCCGTCTGCATGACGCGACAGGTGAGAAAACACGACACAAACGCAGGACAGAACGTTTATTAAAAGGTTCTGCTTCAATAGACACAGTTGGCAAAGAGCAAACGCTGCAGTTTTCCTCCACAAGCCACAAAATCTCCTGTTTTATTCCGCTTAAGAACTGCAAACCCTGTTAAGATCTCGTTTAAAGATGCTACAGTCCTGCTTCAGTCTTGGTTCAGTCCTGGATTAGTGCTGGTTTAGTCTTGGATTGGTTTTGTTTTGGTTTTAGTTCTGGTTCAGTCTCTCTTTGCGCTAAATTGGGACTAAACTGAGACTGAACCCAGTGTTAATGCCATCGATTTGAGCTCTGGAGGCAGAAATTGTATGTTTGGACCAGTGAAGCATCGACATGTGCGTGTTGGATCTGCAGCAGAATAACTACCTCACTTGATTGAATAGTTTGGATTGAATATTTGGTTTTATCGTTATCATTTTCATTACATCGTCTTTTATTTTGTTTCCGTGTGTGGAAAACGTTGTCACTTTGTTTAAAAAGGCACTGAATAAATAAAATATCACTATATAAAAGGAAATCCACACTGTAGCCTGTGATATTAATGTTAAATATTATAGATTTAATATAAAGATTTGAGTGTTTCTCTTGTACAGTGGGAGTGTCATTCGATTGAAGTTACAGGTCTGGAAATGAGCTCCTCTGCACAGATTCAGATAAATGAGTGAATAACGGTGATTCTATAGTGGGGACATTATTTGATGGGTAAATTGTCCTGTCGATATGAGCTCCTTTAGTCTGAGCTCTGTTTGATGGGGTCATACAACTGTCCAAATGAACTACCCAGATTCATAGCTTAAGTATAAAGTGTGATCACCGTGTGCAAACAGCATCAAGCCCGCTGTCTGTAACCCAAAGAAATATGGTGTAAAACTGGGGAGGTTCACTTTACTGGATCTGTACAACTGTAAACGGAAAAGGAGCTTATTTCGATGGGGCAGTGTGAATCGATAGACGTCACTGTCGATTTAGGCTGCAGGGAGCGCATTTCGACAGAACAAAATGACTTAAAAGTAGTGAAATTATCGGCCTATGCAGCAAGATCATTTTACTTGACGAGTTCTCTTAAAATAAACAACCTCTAGACCAGAATGAGGCCGTCTCAGAACTAGTCGATAATAAATCTGAAAACAAGATGAATAACCAAGTTTTAAAATCTTGGCCAGATCAGAGAAATTTGCAGGGTAGAACTGGACCAAAATAGTCCTGGTTTAGTTTGGGTTATGTGGGCTACTGGGTAAGGGTGCAACATTAATCAAAAAGTTGAGTTTGCACATGTTTTGCACCAAACCAGAGTCTTTGTTTGGTTCTTCTGTCGACCTGTTTATTCCATCTTCTCCCCTTCTCCTGTGCTTCTCCTCAGATTTCAAACATCAGCGAGGTGTTAGACTCCATAAACGGGGTGGCGCGCTGTCCGTACGACCCCCGCCATAACTCCACGGCGATGATCACGGCGAGGGGCGAGCTCTACGCCGCCACCGTCATCGACTTCTCCGGGCGAGACCCCGTCGTGTACCGCAGCTTGGGAAACATGCCCCCGCTCCGCAGCGCCCAGTACAACTCCAAATGGCTCAACGGTAAAAGCGTTTAAGCCGCGTTATCGCCTCAAAAACAGACCTGGAGCTGGGTTTTATTTCATTCACATGTTTGAGTAACTCTTTATTATTAGTCTGTCAACATCTCCAAAGCTCTAAACGCTCTGTTCCACCTTGTGATGTCATGAAGCGACTGTTTTCAGCTACTTTTTACCTTTTGCTCAGCTGAAAACCCTCCAGATGATTCTAGCGAAGGTGTGTGGAGTATTAAACAGGGTTGTTTTTCTTAGTTTAACTGTAGCAAGGCAGATAATTTTACTTGTTCAAGTGAAATTTACTCAAATCATGGTAAAACTTTCTTAATCCAAGTCATTTTAGCTTAACTAAATTTTGTTTTTCGCAGTTTACTCCACACTGCGAAGAAGCTTGACCAAAATTTAACATATAAACACTTAAATTAGTGAAATTATCATTTTACTTGACAAGTTGTCTTAAAATAAACAACCTCTAGACTAGAATTAAGCCGTTTCATAACTAGTAAGTAGAAAAAGTCAGAAAGTCTTTGTCCAGTCCAGCAGGAATATCCTTCTACTTACTTTAATCTACTTTTACTTTAATTAATAAGTAATTTATTTTCCAACTTGTCGTTTTCTTCCCGTAGAACCAAACTTCGTCTCCGTGTACGAGATCGGCCGTTTCGCGTTCTTCTTCTTCAGGGAGACGGCTGTGGAGAACGACTGCGGGAAGATGGTGTTTTCCCGCGTGGCTCGGGTTTGTAAGAACGACGTGGGCGGCCGGTTTCTCCTGGAGGACACCTGGACCACATTTATGAAAGCTCGGCTCAACTGCTCCCGCTCCGGAGAGATCCCCTTTTATTTCAACGAGCTCCAGAGCACCTTCCACCTGCCCGAACACGACCTCATCTACGGCATCTTCACCACCAACGTGTGAGTGACCAGGACCACAGAGACATCACATGACCACAGTAAATGCGACAGCTAAAGTATTTGTTTCCCTGTTTTACAGAAACAGTTTGTCTGCGTCGGCCATCTGCGCCTTTAACCTCAGCTCCATCACCGCCGCCTTCAACGGGCCCTTCCGCTTCCAGGAAAACCCCCGCACCGCCTGGCAGCCCACGCCCAACCCCATCCCCAACTTCCAGGTACAAGAGGGACTGTTGTTTTGTGTGATGAGTAAAGAGTCTTTTACTGTGGTTTGACTATAGCTCTGTTCACACGGGATTAGTTTTACCTGTGGACCTTTGGTGATTTGTAATAATTACGGAGGATCCTGTGCCAAAGCTCCATGTCCCATAAATTACCTACTATAGTTCGCCAAACGCAGACGTCCGGTGATAATAGTCTGCATCTCAGTGTTTCTTGTTGTAATTGCGCACCTTTTCTATCTTTCTTTTCTTTCTGTGTTCTTTTATCTTTCAATCTTTGCGTCAGAAGAGTTTGGGATTGAAGCTCTATTCGCACGGGATAAGCACAACTTGGAGACGTCTCGTAATTTGCAAATTACCGCCCCGCCTCTGTGTTACTTGCAGCCCATTCGCACGGCATAAGAAAAGTCCGTAAATTAGTTTATTTTACTGGGATTGACTGAGATTGACAGAGAAAAGAACGCAGAAAGAAAAGAAAGAGATAGAAAAAGTGCACAGTTACAACCACAAACACTGAGATGTAGATTCATACGGGACTAGTATCACCGGACGTCTGTGTTTGGAGAAATGTAGTCGGTAATTTGCAGTGGAATGTTCACTTTACAGATGACAGACATGGCGCATTTGCACAGGATTAAGATGACGTCCTCTGGGATTATTACAGATCACCAACGGTCCACAGGGAAAACGAATCCCATGAGAACAGGGCTAATGCTGTGGTGTAATGGAATATCTTACATGTTTATCCCATATTCTGCTCTCTCTCAGTGCGGTACCTTAGACGAGGCCGGCCCAGGACAGAACCTGACGGAGCGCCACCTGCAGGACGCGCAGAGACTGTTCCTGATGAACGACGTGGTTCAGCCGATCACAGTGAACCCCGTGCTGACCCAGGACACGGTGAGACTGTCCTGTCTGTGTGTGGACGTGGTGAGGGGAGCGGCGGACCGGCTCTACCACGTCATGTACATCGGCACCGGTGAGGACCAGGAGCTGTTTCACATTTATACACGATGGCCTTTGCTAGAACCACAGTGACAGACTTAACTCTCCTCCAGAGTACGGCACCATCCTCAAAGCCCTGTCCACCACAGACAAGAGGCTTCAGGGCTGTTACCTGGAGGAGCTCAGGCCCCTCCCCCCAGGACTCAGCGGGCCAATCAGGAGCCTCCGTCTGCTGCACAGGGACCGCACTCTGTTTGTGGGACTGAGCGACCGGATGGTGAAGATCCCCCTGGAAAGGTGCTCGAGTCACCCCTCAGAGAGGTACAGGAGCTCAGGGAGACGGGGAGGAGGCACAGTACTACTGCAGTATAAGTACTACTGTGTTACTGCACTTTATAATATACTTTACATTATAATGCGAGTGTTTTACGTGCAGGCAGTGTGTGGAGGCGCGGGACCCGTACTGTGGATGGGACCGACTCAAACGACGCTGCACCACCTACGAGGAGAGCTCCAGCATCACCCAGTGGATACAGAACATCACTGACTGCCCGGTGAGACATCCTGGGCCTGGTTTAGTCCTGTGTAGCCCTGCTTTTGTCCTGGTTTACCCCTGGTTTAGTCCGGGTTTAGTTCTGGTTTTGTCCTGTTTTAGTCCTGGTTTAGTTCTGATTTAGTCTGGGTTTAGTCCTGTTTTAGTCCTGGTTTAGTCCTCTTTTAGTCCTGTTTTACCCCTGGTTTAGTCCGGGTTTAGTCCTGATTTAGTCCAGGTTTAGTCCTGGTTTAATCCTGGTTTAGGCCTAGTTTAGTCTTGGTTTACCGCTGGTTTAGTCCAGTTTTTCTCCTGGTTTAGCTCTGGTTTAGTCCCTGATTTAGTCCTGGTTTAGTCCTGATTTAGTCCTGATTTAGTCCTGGTTTAGTCTGGGTTTAGTCCTCTTTTAGTCCTGATTTAGTCCGGGTTTAGTCCTGATTTAGTCCTGGTTTAATCTTGGTTTAGTTCTCTTTTAGTCCTGGTTTAGTCCTGGTTAAGTCCTGTTTTACCCTTGTTTTAGTCCATTTTTTCTCCTGGTTTAGTCCTGGTTTAGTCCTGGTTTAGTCCTGGTTTAGTCCTGGTTTAGTCTTGGTCTATTCCTTGTTTATCCCTGGTTTAGTCCTGGTTTAGTCCTGGTTTAGTCCTGTTTTATTCCTTTGTCAAATACAGTGGAGGAAGTCGATAATCAAACCGTTTATAACCAAAGCGCCCCCTGCGTTCTTTGCGCAGGTGAGGAATCTGACCCAGGACGGAGGGTTTGGCCCGTGGGCACAGTGGCAGTCCTGTTCCCATAGCGACGGGGAAGGTTCCAGCCTGTGCCTGTGCCGGTCCCGGTCGTGCGACGGTCCTTCGGCTCGATGTGGCGGAGAGGAGTGCAAAGGGCCCACCATACAGGTCGCCAACTGCTCCAGGTACAAACAGGCACCGTTTATTTAAAGCTACAGTGTGGAACTTTCTGAATCACCTGCATTACTCTAAGGAAGTAGAACGTTAAAGCCATACTTCATCATACGCTTTAATCAGGTTTGTGGAGGTGCAAGCCCACTCAGAATGTGTTTTTCAGTGCAATGAACACAACCAAAATTATGCTTTTATTTTAGTCTGTTTGTGGCTAAAAAGTGACATACTGTGGCTTTAATGATTTGAACCTGTAATATTTGTATTTTTCCATGTCTAATAGAAGATTTAAACCTGTCTATTGTCACCCGTCAGTTACTACAAGCCACTCTTCGGCTTCATTTGAGTCTAATCCGGTTTATTCTTTCTGTATTTTCATGATTTTCCGTGTGGTTTTGCAGAAACGGCGGCTGGACGCCCTGGTCGTCGTGGGGACAGTGCAGCAGCAGTTGTGGCATCGGCTTCGAGGTCAGACAGAGGTCGTGCAACAACCCCTCCCCACGGCACGGGGGGCGAGTCTGCGTGGGGCAGGGCCGAGAGGAGAGGTGAGACCGGGTAGACCTGGTTTGGACCTGGTTTAATGCTCGTTTAGACCTGGTTTGGACCTGGATTAATGCTTGTTTAGACCTGGTTTAGACCTGGTTTAGTCCTGGTTTAGTGCTTGTTTAGTCCTGGTTTAGACCTGGTTTAGTCCTGATTTAGTCCTGGTTTAGTGCTTGTTTAGTCCTGGTTTCGACCTGGTTTAGTGCCTGTTTAGACCTGGTTTAGTCCTAGTTTTAGTCTTGTTTTAGTCCTGGTTTATTCCTAGTTTAGTCTTGTTTTACCCCTGGTTTAGTCCTGCTTTAGCCCTAGTTTAGTGCTTGTTTTTAGACCTGATTTAGACCTGGTTTAGTGCCTATTTAGACCTGGTTTAGTCCTTATTTAGTGCTTGTTTAGACCTGGTTTAGTCCTGGTTGAGTGCTTGTTTAGACCTGGTTTAGACCTTGTTTAGACCTGGTTTAGACCTTGTTTAGAGCTGGTTTAGACCTGGTTCAGTGCTTGTTTAGACCTGGTTTAGTCCTGGTTTAGTCCTGGTATTGTATGGTATACCTTAAGGTATCTGTAGGGAACTTTGTCCTTTATATTTGCCTCATCCTTCAATGCTCCGGGGCAAACTTCAGGTGGGGACTTTGTCTGCTGTACATGTTTAAAGTTGTTGTTGTTGACCTGGTTTAGAGCTGAGAAGTCGACCTGAGTTAGATTCCAACTACTTCTACAACACAAACCCATAAAATTGCATTTCCAGTAATGATAAAACAGGTTTGGCAGTTCGGGTGTCCCACACAGCGGTCACCATCCCGTCCTCTCCCTCCTCAGGCTGTGTAATGAGCGGCGGCCCTGCCCTCTGCCCGTGTCCTGGACGTCCTGGGGTCCCTGGACCAAGTGCAGCGCCGAGTGTGGAGGAGGGGTCCACTCCCGGAGCAGGAGCTGTGAGAACGGGAGCAGCTGCCCCGGATGTGCCACGGTGAGGGGTTCTGGCTTTGTCCATAGTCACACAGTATTGTGGACTGTTCACCTTTCACTGCCTCGCTGTGGATTTTTTGTGTGTCTTTTTTATATATATATATATATTGGGTGAATGTGCATTGTGTTCTGTGGAATCAAAGGTGGCATGTCTGTTTAGAAGGATAAAAAACAGTGCCAACATCTCCCCATAACTATGTTTTTCACCCCCCGCACTCCTCACAGAGTCCTGGTTCAGGTACCCGCAGATATCCGACAGATGAACCGCAAATTTGAATGAAACAGGTGAAAAATGTTGTACAGATGTGGGTTCAGGTCGGGTTGGACGCTGGAGAGCGCGGGTCTAATCTGTGGTTTACAAAACATCATGTGCGAACAAAAAACAGGGCTGTGTTTTAGTGAAATGCAAAAATGACAGTGTTTTTACAAGATGATTAAATGTAAAATCTATTGCTTTTGCTGCACACATTCTCAGAAATGTCCTGCAGCTCAAAATGACTCTCGAGGAGCTGAAAAGAAAATTAGCGAGTGGAGAGAACAAAGTTGTGGCTCTTTTTTGGCTCTCGGACTGATTTTCTTTCAGGTGCGGTTCGGGTGGTGGTGTGTATTTATAGCGGGTTGGATTGGGTATGGAATTTTTCTTTAAATTCTGTGGGAAAACGGGTCGGGTGTGGATTGGGGTATGACTGGTGGGTGCGATTTGTCAAAATCAGACCCGTGCAGGACTCTGGCTCCTCAGTTTAGATCATGGCCGATTTGCGCAGAGTGACTCCCTCCCCGCTCCCCGCTCAGATCTCTGAAGGGGTTTTACAGCCTGATAACATGTAGAATAATTGTAAAAAATAAAACTGACTACTTCACGGATTTCGCCGATCGCAGGTTATTTTTAGAACGTAACCCCCGCAATAAACGAGGGAGCACTGTAACACTTTTTTTTTTGTTGCAGCAGCTGTCAACAATCATGCTTTTTTGACTGAATAATGCCACCACTATTGTGATAATATAATTTCATTTTAGTTAATCTTAGTTATGTGATGAAAGTTCATCAGACTCCCAGTACAGAGCAGCCACGGGGTCTGAAGTCTTAAAAAGGTCTTAAATTTCATGTTCCTAAATTAAGGCCTGAAAATGTCTTAAATTATGTCGTGCAAGTCTTATTTTTTTCACAATGGTCTTAAATTTTTTTTACCTTTTTTTTTTTTTACTCACTGGGCTGCAGGGCAACGTGAGACAAACTTAGTTTGCCTTGTCTTTTTGGCCATTTTACAGCAATGCATATGACTATAAATGAGTTCTGGATGAGATTTTATTATAAAAGTATTTTTTGTTATTTAAAGCAGTGAGTAATGGTCATTATTAGAACTGGATCTGGTGTTTTTCGCCCTTTTTAATGGCTGCAGTGCTGGTCTTAATTTTGATTTAAGTGGTCTTAGAAATGTTTAGTCAAACTTGGGGATCCCCTGTAGCAAAGACCCAGTAAATACTTGATTTTTAGCTGCAGACAGTGCACAGTGGCCTCATTTTGTCACAAAGTACTGTTTTTACAGTATACTCATTGGAGGAAACCAGAATTTACTAATAAGACTCCCAACTCTCCAGACATCTACAGTTGTACAGTTTTTTTTACATCCTAGTCTTTTTGTCACAGGTTTATTTTTGTATTTTCCTGAAAACCTTAAAAAGTGACAGAGGGGATGTTATGAGGCTAACAAAAGTTGGGTTTAACAGCAAACTCCAGCATAGAATTCAGTCTCCAGCTCAGGGCTCTACAGTTTTGCCCATTTCACTCACATTTGCAAGTAAATATTTCAGCCTGCGAGCGAGGAAAACAAAACAGACACCAGTGCGAGTGCTTCTGCAGCCACAATAAGGAGCTGCGCACAGACGTGATGTGACGAGTTAAACGTTCTACATGTGTCAGACATTAGGGGCAAACTCACACTGTGGAACCTGCCCAAGCCTGGAGCCCCTAAAGCGTGACACGCCCAGCGCGAACGCAACTGAACCGAGCCCGGGCACAACACCTCCGACGGCACACAACCCCAACATACGAGCTCCACATGTGGCCGATATCACTGATATGAACGAACTCCGCTTCAAAACACACCCACGCCCCCTTAAACGAGGAGCGCCCCGCAGCAGGACCCACACCTGTCCCACCACTCAGAAGATCCCCCCGTGCCGCTGGACTTCCTCCGCTAATCTGGTCTCGGACTCGAGCGCATTTGGACTCGGTCTCGTCACGGACTCGATGTCTGAATATTGAGTGTGATCATGTTTCATGACGGCCGCTGCTGTCGCCAATAAATTTGACCCAGTGTGCGGGACGTGTCTCTGCGGCCTGTGCTGGAGCCCGTGGACACTGCGCCACATGTCCTCACACACACCCCCAGCGCGCGGCTCCTCCACAGCGCCACCCTCCTGTAACAGCCTGTATCACAGGGCAGGTTAAACACCCTCCCTGTCTATACGTCAGTGCCGCTCTTCACCTTTTCACGCTCTCTCCTCCCCACGTGGAGCACAGAGGCTCCTCCTCAATGAGCTGATTAGAAGAGCAGGATGAAACGCAAAGCAAAAACTAATTTTATGTCAGTGTCGCACAGAGCAGAGCTACAGCACAGAGCAGGTGACGTGGACTCAAGTTTGCCTAAGAAAATGCCAAATAAATCTGTCACAATGTGCGTTTGTTTTAGTGAATGTGCAGAGGCTAAATACCATTTTAAAACAAGCGAAAGTAACTCCAGTTTGGAATTTGAAATTACAGGTTTAAAAATCCCAGCCACCATTTTCACTTCAAAGCAGTTTTGTGTAAAGTGCAGTGGAAGTTCTCTTAAAGAAGAGGTTCTCAAACTGTGGTGAGGGTCCAAAAAAAGGTGCAGAGTGTTTAAGTGCAGTACAGTCTGTTTGGCTTCTTTTAAGTCTAAATGAAAATTAATCAGATAAAATGGAGATAGATTTATAAAAACATTGTGATCATGCAGGAAAAGTACAGTCATAATTCTTTTGTTTTTTTGTATAAAATTCATTCAAATAAGTTGGTGTTGGTGTGCGCAAGTTCTGCACTGTAATAAACGTTCAAAACAAAAACCTACTGGTGCCCCCATTTTTTTTCTGTGCCCCTAAAATTTTTAACTTAGGGGCACATGTGCCCCTGAAAAAAAGAGTTAGTGTAGAGCCCTGCTCCAGCTTGAACTCTAGGGATTCTGCAGTGTTGTAGTGTGACCTGACGTGCATCCCCGTGTCCCTGTGTCTCAGGAATACCGCGCCTGCAGCCTGGAGGCGTGTCCGGAGGTGCGCAGGAACACGCCCTGGACGCCCTGGATCCCGGTGAACGTGAGTCTGGACGGGTCGCGCCTGGAGCAGAGGAGCAGGTACACGTGTCGCGCTCTGCTGCCCAAACCACAGCTGCTGCAGTCGGGCAAGAAGAAGACGGAGACGCGATACTGCCCCAACGACGGGTCCGGGGCCTGTCAGACCGACGGTGAGGGGTTATAGTCGATTATTCACCGTGATGAGTGAGTTTATCTGGGCTTTTCACGACTTTCAGAGACCAGCATGCTAACAAAGCACTTTCTCATTCTGGTTTTAGAATGACAGTGGTATGATTGAGTCTGTCATGAGAGCTCATTTTGAAGTACGATATATTATTGAAGAAAATACAGACGACTGACGATAATATTCAAACTAATTTGTGCCACTGACGCAATAACCAAAAAGTGGAAACATCCACAAAAAATTCTCTTTTTCTTTTTTCTATATATATTTCATTTCAATTCAAGTTTATTTATGTAGCTCCAGCAACAACCAGTGGATACAGAACATCCTGGTGTAGTCCAGGTTTAGTCCTGTTTTACCCCCTTGGTTTAGTCCTGGTTTAGTCTTGTTTTAGTCCTGTTTTAGTCCTGTTTTAATCCTGGTTTAATCCTGGTTTAATCCTGGTTTAGTCCTGTTTTAGTCCTGTTTTAGTCCTGTTTTAATCCTGGTTTAGTCCTGGTTTAGTCTTGGTTTAGTCCTGGTTTAGTCCTGATTTAATCCTGTTTTACCCCTGGTTTCTCTTTATCTTTTTTATATATATTTCATTTCACTTTTACAGTTAAAGTTTATTTATAGCACATTTAAAACAACTTAAGAAGAAGAAACAGATACACAAATAACAAAATACACATGAAAACTACTATAAAACACCAAACTATCCTGTATAGTTTGTATTAAATGCCAAAGAGGAGAAGAGAAAGAGGAATTTAGAATGATAAAAATATTGTATCCTGAATTATAAGTTACTGTAGGTCGAACTGAACCTTGTATCATGATTTGAGTAGATTATTATTACCGTAAATTCCGGATCACAAGCCGCTACTTTTTTTCTACACTTTCAACACTGCGGCTCGTAATATGAAGCGGCTTTTTTATTTATTTTTTTCATCGCGGGAAAAACATGGACCAATAAAATGAATAAGTAGTTCACTGAGGTCCAATGAAATTGTATGATTAATCACAACTTCCTTATTTCAGTCTTTCTGCTAACCCTCATCAACATGGAGAATACCAGACAAAAAGCATATGATGCAGCTTTTAAACTAAAAGCGATCACTCTGGCAGTTAAAGAAGGAAATCGAGCTGCTGCCCGTAAAATTGGCATAAACGAGTAGATGGTGCGAAGGTGGAGGCTCCAGCAAGAAGAACTGAGCCAGTGTAAAAAGACAACCAAAGCTTTCAGAGGTAACCATAGCAGATGGCCTGAGCTTAAAAACTTTCTGGAGGACTGGGTTAACACGCAAAGAGCACGCGGCCGCACTGTACAAATCAGACTGAAGGCTAAAGCGATCGCTACCGTGGTTTATTCCCAGAGCGCCAAAGTGTATGTGCATGTCGCGTGTGTGTGTCCCAAGTGTGTGAAGGTGTGTAAGTGCCTGTGGCGCGTGTGTGTCCCAAGTGTCACCAGTGAGCGAGTCCGTCCCCAGAGTTCAGCGGGGACGGCCCGCGGCCCATCCCGAGGCGCTCCATGCGGCGGGACGCAGAAGCGAACCCCCCGCCTAGTCTTTGGCCAGCGGTTTATAATATGGTGCGGCTCATATAATTACAAAATTGATTTTTCTTCATAAATCTGAGCATGCGGTTCTTAATCGGGTGCGCTCTGTAGTCCGGAATTTACGGTACTTTTTTAAGTCAAATTGATCTGATTTCGAGTGCAATGTGATGGTTTTTTGTTTTATTTCAAGTCTTTTCAAATCAGTCTAAAATTCAACAACTAATACTGTGAAAATAAACTCCCTTAAATGTATTTTTATTATGTTGTCTCAGTTAAAATGTTGATACCATTTATGTATCTTAATTCAACAAACAAAACCATGCAAACCATTTCCTCCTGTACACTTTGATAACTTTTAATAACACATTCCCTCTCTCAGCTCTGGTGGAGGACCTGGTGAAGTCCAGCGGTCGCTCCCCCGTCGTTCCTCAGGGCGCTCGCTGGGGATTGTGGGAAACGTGGTCCGTGTGCTCTCGCTCGTGCTCCAGAGGCTTCAGGACTCGTAAACGCCTCTGCTCCACCCCTCAGGGCCGGACCACCCCCTCGGCCTGTGTGGGGTCCCCCGTGGAATACCAGGACTGTGCCATGCAGCCGTGTCCAGGTACTTTCACGCAAAATACTGCAGTTCTGCTACTACTACTGCTGATATATTTACAGGTTTTATTACTGCTACTACTTCTTTCTACTTCTTCCCTTCCTACCACTAATACTTCAAGTGGACAGAGCGTTACTTTTTTGAAGAACTTTTAACTCCTCTCTCTGTACCTTCTGCTGTGGCCTCGTCATTTGGGTCTTAAAATGTTCATATTAACACGCTCTACATGATCCTGGTGCTTTTATTACACTATTTTGTGCGTAAATAAATTCCTATTCCTAATAGAGATAAAGGTATTTGGTTTCCGATCCGAGTGCTCCTAGTTTACTCCTAGTTTAGTCTTGTTTTACCCCTGGTTTCTCATGATCTTTTTTATCAGGGCTCTACAGTTTCGTCCATTTCACTCGCATTTGCGAGCAAATATTTTGTCGTGCGAACGAGGAAAATAAAACAGTCGCACCTGTGCGACTGCTTCTGCAGCCACAATAAGGAGCTGCGCACAGACGCAACGTGACGAGTTAAACGTTCTACATGTATCAAACATTTGGGGCGCACTCACTTCAGAATCGTGCCCAAGCCTGGAACGCCCTAGCAAACTCCGCTTCAAAACACACCCACGCCCCCTTAAACGAGGAGCGGCACCGCAGCAGGACCCACACCTGCACCACCGCTCAGTAGATTCCCCCGTGCCGCTGGACTTCCCTCTCTAAAGCCAGAGCTTTGTCTCGGTCTTGTCTCGGACTCAAGCGCATTTGGACTCGGTCACGTCACGGACTCGATGTCTGAATACTGAGTGCATCATATTTCATTACGGCCGCTGCTGTCGTGAATAAACTTATACCAGTGTGCGGGACCTGTGTGCTGGAGCCCGTGGACACTGCACCGCCAGTGCGCGGCTCGTCCACAGCTCCACCCTCTGCGTACGTCACAGGGCAGGTTAAACATCTGCCTGTGAAAAAAACAAATTTTATGTCAGTGTCCACAGAGCAGAGCTACGGCACAGAGCAGAGCTACGGCACAGAGCAGGCGATATGTGGGCTGAAGTTTGCCAAAGAAAATGCCAAATTAATCCGTTTGTCACAACTCCAGGAATTTGAAAATACAGGTTTAAAAATTCTACCCACTTTATTCACTTTGAAGCAGTTTTGTGTAAAGTGCCAGTGGAAGTTCTCTTAAAGAAGAGGTTCTCAAACTGTGGGTAGTGTTGTGTTTTAGTTTTAGTTTTTCCTCGAGTGATGCAGAAAAGAGGAGCCACTGTCTGTGTGAATGTTCTTGTATGTTAGAGAATGTTTCAGTGCAGTACAGTCTGTTTGGCTTATGTCGAAATGAATATTAATCAGATAAAATGGAGACAGACTGATTAAAAACACAGTGATTGTACAGGAAAAGTACAGTCATAATTCTTTTGTGTTTTTTGTATAAAATTCATTCAAATAAGTTGGTGTTGGTGTGCGCAAGTTCTGCACTGTAATAAACGTTCAAAAACCCCATTTGTTTTTCTGTGCTCCTAAAATTTTTGACTTAGGGGCACAAGTGCTCCTGAAAAAAAAAGTTAGTGTAGAGCCCTGTATATATATATATATATATATTTCATTTCAGTTCTACAGTTAAAGTTTATTTATCCGAGTGCTCTTTCCGATACCCTTTTTTTAAAGCTCCGGTCGCGCTGTCTCTGTAATGTGTTGTGAAGGAAGTTTGTACCTTAGCTTCAAAAAGTCCATGAGACGACGAAAGCCTGACCGACCTTATCTTCTCTGAAACGCCTCCTCCAGGGTTTGCTGCTGTGGCTTTGCCGTCTTGTAAATCTCAAACTCGTCCGGATGTTTCTTTTATAAGTGACGAATCAAATTGGTGGTGTTAAAGTGGCTCTGCCGGTTCCTCCAGGAGAAACTGTTTGTTTGCAGCGATTGCGTCGCTGTTGGTTTTGTTGTAGTGAAAAGTTCCACACAGCGACATGGCGGCGTTTTGATTTACGGCTGCCGTAAAGTGCATCGATGCTGCAAAAACATGAAACTGGATCACGTGACTGAATCTGATACTGTTCTATACTCATAAAAGAGCCGGATCGGGAGCTGATACCTAATTCCTAAGATGGAACTCGGCTCCAAATTCTCTCCTATAATGTCACACTTCTCTGTACAATCTATTACTACTACTATAACTACTACTACTACTACTACTACTATATTGGCTACTGTCTTACTTGGAAATCTGACTGTAAAACTCTGTAAATATGACTGTGATGAAAGAGACGCTGTTGCTTCTGATCATGTTTCACTCTCCTCCACCTGAAGCCTCTGGTCAGTGTGAATTTTATGAAAAAACAAGAACTTTTTTCTGTAAAATGTGTGCATTTTAAGACAGCCTTGTCGCTCAGCCAACTTTACCTCTTCTGCACTAAAAGACTTTAGCCCAGTCCTGGTTTAGTCCACCAGAGTCGGTGGGAACAAGAATCGATCCTGGAACCTCTGGACCAGAGCTCAGACTTCATGGGCTGAGCATTTTACCTCCTGAGCCACAGGGAACTGAAGAAAAACCTTCAAATGCATCAGAAATACTTCACATTAGACTTGAGCTGTAGAAACTCTTTAAAGTCCAGAACCACGACTCAGACCTGAGAGTCCGTGTGGTCCAGAAGTCGACATTAGGACCAGGACCTGCCTGATCTGAGATCAAGTCTGACCTTTAACGCTGCAGCTGAACTTTAGAAAAACACTTTGTCGTCAGAGTCATGTTGAGACTGGAGCTGGTCTGTGTAGAGTCCAGGCTGTGGGATTCAAACCAGAAACCTTTGAGTAAGAGGTTGGACTGTGCTTTCCTAGTGCTCAACCTCCTGAGCCACGAAGAACTTAACCTGCAGCTTCAAATGTGAGAATAAAACATGAAACTGTCCCGTAAGTCAATAATGAGACTGTAAAAGAAGCAGACACACCTGGTCCCTGTGTGTCCGTGTGGTGCAGAGGTTCAGACACAAACACTAAGAGCAGCTGTGAGGTTCTGGGTTCAAGTCTCACCTTTAACGTCGTAGCTGAACTTTAGAAAAACACTGTTATGGAGAGACCGGAGTTGGTGTGTCAGACTCGAACCGGAAACCTTTGAACAAGAGATTTACGATCAGTACTACTCTGATTACAAAGAAAATATTTCTCTCAGAGCAGTAGACAAGGGGAGACAAAAGGGTCAGTCGTTCTTGGCCCCAGAATTTTAGGGGACCAGAATTGGACCCTGTTCCTGTTCATTTATATTCAAGTGGGGCCCATGTGAGGCTTTTTGCCCTGGGTCCCCAAATTTCTGTCCATGGGCCTGTCAATACAACTGCAACTACAGCAAATACAACTGCTGCTGCTACTTAAACCACCACTGCTTCTTCTCTCTTGTTGGCTGTAACCTGTGTGCTTCAGTGGACGGCGGGTGGTCCTGCTGGTCGGCCTGGTCCCCCTGCTCCTCTTCGTGTGGAGGGGGGCACTTCCAGAGGACCCGGAGCTGTTCGGACCCGGCTCCAGCCCAGGGAGGAGACATCTGCATCGGCCTGCACACGGAGGAGGCGCTCTGCAACACCCACAGCTGCGAAGGTACCAGGGAAAAGATACTGTTACTGTTATAAAATGTATTTATTTTAATTTATTGGAATTGGATTTTATTATTTTGTTTTGTTTTGTACTGGTTTACATTCAAATGCTTTATGTAAACGATGTGGGTGAAGGATTCAGTTTGATGCACAGTGCAAGACCAAAGATTCCTTGGTAGTCCTTGCTTAGTCCTGGATTAGTCCTAGTTTAGTCCTGTTTTATTAGTCCTAGCCCAGCCCTGATTTATTCCTGGGTTAGTACTGACCAGGACTTGGTCTAGTCCTGGTTTAGTTTTGGTTTAGTTCTTGTTTAGTCCTTGTTTAGTCTTGGTTTAGTCCTGGTTTAGTCCTGGTTTAATCCTGGTTTAGTCCTAGTTTAGTCCTGGTTTATTCCTGGTTTAGTCCTGGTTTAATCCTGGTTTAGTCCTGGTTTGTTCCTGGTTTAGTTCTTGTTTACTCCTGGTTTATTCCTGGTCTAGTCCGGGTTTAGTCCTGGTCTAGTCCTGGTTTATTCCTGGTTTAGTTCTGGTCTAGTCCTGGTTTAGTCCTGGTTTATTCTTGGTCTAGCCCTGGTTTAGTCCTGGTCTAGTCCTGGTCTAGTCCTGGTTTAGTCCTTGTTCCTCTCGTAGGTTGGCCTGAGTGGACAGACTGGGGCGACTGTGATGAAAACGGGCTCCAGTTCAGGACCCGGAGCTGCGGAGACTCTGGACTCTGTTTGAACA
This sequence comes from Odontamblyopus lacepedii, assembly GCA_034769755.1. Classification (NCBI taxonomy): domain Eukaryota; kingdom Metazoa; phylum Chordata; class Actinopteri; order Gobiiformes; family Gobiidae; genus Odontamblyopus; species Odontamblyopus lacepedii. The sequence continues at coordinate 3,466,147 of CM068366.1, forward strand.
ACGTGTCTCAGTCCAGAACCTGCAAACCCCACGAGGTCCCAGGTCTGGTTTTATTTCATTTATATTTAAAACGTTTAGATTTTAAACATGTCCAGAAGAACTGACAAAGAGACTGAAATCTGAACTGACAAAATAACACAAGAATAACATTTCAGAACACGTTTGTACAGATCTAAACTACAGGGTTAGCAGCTTTTATACAGAATAAAACAGGGGATTTTGCTAATTGAGTCCATTCAAAGTGTAATTTTGATTTGTTTGGCATTAAACTTGCAACCCTATACAAAAATAAACTGTCATTTTCCAAACAAAATAAAAAAATAGTGCCTGGGGATCTTTTTTTTTAAGATGTTGATGTTTTGATTGATTTCTTAATATTATTTTCTCTTTTGTAGTCATCCTGCCTGGACAAGAAGACCAGAATTGTGGAAGTAAGAATGTTTTTTTTAGTTTGATTATAGTTTAGCCTTGGTATAGTCCAGAGTCCAGAGTTTAGTCCATTTTTAAGCCCTGATTTTGCCCTGTTTTAGTCATGTGTGAGTACTGGTCTGGTCTTAGTTTAGTCCCATTTTAATCTGGTCTTAGTCGTGGTTTAGTTCTGCTTTTATTAGTCCTAGCTCAGACCTGTTCTAGTTATAGTTTTGTCCTGGTTTATTCCTGCTTTAGTTCTGCTGTTGTTTTGGTTTAGTCTTGGTTTAGTCCTAGTTTAGCCCTGGTTTAGGGTTGGTTTAGCCCTGTTTTAGTCCTGGTTTAGCCCTGGTTTAGCCCTATTTTAGTCCTGGTTTAGTCCTAGTTTAGCCCTCGTTTGGCCCTGTTTTAGTCCTGGTTTAGTCCTGGTTTAGTCCTAGTATAGTCCTGGTTTAGCCCTGGTTCAGACCTGGTTTAGCCCTGGTTCAGACCTGGTTTAGCCCTGTTTCTCTCCTGTTTTTGCCCTGGTTTAGTCCAATTTTTCCCCTGTTTTTCTCCTGTTTTTCCCCTGCTTCAGCCCCAGTTTAATCCGCTCTTTCCCTTCCAGCGTTCACCCTGTTCCAGCTGATCGCCGTGGGGCTGGCGAGCTTCTTCGTCGCGGCGTTGCTCTCGGCTCTGGGATACTCGTACTGTCACCACCTGAACCGGACGTCCTCCGAGTCCGCCGTGATCCACCCCAGCACCCCCAATCACTTAAACTACAACAAACCGGGCAACGCGGCGCCCAAAAACGAGAAGTACATCCCCATGGAGTTTAAGGTACGACGGCTTCAGTGCGTTAAATACTACGGAGGCATCACTTTGTCTGAGTTAGGCTTTAATTTGAGCTTAATTTGTCCAGAAAAAACTGACTTAGCTGGAAAAGGTGAGCTGATTTATGCTGTTAAACAAGTCCCTCTCAAAAATATTAGAGTCAGACACTAATATATATAATTTCTCTGCCTGAAATGTTCCAAAGTGTGACTTTAAACAGCTCTATTTTCCATTTTTTTTCAATTACAGGTGGTTTTAGAGCTCAAAAATACCTAGAATAACATTCATTCTGACTGTGAGCGGGGGGTCGCCTCTCCACAGATCTGACCTGTAACTTAGTCTGATTTGTTCTCCATGAAGATAGAAAGGTTTAATGCCGTACTGTGAAACATTCCAGACAAAGAAATAATAATAATCTCCATGGAGAAAAGTATTTGAGGGACCAGAAAAGTTCCACAGTGCAGCTGGTAATGGTTTTCCCAAGAATGTTCCCTAGTATGGCATTAAACCGATCTATTTTGCATTTGCATTTATCCAGTTGCTGGTGTTTAAGCGCAAAAAAAACCAAAAAGAAAACAAAAAACATACAAAACAACCATAAAAACAGGCTCGCCTCTCCACAGATTTGACCTGTAACTTGACCGTATATACGCATAGTTTTAGTTTTTTTTCACACATAAAATTAATACTCTCTTCAACTTAATAACAAAATAAAATAAGAATAATAATTTTTAAAAGATCAACATAAGGGTACATAAAAAAAATATAATAAAATAAAATAATAAATAAATAAATAAATAATGATAATAAAAGATTATATAAATTTAATTAATAAAAAAATAAATAAAATAATACTAATACTACTAATATTAATACTAATACTACTACTACTAATAATAATAATAACAATAACAATAATAAAGGGAGGCAGTCGGGTTACACATTCATACAGCACATTTTGTCCAAAAGTTTTCAGGATTTCAGTCGTTTTGTTATAACATCATAACCCAATAACATCTCCATGGAGAAAACATTTCAGCAGAAAAGTTACACAATGCACCTTTAACGATCCTTAACTATGTCTCCTCTTTCTTCTTTCAGACGCTGAACAAAAACAATCTCCACGTGAACGAAGAGACGTGTAACCACTTCTCCACGGCGCTGGGTCCTTCGAACATGTTCACCACCACCTATTACCCCCCAGGCCTGAGCAAATACGACTACCACCACCAGGAGGCAGCGTGCCGGACTTTCAACATGCACAGCTGAGGGAAAACGCGCCTTTAAATGCATTTTGGAGAGGTTCAAGTTGTATTTTTGACTCTCTGGGCTGTTTTGAGGCGTCCCACAGAGCTGGTCAAACCTCAGACCCTGCCACGGTTGTGTTCGATCCAAAAAACTCCACCTGTACCTGATTTTCACCGACTCAAAAACACACAAAAAAAAAAAAAAGATCATTTTAAACACTTTGGAGTCGTCCACAGTTGTTTCTCACTTACTTTGTGCATTCAGAGCATCCTAAATATTCACCACGATGAGTTTATGAGCACTTTTTTCTGCGATCGGAGCAGAGTTTTGCCGTTGCGGAAAAGCTGACAACAACCAGCATGCCAACAGTGCACTTCCTTTTTCGACTACAAGAGCTGCTTATGTCAGGGCAGGATTTCTGTATTGGATCAAGACAAACTTTGCTCAAACACAGAAAAAAAATCGGGTACAGGGCCTTTAATTTGGCGAACCCGTAATAACTTTAAAGGTGCACTGTGTAACTTTTGTGGAGGGGGTCCGCAACCAGACTGTATGGCATTAAACTGATCTGTCTTGTAAGTCTGACGTCACACACGACTTCCGGGTCCAAAGAAACATTTGTTCAGTCCGGTCTACGGTGCAAAATGACAAAAGCAGAGAGACATTGTCACCATCACCTCCTTTTTTCAGTGAGGTTCCAACTAGAGCACGGAAACCCGTCGAAAACCTAGTGAACACCTGACAAAAACCCGACAAAAACCCGACGAAAACCAGACAAAAACCCAACGAAAACCTAGTGAACACCCGACAAAAACCCGACAAAAACCAGACGAAAACCCGACAAAAACCCAACGAAAACCTAGTGAACACCCGACAAAAACCCGACGAAAACTCGACAAAAACCCGACAAAAACCCAACGAAAACCTAGTGAACACCCGACAAAAACCCGACAAAAACCCGACGAAAACTCGACAAAAACCCGACAAAAACCCAACGAAAACCTAGTGAACACCCGACAAAAACCAGACGAAAACCAGACAAAAACCCGACAAAAACCCAACGAAAACCTAGTGAACACCCGACAAAAACCCGACGAAAACCCGACGAAAACCTAGTGAACACCCGACAAAAACCCGACGAAAACCCGACGAAAACCTAGTGAACACCCGACAAAAACCCGACGAAAACCAGACAAAAATCCGACAAAAACCCAACGAAAACCTAGTGAACACCCGACAAAAACCAGACGAAAACTCGACAAAAACCCGACAAAAACCCGACAAAAACCCGACGAAAACCCGATGTGTTCAGACGGGTACAGACAAATATTTAGAGCTTATGTTAAGGCTCGGGTCGGACTGTCTCCAGGAAAACCACTCGCTCTGAGACTCTGACGTGTTCCAAGATCAGACTCTGCACTTCCAGTTTAGACACAAGTCAAACTGTGTTATTATGTGTGAAAAGTGGAGCAATACTTCAGATACAGGATTTTTAAAGCAGAAAAGAGGAGATAAAGTCCACAGGAAGTAGAGTCACTGTCGCCGATCTGCAGCTTTACGCTCTGTGGACGTAAAGAAAATGCCTCAGACTGGATTAACAGCGCGGGTTTGTGGGCTGGAGTCATTATTTGCGGAGGACAGTTTCTGTGGATAATGTGGATGAGACGCTGCCCATAAATGTACCACTTTACGAGCGGTGAGGAGGCTCGTAAAGTCTTCTAATTCTTTCCGCTACATCCCAAGTTTGTATTTTGCGTCTCTGTGTGGGAGCCGAGCCAGAAATGATAAGTTAGTGAGTCATTTCTAAGTGAATCCAGTGTTCGGGTTTAGATATACATGTCTCTCTATCTAAAACGAAAGAATGACACTTTCTCCCCGTATTCGTGTTGGTTTCTGATCTGTTCAAACAGCAGGACACGACACTGCGGCATTTTTTACGTGTAGATCGGGCCAAATTCAGGTCAAAATAGAAAGATGTTCTAGCGACTTCCAAGCCCCGTTCAACTACAGCTCAGAAATATCTTAAACATTCATTCTTCTGCTGTGAGTGGGCTCGCCTCTCCGCAAATCTGACCTGTAATTTGGCTCGAAAGTCTCCGTGGAGATTCGTAAACTTATGGACACACTGTAGAATATGGAATAAGTTACTCAATGCACCTTTAAATTCAAATTGTGAAACCTTTTTTTAAGATGAAAACTTTAAAAAAAAATATTTGGACTGATTTTTATTGGACTTGCGCCCCACTGTACAATCTTTACATAATACTCCATTTTTTAAGTCTTAAGTCTGGATTTTAAGAACATTTTAAGACGATAATGGACACACTGGATGCCATTTTAATCACCTGACGGCGCTCCTTATCAACCGATTTTTGTATTTTATTAAGAATTTACTGAACAAAAATGGAAACTTGTACCATTGTTGCCAGATTTTACACACACATCTGCATTTTAAACTTTTCACGTGGACAAAATACAACTTTATGGACAATTTCAAGGAGTTTTTTGAATCATTTTTGAAAATATATCTGCTTTTCCAATGGATTTTGTTGCTATGAATGGAAAAAAAAAGACTGTACTAAGAACCAACGTGGAAAATATGAAGATTTTAACTCCAATAAATGAACTTTGGACAAAAATGTTTAATATTTTGGAGAAATACAGCACTTATTTTTGGACACGAAGAAAACCAACGAAACATTTTGGGGGATTGTGGACTTTAAAGGGCCTTTATTAACGCAAAATGGACTCTCGTGAGCTTTAAGGGTTGGGACAAGATCTCGCGGGACAAAACTGCCACAAGATCGAGCACACATGAGGAAAATGATCTCATGAGGTTTATTTCCCTCTTGAATTTACAAAAAAGAGTTAAGAGCTGGTGAGTTATGCAATTTGAGAAGCTGTAGTTCCAAAAAGCAGGACCAGAATGAGCGCTCAAGTATTACATAAGATAAACAAAGCCAATATTATTAAATTGATTGTCCTGCTTATTAGACGTCTGTGCAGGACAGAATTTTTATTCCCACTCCCGCCTGCACCCGTAAATAATTGTAATTTTCGGTTTCAGACCCGCTCCTCCCTGCATCTGCGATATTTTGCCCGACCACCGCCCACAAAACGTCAAATCTCCGTCGTAAACGAGCGAAAAAACTTCCAAATGTCTGATTTCTGTCAGGATTTTTTTGACGGTAAATGTAGAACTTCCTGCTGCAGCTCTGTGAGATTCACTGGAGTTGCTCTGTTCTTCTGTCGTGTCTTTGAAGCTCTTGTCGTGGATTTCTAAAACTGAGAAAAACAAAACTGGAGAAGAGGCTGGATTTATTCAAGCAATTGTGCGCACTATCAGGGGAAAATGAAAAATAAAACCTTCTGTCCCTCAGGCAAAATCTGACAAAAACACAGGCTTCACCAAACCAACATGAGGTAAAACATACGATAAACAACCCCCAAATGGAGAACACTTGTCTGGGTTGGCAGGGGTGTCGATCAGAGCCCCCGAGGATCCCACTGTTCTACAGTAAATTATGAGAAAGAACAAAGCAACAGCTCATTTTAATGATGATGGATAAAGACAGAGCAGTGTGACCTGTCCTAAGACACCCCGGGAACAGCAGATCACACCAGCACATGTGGCAGAAACACAGAAAAGCTTTAATAGTTGTTAGTTAGCAGCTCTCTAAACCCATAAAGTACTTTTTTATTTTGCTTAAACAGGCCAACAAAGTAAGAGATTCCCACTACAGCTCTTTAAACATGGAGAAACGAAAGGAATTGTCTTAAATGTGCAAGAAATTAGACCTCATCTGCATGTTTAGGCTGCTTAAAATGTATTTATTTAGTGCTGCCACTAACGACTAATTTTCTAACGATTAATCTCTCGACTAATTTTTCGATTAGTCGACTAATCTAAACGACTAATAAAAAAAAAAGCGGTTCTAACACACACAAGTGTGTGTGTTAGATTTTACCTTGTGTGTGCTGTGCGTGCGAGTTGCAAAGGTTATTGCTGTTATGTCTGTTGTGTGTGCTCATTCAACAATGTTGAACAACGATATGCACACACAATTTAACGAGTTTGCACGAGCAGCATATGCAACGGTATGCTCAATACCTCATGCATCGTGGTCGTGGTCGAGAAAGAGAGAGACCAGCCAGCAGAGTGCGCACGGCAAATACTTCCTCAAGTTTGTTTTCTTTGGCGGTGCCATTATTTACCACTGCTGTTAGCCTTTGGTGAAGCCGAGGTTAGCCACCTCGGCGTCAACCCCGGATGTAGCCGCTGTCAGCAGCACCGGTGTCGGCCTCGGGCGCAGTTGCTGCCCGCGGCACCGGTGTCCGCTTCGGGTGTAGCCGCTGTTAGCCGCGCCGGTGTCCGCCTCGGGTGTAGCCGCTGTTAGCTGCGCCGGTGTCCGCCTCGGGTGTAGCCGCTGTTAGCTGCGCCGCTGTCCGCCTCGGGTGTAGCCGCTGCCTGCCGCACCGGTGTCGGCCTCGAGTGTAGTACGACTAGTGGTGTGGAGGGGAAATACCTGATCTCAGGCAAGCAAAAGGTCTCTGGACGAGCCGTTTGAGACCAAAAATAAATAAAGGCGAATATTCGACCAAAAAAATTGTAGTCGACTCATTTTCATAATCGATTACGTCGACAACGTCGAATAATCGCGGCAGCACTATATTTATTAAAGCCAAATAAAATATCCAGCACAAATTATGTATGACAGGCATATATTAATTATTTGTACACTTTATTTTACGCCAATTTAGTTTGCGGGACTGCAGTTTATCATCCCACCCACCTGCCCCAGTATCGTGCACTGTTTTGCCTCGAGTCTGCAGGGCTCTACGACTTATTTACTACAAATTCTGCCAAATTCTCGTCTTTTCTCGATCTCGTGGTGCGTCTCGTCTCGTCCCAGCCCTCGGAAACAGCAGCGTGATATGGGCCCTTTAAAATGCATGAAACTGAACTGTAAATACGCCTATGAATTGTCTTTTTGTAATTTCCTTGTCTTTTTCAAATGCTTTTCTGTGTCAAATCTTGGTTCATTTATTCCTGAAATTAATCTTCCTCTTTTGCAGATTTGAAGTGATGAATTTCTTTATGGTTGAGGTAGAGTAGATCAGCTACGAGAAGAAAAAATGAGGTAAAAATACAAAAACATACCTTTACTGTGACTACAAACATCGTATTTATTGAGGTTTAATAAAGTAAAAAAAATATGTAAATATCTTTTATTTAAATAATATCGGACGCAGAAATGTAGCGTAATCCAGTGTTTTTCAAAAAATGTGAATTTCATTGCATCGGGTTGTCAAAAATATCGAAAATCACATCAAGTATTGAAACTAGATCCTCATTCTTCGCAGGTATCGATACTAAAACAGTCCTAAATGAAGCTTTTGTGAACGATTTTGAGCACTTGGACTAGTATACGCCCATGGACCTGGTTTAGACCTGGTTTAGACCTGGTTGAGACCTGGTTGAGACCTGGTTTAGACCTGGACCACTGAGGGATTACACAGAAATAAGGGTAGAAAAGAAAGCACGACCATTTAATGTTGAAAATCACCTTTAATTGTCTAAAGAAAGAGGGTTTTTTATCAGAATCTGTATCAAATATCGAGTCTGTCCCTTGGTATCGCGATCAAGTGTGAAATTTTAGTATCGTGACAAGATTATTTCTCAAACTGTGACTATAAAACATATGTACAGATGCAGATATATATTGTATTTCACTGATGTTTTTACCTGGTGCTACTTGGTGCTACGTACGTGACCTTAACTCTGCTGTAATGTTGATGTAAATACCAGACTTCACTTCAGTTTTGTCCATAGACTGTATTTATAAAAAATGACAGAAATCATCAAAAGTCTTGCTTAAATTCATTGTTGCGGTGCAGGAATAGCTAAAAGAAACATAGGGAACTACATAGACCATGATCCTTTGCGCTGTTTCAGTCCAATTTACACGATGAAATAACTTTTTTTAAAGCACTTTTAAATGTTAATTCTTTGGTTTATCACAAAACCAAACTCTTTTCGAGGCATTTTTAAAGGAAAAAGTAAATCTCAGTAGCCTCTCATCTGAAGGTACCTGAGGAAATCATGTTTTCCAGGCAAATGAAGGTTTAAAGTGTCAGAAAAAGTCCTGCCTTTTGCGTAAATTGTCGGTATTTTGGCTCACAGCAAATGCAAACGCTGCAGCGCAAACGCAAAAGCCGCAACACAACAAAAAAAAGCCACGACGGAAGTGGTCACAGGAAATCGTACAAGGAAATGATTTACAGCGGTCAGACAGTGACATCGAACAATAAATTACTTATGTTTCCAACTTCTTTCACTTCTTCGTTCCTTTACTTTTCACAGTCCCGTTGTGGCTTCTTGTTGTTTTGGGGCATTTGTATTTGTTGCGGTGTTTGCATTTTTCTGCGTTGATGACATAGGGAGGAGATTAGTGCTAAGTTGTATTTTTGATCTTTTGTTTTCAGCTTTTTCCCACAAACTGCCACTTTACTGATGTGAAACTACGATAAATATTGACCACAGGTTCTATCCACCAAACCAAGTCGGGATTAGAAAGTATAAAAACCTTAGAAACCTGTCATAAGCACTTTAAAGCGTTTACTTCAAGAGTGTTTTCATCGTAACTGTAATATGGACGATCGAGCGTGACACAAAGCTTCACAATATCACACGTCTTCACTGCAAATATTTGACCAGTGAATGAAAAACGTCGAGTCACAAAAGGGAATTGACACTTTGCAGCTGACGTCATTCACATTCCCGGGGGGTGTGACGCTAACTGTGGGCACGGCTCCGTCTGAGGCTCGTTAAGTCTTTCCTCCGAGTTTTACTTTAACACAATCTGATTTAGCTGGAACGACAACGCGTGAGCTCATACGGGAGACCAGATTGGAGAAAAACGATAAAATTGTGAATCGAGTGCGGAATTACGGAAAATTGGGACGCACTCGGCACCAACGTGAGTCAGTACGGTCGCGTTTTCTTCGCGTTTTGGTCATTTTTAAGCGGCTTTTCTGTATTTTACCTAAACAAATGACAGTTTATGCACCTTTTTACTGTTAGCAGGGATCAAATCAGTCAAAAATAGGAAGATTTCTTGTATAAAACCGGGACAAATCACTGTTTTTTGATAAATCTGCTGGAACTGCTTATGTGTGCACCATAGACATACATGTAGAACACCTCCCCGGCGTGATTTCACTGCAAAGTATCAATGAATGCATCTCTAAATGTTTTGTCATGACCTGAAAAAGTACAAAATTTGTGACTGTGTGTAGAAAATGATTAGTTTTAACACTGTGAACTTTGGGGACACTATATTTTTGTAAAAACGGACACTTTATCCACGAATAAATCAGCGTTGGTGCTAAAACATCAAAACATTTTTAAAGAGAAGAGTTGTTTTTGTATTTTCAGTAATAAATAAATAAATAATTGAACCCTTGCACTGCACTTTAAAGCCACACTATGTAACTTTTCTGATGACGGAGATGTTATTATTTTGCTATTTTGCCGTTTATTCAGTTAAAGGTGTTTGTATTGGGAAACGTTCTTACCGTAAACAGGCTTGCCTCTCCACAGATCGGACCTGTACCTTGGCCTGCTTGTTTCCATGGAGATACAGGTACAGATACAGTACAGATACAGATGTTTTTTTATATAGAAGGATACAGGTCTGGCCCCCACTTTCTCTTTTATGTATTCAAATAATATCGTCCAATCAGATTTGTGTATTTCAGTGACTCGTGTGAAACGAAGAAGCTGATTGGCCGACTGTTATTTTGGACTAAATCAAACTCTTCTCTCCTCCAAAACCTCCATGTTTTTCAACTCTTTAATCTTTTTCTTCCCTTTCTTTTTCCCAGTTGTGGAAGAACCACTCAACTTTGTTACTTAAGTAAAAGTACAGATATCAGACCAAAAAACAAAACACTAAAATACTTAAAGTACCCGTTTAAAATTGTTCTTAAAAAGTAAAAAGTAAGTATTTCATGCCAGTTTTGGGATCTAATAAAACTTCAAATATTTAGTGACTTTGATGTTCGCTTCACTTCGGCTTCAATTGTCAGAATTTTGAACGAAGGACTTTTACAGCCTTTTCATTTAAACATATTTAGTGGACTCTGTGTTATTTTCAATGCATTTTTCTATCGTTACCGTCCCAAATGACAGTTTTTAGTCTCAGGTCTATTCTGAGTTTCACATTTGAGGAGTGCAGCCTCAGGACGTGTTTTAGCCTTATTCAAATTAATTACGTCAACCCATTTCTTATTATAACCTCCTCTCCCTCCTCTTTCTCTCTCTCGTCACACAATCTGTCTTTCATTCAACTTCTCCACAGAACGAGACCTGCTTTAGTCCTGGTTTAGTCCGGGTTTAGACCTGCTTTAGTCCTGGTTTAGTCCGGGTTTAGTCGTGGAGTTCGCGCGTTCTGATTTAGACCTTCTTTAGTCCTGCTTTAGTGCTGCTTTAGTGCTGCTTCAGTCCTGGTTTAGTCGTGGACGTTCCTAGTTCTGGTTTGGACTTGGGTTAGTACTGCTTTAGTCTTGGTTTAGTCCTGGTTTGCTCCTGTTTTAGTGCTGGTTTAGTCCTGGTTTAGTCATGGACTTTGCTAGTTCTAGTTTAGACCTTCTTTAGTCCGGCATTAGTGCTGGTTTAGTCCTGGTTTAGTTGTGGACTTTCCTAGTTCTAGTTTGAACTTGGGTTAGTACTGCTTTAGTCTTGGTTTAGTCCCGTTTACTTCAGATTTAAATTCGCTTTAGACCTGGTTTAGTCCTGCTTTAGTCCTGGTTTAGCCCTTCTTTAGTCCTTCTTTAGACCTGCTTTAGACTTGGTTTAGTCCTGGTTAAGGTCTAGTTCAGTCCTGATTTACCCCTGGTTCATTCCTGCTTTAGTCCTGGTTTAGTCTTGGTTCAGTGCCGGTTTAGTCCTAGTCCCAGACCAGACCTGGACCCCCCTCGCCCCTCCTCAGTCCGCTGGGCCGGTCCGGATCAGCCCGGACTCTGGACCGACGTCTTGGCCGAAATGTCGCGCCACATTTACATCCGCAACAAGATCGGGGAGGGCATCCAGGCTCCGATCTTCCAGGTAAGACCGAAAGGGCCCAGACTATTTTACGAAATGATTTAGGATCACCACATGACATCACAAGGTGGAACAGAGTTTTTTATTTTTAGTTTTGAGAGAAGAACTTAGCCTGTTACTACTACTACTGTTACTTCTATTGTTACTGCTGCTATACTGTAAATATGACAGATTTATTTGGTCAGACCAAGTTTAGTCCCGCTTTAGTCCTGAATTAGTTCCAGTTTAGTCCTGGTTTAGACTTGGTTTAGTCCTGGTTTATTCATGGTTTAGACCTGGTTTAGTCCTGGTTTATTCATGGTTTAGACCTGGTTTAATCCTGGTTTAGTCCTGGTTTAGATGGAAAAGTTCTTACTAAGTCCTGATTTGGTTCCGATTTAGTCCTGATTAAGTAAAATCCCAGTGCTGGTTTGGTTCTGGTTTGGTCCTGTTGTAATCCTGGTTTAGACCTGGTTTAGACCTGGTATAGTCCTGGTTTAGTCCTGCTTTAGTCTTGGTTTAGACCTGGTTTAGTCTTGCTTTAGTCCTGGTTTAGACATGATTTAGTCCTCATTTAGTTCCAGTTTAGACCTGGTTTAGTCCTGTTTTAGTCTTGGTATAGACCTGGTTTAGTCCTTGTTTAGTCCTGGTTTAGTCCTGCGTTAGTCCTGGTTTAGACCTGGTTTAGTCCTGGTTTAAACCTGGTTTAGTTGTGGTTTAGACCTGGTTTAGTTGTGGTTTAGACCTGGTTTAGTCCTGCTTTAGTCCTGCTTTAGTCCCGGTTTAGTCCTGGTTTAGTCCTGGTTTAGTCCTGCTTTAGTCCTGCTTTAGTCCCGGTTTAGTCCCGGTTTAGTCCTGGTTTAGTCCTGGTTTAGACCTGGTTTAGTCCCGGTTTAGTCCTGGTTTAGTCCCGGTTTAGTCCCGGTTTAGACCTGGTTTAGTCCTGGTTTAGTCCTGCTTTAGTCCCGGTTTAGTCCCGGTTTAGTCCTGGTTTAGTCCTGGTTTAGACCTGGTTTAGTCCCGGTTTAGTCCCGGTTTAGTCCCGGTTTAGTCCCGCATTATAATATGTTTATTCTTTTCACTTCATCCCAAACATTCTCCGGTCTCACCTCAGACTCTGGCCCAGATCGACGCCCTGTTTTCAGTCAGATTTGGGGAAGTAGGTCCTCGGTTATTTTTCATTTCGGCGTCTGGAGATTTGAACCAAACGGGGTCAAACCAGAGCAGGATAATTAGCTCTGGTCTGAGGGGATTTAACTGGAGTTTATTTATAGAAACGACTCAGAACTAACAGACAGTTCAGTGTAAAACTATCACCAAAATCATTATGAAAAAAAATATTTGGAATTTGGTCCTTTTCCTCTCCAGAACGACCCTGGTCCTGAGTCTTAAATCGATACTAAACCAGGACTAAACCAGGACTAAACCAGGACTAAACCAGGACTAAACCACCGAATAAACCATCTCTAAATTTAGCTTTATCAACCCAATATTACTGATTGACTTGAGACCTATTTTAGTCCTGGTTTAGTCCTAGTTTGATCCAAGTATAGTGGTGTTTACATCTTAAATTGATACTAAATCAGGATTTAACTAGAATTAAACCAGACCTAAACTAGGGACTAAACTGATACTAAACCAGGACTAAACCAGGACTAAGCCAGAACTACAGTAATGACTAAACCAGGACTAAACCAGGTCTAAACCAGGACTAAATCACTAACTAAATGAAGATTAAACCAGGATTTAACCAGGCACCAACTCATTACTAAACCAGGACCAAGACAGAACTAAACCAGCTCTAACTTCAGCTTTATCAACACAATATTCCTGGTTTAGTTTAGACCTGGTTAAGTCCTGGTTTAGTCCCAGTTTGTTCCAAGTTTTGTAGTATTTTTGCCCTGGTTTAATTTGGTTCTGTTTTAGTCTGACCTGCTTAGTATCTTAGTTTACATCTCGTTAAATTAAGTTTTAGACCTAAATTAGTCCAGGTTTAGTCCCAGGTTAGACTTGGTTTGGACCTAGTTTAATCCAGGTTCAGCCCAGGTTTAGTTCTGACTAGTTTCTCTTTATGTCTGGTTTAATTTTGTCTGTAAAGTCTCGGCCACATAGCAGATTTTTAAATGAATCTTACAAACATGTATTAAAAACAAACACATTCATATTTATTCTCCGTATTTTTATTGGCATTTTGAATACAATACAAATCTAATCTTGTTTTTCTTTTTTCCCCAGGTGAACAGAGGGACGTATTCTCGCAGGAGTCGACTCAAAAGGTCCGACGGCAGCACCACCTCCACCAGCTTCATCCTCAGACAGGTGCAGTACCACTGTGTGTCCACCAGAGGGAGCCACACAAGTCTAATTCTGGACTTTATTACGCAAAATCGATTCTTGTGAGCTTTTCACCGTATTATAAAGTTATTAACTCATCAGAAACATACCTAAAGTTGAGTTTTAGTATGTATCAGGGTAATTCTGTGCAGGGAAAAACTAGCAAGCGTTAATATATTAATTGCAAATGTACAAATTCCACTTGTTAAATTAATGCCCTCATTTACACTATATATTTTTTACAAGTATTTTTATAAGTATTTTCCTAATTTTTCTACCTAGTTACAATTAAAATATTTTGCTTACATCATATTTTATTTTAACAATTACCAGTATTATTTTATTATTTTGGTACACAATATTCCTTGTTGTCCAGCAGAGGGCGCCAAACAAGTCAATTTCTGGACTTAATTACTGAAAATCTATTCTTGTGAGCTTTTTACCATATTATAACGTTATTAATTAATCAGAAACACACTTGAAGTTGAGTTGTGTTTATAGTATATTAATATATTAATATTAATTCATATTAATTGCAAATGTAAAAATTCCACTTGATATATAGATACCCTCATTTATACTATATATTTTTGCAGTTTGAAGTACTTTTTAAAAAAAATTCTACCTAGTTGTAATTAAAATATTTCGCTCACATCGTATTTTATTTTAACATTTATTATTATTATTATTATTATTATTTTAGCAGTACGCCTCTTTGTCCAGCAGAGGGCGCCATTACCGCACTGAACACAGAAACAATGCGCCAAACCGAGGGATAAAAATAGATTTGACTGACGGGGACTTTCTATTTTTTTAAGACAAAACTTTAACGTCACTGTATATTAAAAAGCAGCGTATTTCTCCCACTGAAATGTCCTGCCACACTTAATATTAAAAAAAATAATAATAAAAAAGGTAAAAATATATATAAGAGTTACTGTTAATTATTCATGATTTGGATTAAATAAATAAAATAAAGGGAATTAGATCTTTATATTAAACTAAATAATGACGTTACTCGGTGAGACTAATTAATAAAATGTTTGAAATTAAATCTAGAATTAAGATAAGACTAAACCAGGACTATAACAGGACTAAACCAGGACTGTAACAGGACTAAACCAGGACTATAACAGGACTAAACCAGGACTATAACAGGACTAAACCAGGACTATAACAGGACTAAACCAGGACTGTAACAGGACTAAACCAGGACTATAACAGGACTAAACCAGGACTGTAACAGGACTAAACCAGGACTATAACAGGACTAAACCAGGACTGTAACAGGACTAAACCAGGACTATAACAGGACTAAACCAGGACTGTAACAGGACTAAACCAGGACTATAACAGGACTAAACCAGGACTGTAACAGGACTAAACCAGGACTATAACAGGACTAAACCAGGACTATAACAGGACTAAACCAGGACTATAACAGGACTAAACCAGGACTGTAACAGGACTAAACCAGGACTATAACAGGACTAAACCAGGACTGTAACAGGACTAAACCAGGACTATAACAGGACTAAACCAGGACTGTAACAGGACTAAACCAGGACTATAACAGGACTAAACCAGGACTGTAACAGGACTAAACCAGGACTATAACAGGACTAAACCAGGACTGTAACAGGACTAAACCAGGACTATAACAGGACTAAACCAGGACTATAACAGGACTAAACCAGGACTGTAACAGGACTAAACCAGGACTATAACAGGACTAAACCAGGACTGTAACAGGACTAAACCAGGACTATAACAGGACTAAACCAGGACTATAACAGGACTAAACCAGGACTATAACAGGACTAAACCAGGACTGTAACAGGACTAAACCAGGACTATAACAGGACTAAACCAGGACTGTAACAGGACTAAACCAGGACTATAACAGGACTAAACCAGGACTGTAACAGGACTAAACCAGGACTATAACAGGACTAAACCAGGACTGTAACAGGACTAAACCAGGACTATAACAGGACTAAACCAGGACTGTAACAGGACTAAACCAGGACTATAACAGGACTAAACCAGGACTATAACAGGACTAAACCAGGACTGTAACAGGACTAAACCAGGACTGTAACAGGACTAAACCAGGACTATAACAGGACTAAACCAGGACTGTAACAGGACTAAACCAGGACTATAACAGGACTAAACCAGGACTGTAACAGGACTAAACCAGGACTATAACAGGACTAAACCAGGACTATAACAGGACTAAACCAGGACTGTAACAGGACTAAACCAGGACTATAACAGGACTAAACCAGGACTGTAACAGGACTATACTAGGGACTTATCTACAGGGACCGGACCAACCAGGACCAAACCAACAAGACTGTGAATAAAACCAAAGAATAAACCAGGACAAAACCAGGGCTAAACCAGGTCTAAATCAGATTTAAACCAGGGACTAAAACAGGACTAAAAAGGGCTACACCATGGACTAAATCAGGTCTAAACCAGGTCTAAACCAGGTCTAAACCAGGGACTAATCCAGGTCTAAACCAGGTCAAAATCACGTGTAAACCAGGGACTAAACCAGGTCTAAACCAGGTCAAAATCACGTGTAAACCAGGGACTAAACCAGGTCTAAATCAGGTCAAAACCAGGTCTAAACCAGGGACTAATCCAGGTCTAAACCAGGTCTAAACAAGGTCTAAATTAGGGACTAAGCCAGGACTAAACCAAGACTACACCAGGCACTAAACCAGAGACTAAAACAGGAACTAAACCAGGTCTAAACCAGGTCTAAACCAAGTCTAAACCAGGTCTAAACCAGGTCTAAACCAGGATCTAAACCAGGCCTAACCACACCTTTATCATTCCCCCGGCTCTGTGTGTCTTCACTGATGCTAATATTCCCATTTCAGTTTGAGTAAAATGGTGGTCCCTTCCTCATGCATCTCTCCCCCTCCTCTCTGCCAAAAGGAGGAAAAAAAAATCCCCTCTTCCCACGGACCAATGGGAGCGCGGCTTTCCGCTCGCATCACCGCCGCTGCTCGGATGCTGGGAGCTTGTGTTGCGTTGAGGATGCACTCTCTTCTTCACGGGTTAGCCTTAGAATGTCATCCGGCTTTGTTCATGGAAATCTGAGGGCATTTTCGGCACGGATTTCCCCCTTCTAAAGCCCACCGAGCCGTTTTCCTCGCCCCGTTTTCCCGTCGGTTTAACTGGAATACCTAGAAATATCCATGCATCGGGATTCAGCGTTCATTCGGAGAGACCAGACTGGCGTCATCTCCCCGGCCAGCACGTTTTTAATCATTTTTTATGCATTGTAGCTTGGTGTTTTTTGCATTTTATCTCCCAACGCTCGCTGGAATAGCAGACCTCCATGTATGACAATTTGTACCTACATGGATTTGAAGATTCAGAGGCGGTAAGGGAGGTTTTCCGTGGATTTTTGGTGTATTTCTGTGTTGTTACAAGGGCCTTTGGGTTTGTGAGGAGGTGGGTGGGTGAGTGAGTGCGCTAGATAGGGGGGAGGGGGTGGACACATTAGGCGAGCATGACGTTGACGCTACGAGGCAATGCCGTCTCCCAGCTCCGGACAATGGGGCAAATTGGGGAGAAAAAAGCAGCAAAAGCGGCACGAAAAAGGAGCAAAGCGAGCAGAAGGAAGAGTGGGGAAGAGATGGAGGATAAGCCGGGATTAAAACAGGGCCAACCAGGGTCTAAAACAGGTCTAAAACAGGTCTAAACCAGGACTAAACCAAGACTAAACCAGGACTAAACCAGGGCCACTATATGTCGAGGGTGTATAGAGCATAGGGGATGAGAACCAGGACTAAACCAGGACTAAACAAAGACTAAAGCAGGGCTAAACCAGGGTCTAAACTAGGACTATGTCAGAACTAAACCTGGACTAAACCAGACCACTATATGACGAGGGTGTATGTAGGATAGGGGATGAGAACCAGGACTAAACCAGGACTAAACAAGCACTAAACCAGGACTAAACCAAGGACTTAACAAGGACTAAACCAAGACTAAGCAGGTCTAAACCAGGGTCTAAACAAAGACTAAACCACTTCTAAACCAGGACTAAACCAGGGTCTAAACAAGGTCTAGACAGGTCCAAACCAGGTCTAAATCAGGTCTAAACCAGGACTAAACCAGGACTAAATCAGAACCTCTATATGGCTAGAGTGTAAAGAGGATAAGGAATAAGAACCAAGACTAAACCAGGACTAAACCAGGGTCTAAACCAGGTCTAATACAGGTGTAAACCAGGACTAAACCCAGTATAAACCAGGTCTAAAAAAGGACTGAAACATGACTCTAACTGGACTAAACCAGAACCACTGTAGGGACTCCAACAGGACTAAACAAGGTCTAACCCAGGACTACGCCTGGACTAAAACAGTGAATAATGACAGGGCTATTATAGGACTAAATCAGGACTAAACCAGGACTATATCTGGACTATTAAAGTGACTAACATGATAGGGCTGTTACAGAACTGAAAAGGACTATAAGAACTCAACCAGGACCACATGAAGGGACTAAACCAGGACTTAACTCGGTCTACAGCAGTGTTAAAATCCAGGGCTAAAATCTCCTACAACTCCCACAATGCAACACAGTTAGGTAACATTATGTAGCACCATTCTCTATTCATCCATCTTCCATCTACGCTATCTCAGACCAAACCGGGACCAAATGGGGTCCAAACCAGGTCTAAACCGGGTCCAGAGACCGGAATCGTGCCATTTTTCTGGAGTATTTTCCGGTTGGTTCGTGTAGTGACGCGTTTGTTGACGTTTGAAGCTTCGTGAGGTCATTAAGGCAGATGACTCACATGTACTACAGCTACAACGGCGCATCAGAACAGGGCGAAATCTGAGAAAATACACAAAAATACGATTTAAAAAGTGCCAGAATCAGATTATTTCTATTATTTGAGCATAAGGAACTAATGATACTGGTGCAGAAATGTTTAAGGTTTAATATTGTGGCTTTGGGATCACGTTTCGGTAGCTTTAAAGGGCCCATTTTACGCTATTTTCTGCCTTTTTTATCTGTTCTAATGCAGGTTCCTCATCGCAAACAGACCTGGAGTTGTGTTCCGTTTCATTCACACATGATTTTAAAACTTATTCGCCTTGTTTTTCAGAATTATTATCGATTTGCTCGTTCTGAGACTGCTTCATTCGAGTCTAGAGGTGGTTTATTTCAAGAGTGTCAGATAATTGCACTACTTTTAAGTCATTTTCTGATAGATTTAAGTGTTTATATCTTACTGAACTAAAGGCAAAAGGAGCTGTTCACTTGAAAACTGTGTGAATGTGTGAATGAAACACGACTCCAGGTGTGTTTCTGAGGAGGGAACAACATTAGAACAGGATTTAAAGCGCACAAGAGTCAGTTTTGTGGAATAAAACCTTTAAGAATTAAGAATTAATCAATATAAGGGAAGAAATCGCAAAGATATTTTCCCAATTTTTGTACTAAAGTCGTCCTTATTAAAGATGCGGTCTGTAACTTTCTTGAGATGGCACTGAACTTATTTCATTAAATGGAAATAGAAAGCTAAAGCCATACTTTGGAACATTCTCCATGGACATGCAGTAGATAGGCCCTCCTCCAGCCCAAATAAGAGTCAGGTCTGTGGAGAGGCGAGCCCGCTCACAGCTTTTCAGCACAATAAATGCAACCAAAGGGAAAGGCACTGATTGAGAACCAGGTGACCTCGAGACTAGAACTAAACCAGGACTAAACCAGGTCTAAACCAGGATTTGAACAGGTCCAAATGAGGAACTATATCAGGGACACTCAAGGTACTTTACACTATAACAAGAAAGTCTGAATATGAGCCATAAACCAGGACTAAACCAGGTCTAAACTAGGACTAAGACCCACTTTTACTCTCTGGCTTTTAACATCGCATGAGTTGTGTGGTCCTCTGTGTTTTTTATTTTATTTATTTATTTTTAATTATTATTAATTAATTCATGTATTTTAAAATAATTGTATTTTTATTTATTGTTTATTCATGATTTACTGTTTTTTATTGGATTCATTTGTCTGTGCAGCACTTTTATTATTCTAAAATGCTGGGCCTAGTTATTTGGTGCAACATTTATTGTCATTAGGGATGGAACGAAATCCAAATGTCTCTGTGCCAGATTTTCACCATAAACATCTCACTGTACCAGATTTATTACAATATTTTTCACTGTGAATCTGTTCCTTTTCCCTCTAAAAATGCTTCACAGACTGAATCCAAAGAATGAAGATGTAAAAGTGCTTAGAACAGTTATTTCTTCATGTCGTCTGCACTGAAACGGAGCAAAGGATCATGGTCTATGTAGTTCCCTCTGTTTTTTTTTATTCTGCATCAGAACTGTTCATTTAAGCAAAGAGACTTGGGATTTGATATATTGTGATGCTCCACCATATTATTGTGAGACCTCTGACCAGACGATATCACCAGATTTCACTTACTGTTACATCTCTATCAAATATGGATCACTTGGTTCACCACAGTCTCAGTACAAACCTGAGGGAAACACTGGGTCAGATCTGTGGAGAGGCGATCTCGCTCACAGTACGAAGGTTTTCAAGGTGTTTTTGAGCAACATAAACGTCCGTAATTAAATAAACTCCAGATTTAAACATTGGTACAAACTAATTCCCCCTGAAAAGTCACATATCGCACCTTTGGTTTCTACGTAGGAACTAGTTTTTTTTTTATTTTATTTTTTTTTCTGTGATAACAAAGTAAACATAAAACATAACATTTTTTTGTTTTAAATGTATGTATTTATTTTGGGCAATTAAGAAATGTACATTCTTTTACAATGGAACATATGATATTAGTGAAATCATAATTGAAATAACAACAACAACGACAAAATTTTGCCCAAAAAGGATGTATTTAATCGCACCCCCTCTTCAGTCTAACACAAGGAGCTTTCTTTTTCATTTTTGAGACATTTAACAAAAAAAACGAACTAAAAACGATCTAAATACCTTTTCAAATATGTCAAATAATCCATGTACAAAGTTATAAATAACATTAATGACGTCATGTCCAAAGTATGTGCATAAGAAAACCCAACAGAGGCTTTACTAACACTGTAATAACACAAAAAACAGAACGTGATAAATTGGCTCCCCGCAGCCCACAATTCCCATGATGCATCACTCTGGCCCGTGTGTTCTGCTGTCTCTATTAAACGTCTCCACATTCTCTCTCCGTCAGCGTTCCTCCGCTCTTCCCGATCGGCCCTGGCGAAGCTGAATGCGCCTCGGTGCGAACGTGGCGGCCGCAGAAGTGCTTCGCTGTGACGGCCGCCGCATCGATCTGCCGCGCTAATGGGCTCCGCTAATTGAACCGTCATTAGCCACGGCGAGCAGATTTTCACATGATTTGGGAAGAGGAGATCGAGGACATTTAATTATTTTATATTTATGACGTGTTTATAGGGTGCCCGTGTGCCCCTTGCCAGCAGATTCATCCAAAACCACCGATTTGTCCCAGTTTTATACAAGAAATGTCCATATTTTTGACCAGTTTAATCCCTGACAACACTAAACAGAGGCATAAACTGTCATTTGTTTCGGTAGATTACAAAAAATCTGCATAAAACGACCAAAACACAAAGAAAATGTGACTATACTGACTGAATTTTCCTTAATTAGGCACTTTTATTATTACCGAACAACCCAAACCAGGTCTTTTATTTTGAAAATCTGGTCACGCCAAACAAATATTTATGACTTTGTACGTTGATTATTTGACATATTTGAAAATGTATTTGTTTTAATTAAGAGAAAAACAAGAAATTAAAATAAAACTAGTTCCTACGTAGAAACAAAGGTGCGATATGTGACTTTTCAGGGGGAATTAGTTTGTACCAATGTTTATATCTGGAGTTTATTTAATTACAGGCGTTTATGTTGCTCAAAAACACCTTGAAAACCTTCTTACTGTGAGCGAGATCGCCTCTCCACAGATCTAACCCAGGTTTTCCCTCAGGTTTAATATCATGTTTGGAGTATAAATGTCACTTAATGCCAAAACTCTTCTTTTTACATTACGGGGGACATAATTAGCACTGATTCAGAGTTTATTAACCCTGGCTCAGGATTAGGAGCGGCTTAATCAAAGGGTCAGGAGTTTGGACATTTATTCAGCAGTTTCTAAACTTGAATCATTCTTAATAAACTCTTTGTTCATTATGAATTACATTTATTTTCATGCTTTACTAAGGCTCATTAAAGTGTAGTTATAATAATAATGTCTAAACATGTCTGTACAGGCTGAAATATCATGATATCGTATCGTTAACCCAAAGAATGAAGATGTAAAAGTGCTCAGAACAGTTATTTCTTCATGTCGTCTGCACTGAAACGGAGCAAAGGATCATGGTCTATGTAGTTCCCTCTGTTTTTTAGCTATTTCTGCATCAGAACTGTTCATTTAAGCAAAGAGACTTGGGATTCGATATATTGTGATGCTCCACCAGATTATTGTGAGACCTTTAAGTCTTGTGAAGCATTTTTAGAGGAAAAAGTGGCAGATTCACAGTTTTATATTTGCAATAAATCTGGTACAGGGAGATGTTTATGATGAAAATATCGTACAGAGAGATTTGGATTTGGAACAAATTAAAGAAAAAAACGAACGAAGAAATAAAAGAAAGAACGACCAAACAAAAGAACTAATGAAATAAAGAACAAATGAACGAAAGAAAGAACGAAGGAAGGAATGAAAGTAAGATAGAAAGAAAAGGAAAGAATGAAAGAACGAAAAAGAACAAAAGAGCAAAAAGAATGAAAGAAAAATCTGGTGAAAATATCGTCCAAAGAGATTTGGATTTCAACAATAAATGTACCAAATGACAGATCAAAGCATTTTATAAGGTCAGTCTTGTTATTCTGTAGAATATCGTCATATGGTGAGTTTGGTTTTGAGTTTTGAGTGAATCTCATCATTAGAAAGTGCGAGCTAAGTCTGCGCTAAATCGTCCCAGGGAAATGGAGAGAGAGTGAAAAAGAGGTGTGTATCAGCTGGAACGAAAAAGACCACACAGACACTAAAGAGGTTTTACAGTGTAGAAATACTGAGCAGCAGCTGACAGGAGCAGACAGGAGCAGACAGGAGCAGAGCTAAACGTTAGAGTTTTGTGGATATGTACGGACAGGACTTTCTAGCACCAATGCAGGTTTGACATTTTAAGAATTCTTATGGACTCTTCATCTGTGTTACTGTGGTTTATTTATTACGTGCACATTTTAATTTTCAATATTATGGTTAAAACTACGTCTGCCCGAGTACGTGAGCTTAGTTTTTTATTAATTGCTTTTTAAAAAATGCATTTACAGACAATATTTGCCAAAAAAAAATCATAATTTTACAGAACTCAATACTAAACAGCAGAAAAAAGCAAATATATGGAAAAATAAATAGGTTTTGAATATATTTGGACGCTAATTTACAGCGAATTAAAGGGATTATAATGTTTTTCGAGATATTTTTGAGCTCTAAAACTACCTGTGATTAAATAAATGTAAAGTAGAGCTGTTTAATGTCACACTGCGGAACATTCCAGGCAGAGCAACAAGCAGGTGACGGACAAAATGTTACGTATACAGTGTAAACTTTATTAAACTCTTCTCCTCTGTCTCCTCGCAGGGCTCAGCGGACTCGTACACCAGTCGACCGTCAGACTCCGATGTTTCCCTGGAGGAAGACCGAGACCTGGTCCAGGCCCAGGTCCAGACCCAGAGTCCGGTCCAGGTCCAGGGCCAGGGCCAGGGCCAGGGCCAGGGCCAGGGCCCCGGACAGACTCGGCAGGAGAAGGAGCAGCAGGCGGTCGTGCAGCTCGAGAGGGCCAAGGTACAGAGAAGACAGTAAAATATGTCAAACAAATACAGTAAAACGGTTTATTTATGAAGTCTGGATTGTTTCTGGTGAAGTTTGGGAATGAAAAATGAAGAAAATACGCTTTAATTTGGAACTAAACCTAGACTTGCCTTAAATAGTCCTAAATTAGTCCCAGTTTAGTCCTACTTTAGTCCTACTTTAGTCCTTATATAGTCCTGGTTTAGACCATGGCTAGTCCTGACTTAGTGTTTGTTTAGTCCTTGTTTTGTTCTGGTTCAGACCTGGTTCAGTTCTGTTTTAGTCCTTGTTTAGTCCTGATTTAGTCCTTGTTCAGTCCTTGTTCAGACCTGGTTCAGACCTGGTTTAGTCCTGGTTCAGACATGGTTTAGTCCTGGTTTAGTCCTGGTTCAGACCTGGTTCAGACCTGGTTCAGACCTGGTTTAGTCCTGGTTCAGACCTGGTTCAGACCTGGTTTAGTCCTGGTTTAGTCCTGTTTTAGTCCTGGTTTAGTCCAACATAAAATTAGACTGTAATAATCTGTTTTCTTTCAGACTAAACCTGTGGCGTTCGCCGTCAGGACCAACGTGAGCTACTGCGGCGCTCTGGATGAAGACGTCCCCGTCCCGGCCACAGCCATTTCCTTTGACGCCAAGGACTTCCTGCACATAAAAGAGGTACAGAAACAAACCGAAGATCACAACGGGTAAACGCTCCAGCCGCTCTGGGCACAGGGCGGGGAATCAGACCTGGTTTAGTCCTGGTTTAGACCTGGTTCAGACCTGGTTTACTTCTTGTAGATAGGACTTAACCATGACTAATTTTGAACTGTCTACGAGAAGTAAACTGGGTCTGAACCAGGACTAAAACAGGACTTACCCATGACTAATTTAGAACTATCTTAGTCCTGGTTTAGTCCTACTTTAGTCCTTACTTAGTCCTGGTTTAGATCTGATTGAATCTTAGTTTAGTCCCACTTTAGTCTTGGTCTAGACCTGTTTTAGTCCGAGCTCAAATTTGGTTTCCCTTGTTGTAGATAGACCTAATTTAGTCCTGGTTTAGTCCTTGTTTAGTCCTGATTCAGACCTGATTTAGACCTAGTTCAGACCTGGTTTAGTCTTAGTTTAGTCCTTGTTTTGTCCTGATTAAGTCCTGGTTCAGACCTGATTTAATCCAGTTTTAGACCTGTTTCAGACTTGTTTCAGACCTGATTTAGTCCATCTTTAGACCAGGTTCAGACCTGGTTTAGTCCAGCTTAGACCTGGTTCAGACCTGATTTAGTCCAGCTTTAGTCCTGGTTCAGATCTAATTTAGTCTTGGTTCAGATCTGGTTCAGACCTCGTTTAGTCCAGCTCTAGACCTGGTTCAGACCTGATTTAGTCCAGCTTTAGACCTGGTTCAGACCTGATTTAGTTCAGCTTTTGTCCTGGTTCAGACCTGTTTTAGACCTTGTTTAGACCTGGTTCACGCTTGGTTTAGTCCAGTTTTAGACCTGGTTCAGTCCTGGTTCAGACCTGTTTTAGTTCAGCTTTTATCCTGGTTCAGTCCTGGTTCAGACCTGTTTTAGTCCTGGTTTAGACCCAGTTCTGACCTGTTTCTCGACCCTTTCCCCTGGTGTTTTGCAGAAGTTTAATAACGACTGGTGGATCGGTCGGCTGGTGAAGGAGGGCTGTGACACCGGCTTCATCCCGAGTCCGTTAAAACTGGAGAACATCCGACTGCAGCAGGAGCAGAAGAGAGGACGAGTGCAAGGGTGAGTAAAACCAGGGAACAGGGGGAATTCAGCTGGTTTTTAGGCTCGAACGTGGACTGTGGGCTCCTCATTTCATTATTTTGTCTGTAAATCAAGACATGAACATTAATAACAAACAAATCGGGCAAATCAGTCTGTGGCTTTAGTCATTTAGTCACTTAATCAGCTCAAGTCCAAAGTTTGTGTTGGTTGATTATTTTATTGATTTAATCAGGATCTGTATGAGACAACAGCACAGAGACAAGTGAGGGAGCTGAACATTTGGTTTATTTAGGTATTTATTTGTAAAAATACAGATTAAACTCGTGATTCACAAGTTTAATTTGTTTTTACATAAATACACGGTTCCCTCGTCCTTTTTTTTTGCGTTTTTGCATGAGCTCCCCCTGCAGGTGTAGTGCTGTTAGTGCAGATTGGGTCAGAGTCCTCCAAGAATTTATTTAGCCAATAACAGCATTAGTTTTTTGTACATTGAAATAGGACTTTGAAAAATCCGTAAGAATGCAAAAATAATACAAATATTAAATAAAAATTCAAATGAAGACAGTGTTATATAAATATGTTTAATTTCTAACCTATAATGTATTTACTATGTATTTTAATGTATATACGCTTCATTGATTTCATTACACATTCACTTATTAAGTTATTTTATATTAATATTGATTCTTATGTGAATACTGATATTTTTTCTGTGAGAAAGAATTATTTAGCAGCAAAAATGGCAGTATAAATAGTCTGATATATGTTACATAAATATGCTATTCTGTGTAAAAACACATTATTTTGACTTTAGCTGTTAAACGGTGTGTAAAGGGCTTTGGGCATAAGTAGTGGTAAGAAAACTGTTCAAATACATTTTCTTATTTTCTTTTCAAAACTCTTGTCTGTTACCAGTGTTTGTTTTCTGTAAATGTAAACTGAATTGTCCCCAACAGTCGAAGTGTTAAATGTTTTTCCGTAGCTGCAGTTGTAGTTTGTGGGTCGAGTTCAGTTTAAATCCTGTTTTCTTCCCGTCTCTGTGTGTCGGGTTTAATCTCAGCTCATATTTGTAGTTTTAAGCAGGTCACTAAGAGTTCTTCTTTTTGCCACTTTAAAACCAACTCGGCCTTTTCAAATCTGATACAGATAATTCTGTTTCATCTGTAGGACTTTTACATATGAAATACAAGTTTCACTATTTTCCAATGGACACAGAATAGTTTTATTACATTCATTCATATCCCTGAAGCATGTGCTGTGAACATGGACATATCCGGTCGTTATTTCAGACACTTTGTTACTGAAGATGTTCCCATAACAATCCTGCATGTTCCAAATAAGTGAGGATCATAACAGACTGGACTCATGCTCCCTCTGTACCTGCTGCTGTGATCCTCGTCGTTTTGGTTTTAAAATGTTCGTTTTAACCTGATCTACATGATCCTGGGGTTTATTTCACCATTTTTCACCAAGATATGAACCTTAAACAGACCAATCAGGTGCCTTCTTTTGCTGACGTCGCTTCTGCATTTCCAGCAGGTTTGATTGACAGCGTTGCTTAGCAACACAGGGGGCATTCAACAACTCTGCTCCTGATTGGCTCTTTGGTCGCACACACACAACTCCAAATATGGACCTTGGCTCCAAATTACCCACGATAACGACCACTGGGCGCTTTGCATTCATGATAACAATGTTTATAGTCGTAATGAGTTTGTTTGGTGTTAGCGGTGCTAGCCTGTGTTAGCGGTGTTAGCTTGTGTTAGTGGTGTTAGCGTGCTAGCTGTGTGGTGTGTGTGTACATTAATACCAGGCCTCTCTCTCCTCTGTGCTCTGTGCAGTAAGTCTGGGGGAAACTCCTCTTCTAGTGTGGAGGACGAAGTCTCTGCCTCCATTCGCCCGCTCATTTCCTCCGCAGGTGAGGGGGAGGCCACAGGGGGCGCTACTGAGGCAGGAGGAGGGGCTAGGGCAAGAGGGGAGGGGCTAAATGCCCAGAGGGAGGGGCTAACAGGCAGGGGGAGGGGCTCTGTCTGAAGGAGGCCAGTGAAGGCTTAGGGGCAGGACAGAGGAGCAAAAGCTAGTGTATATGAAGTCCACACTCCGATTGTTTTGTAAATGAATATTTTCTCTCACTATTTGTAGAAAACATGATTTGTTCCTGTGTTACTCTGGTAGACACACGTCAGGTGCTTCTGGTCCACTCGTCCTCAGAGGTTTGATTTACCTGAACTTATTTCTGAGTCAGGACGGCTTCCTGTTAAGATGAATCCTCGCGATATTCATGAGTTCATAAACTGTTGGCAGGTTCTTTCTGCTGCGCCACCAGTGCCCAAAGATCGGACCAATCACAGAGCAGCTTTATGGCGCCAAAACAAACCAAAACAAACATGGCACCGCCCACAGACTTCAGACTATTTGAACAAAAATACAGAAGTGCTTTGTGCATTAGTGAGCGAGTCTGTGCAGCACGTCAATCTGGTACTGGCCATAATTCCTTCTGCAGGAAGATAAACGGGGCTTAATTCAAGTGAGGATGTGGAAACAAACTAAAAATAAATACTGGTGGTTTTCACACTGTAGAATCTGATGATGTCACAGGCTCAGACGGGGGCAGCAGACAGATTTCCCTGTTAACTATGTACTTTGTCATGAAATATCCTGAAAGTTTATTTATGAAGCTTTAATATAATCTTTTCTGTTGGTGACTAAGCCCATTAACTTTCCATAGTACAACAAAAACCTACATTTTAACTGTATTTTTTAGCTGCCCCCATCTGTATTAAATATTATTATGTCACCTGAAACCCAGGAACAAAATGATATATTTCCATTTGAGAAGTGGAACTGACCCCTGAGGACAACTGGACTCCACTGCCACATTCGACAGCTAATGCATGAGTTTACTTTGATACCGTCTCCATTCACCACTAGAACCGGACCTCAGCATGTCAAACACATGAGGCGCTTTATCCCAAAGGAAAATATTCATTTACAAACGTTAACTCACGTGTGGATCCTTCAGAGCCTCGCACCTGCACAAACACGTGTTCGGCCTGAGCTTCTGCGTAGATGATTTAAGTTTAGAGTTTAAGTCGAAGTCCTGCAGCGTTTATAATCGCTGTTGGTGGTGTGCTCCTCCTCTTCTCCAGTAGAGGGCGCAGGCTTCAGAGAGTCCACGCCCGGAGCCGATCTGCCGACAATAATGTAACTTAGGCCTGTAGAGAGTACGGTGGCCCCCAAGGCTCAAACAAACACAACCGAACGCACATACACGTCTGCGCATGCACCGGGAGGAAGAGGTCTGCTTCAGCCGCGCTTCTAAAGGGGCACTGTGGAACTTTACTGCCCCCTGCCTGTCTCCATGGAGATGATCTGGCTGCAAAACGCCTGGAACTGAATGAGCGCAATAGATTTAAAGCCCCACTCCAAGGAAAATAGGCAATAAAATCTCCTTAGAGACAAGCAGGCGACGGAAAGACCGACCCCAGAAAAGTTACACAGTGCAACTTTAATATATATCTTTATTTTTTAAGTTCTTATATTACACAAACTGACTCTTGTGAGCTTTAAATCATGTTCTTGTGTTGTTTTCTCCTCAAAAACGGACCTGGAGTTGTGTTTTGTTTCATTCACACGTGTCTGAGTAACTCCCGAAAAGCACAAAACGCTCTGTTCCACCTTGTGATGTCACGAAGTGGTAGTTTTCGAGTTGAACGGCTCGTTTTATACCTTTAGTTCAGCAGAGATCGGCGATTCCAGTGCTGAAATGATTCAAATGATTCAAGTGAAGATGTGTGGAGTTTATAAACAGTGAGAAATACAGGACTTCATTCATGCCGTGTGCCAGATAATACTCCCTACAACTGTACAATAACTCATTCTTATGTAATATAATACTCCCTACAACTGTACAATAACTCATTCTTATGTAATATAATACTCCCTACAACTGTACAATAACTCATTCTTATGTAATATAATACTCCCTACAACTGTACAATAACTCATTCTTATGTAATATAATACTCCCTACAACTGTACAATAACTCATTCTTATGTAATATAATACTCCCTACAACTGTACAATAACTCATTCTTATGTAATATAATACTCCCTACAACTGTACAATAACTCATTCTTATGTAATATAATACTCCCTACAACTGTACAATAACTCATTCTTATGTAATATAATACTCCCTACAACTGTACAATAACTCATTCTTATGTAATATAATACTCCCTACAACTGTACAATAACTCGCCCTTAGGTAACAGATAAACATGTCATTGTTGCACTGTTTTCCTATGACTTCTTTACAGCTGAGAGTTTAGATTTGATTATTTATTTGGACATTTACATTTAGTTCACACGTGTGTCTTGCTCTTTTTTGCTACTTATTTAGAATTTATGACACCATTTTTAGAATTTATGATGCCATTTTTAGTTTTTCTCTTTGTTATTATACAGTAGGGATGTAACAATAACATAAATCTGGTGATATCGTATCGTCAAAGGTCTCACACTAATATCGTGACCATCACAATATCTCGAATCCCAAGTCTCTTTGCTTAAATGAACAGTTCTGATGCAAAATTAAAAAAAAAAAACAGAGAGAACTACATAGACCATGATCCTTTGCTCCGTTTCAGTGCAGATACACGAAGAAATAACTGTTCTAAGCACTTTTACATCTTCATTCTTTGGATTAAGTCTGTGAAGCATTTTTAGAGGAAAAAGAGAAGAAAATATTGTAGTAAATCTGGCACGGTGAGATGTTTATGGTGAAAATATCGTACAGACAGATTTGGACACCGTTCCATCCCTAATGACAATAAATAAACACAATGGAGCACTTCCTGTATCACCATATGACATCACAAGGTGGAACAGAGTGTTTTTTTTTGTTTGAAGAAGAGAAGAACTCAGCCTAAATGTGCAGGTTTGTGTGTTAAACATGTGTGAATGAAACAAAAAAACACAACTCCAGGTCTGTTTGTGAGGAAGAAACGACATTGTAGATCAGAAAACGGTGTAATTTCATGTGCAATTTCCAAATATTTTAAGAAATCTTTGTAGTAATTTAGTTAGAAGTAGAACAAAATCAACTGTGTATTAACTAAAAGTGTAAATAGGGCAGAAAAGACCTCTTGCTTTTGTTGCATATCTGTATCTGAGTTCACCCTTTGTATTTTTTGAGCCTTTCTGACCACCGTACGCCACAATCTTCCATTTTAAAGTCTATTTTAAAGTCTATTTCTTTAATGTTAGGTTTAATTTCATGATGTTTTGAAGCATGTGGATAATTATACTTAAATGTTTGACTTTTTTTGAAGCCATTTTGTTGGTTTTAACTCTCGAATCCTTGTGTTTCTCCCGCAGGAAAGCAGAAGCAGAAAGTGGTAAGTTTGGTCCTGGTAAAATATTCAAAACTTTTTCTTGATTTTAACACATTTTCAAACCAAAATGCAATGTACGAATCCAATTTATAACAAAACCTTCTTAAATATAATACGAATGTCAGTAGTTATAGCACCTTCTTCCATACGTTTCTTATTTTTAATTAGAATAAACCATAATTATTTGTTGTATTTTGGTATTTTAAGAGCTTTTCTATCAGAGTATTAACTGTAGACCTCTTAAAGCCACAGTACGTAACTTTTCACCCCAAACTGTGACTAAAATAAAAGCTGAAAAACGTCTCTCGTCAAAGCTGCACTGCGTAACTTTCCTAGTAGAGGCTCCGTCACCTGCTTGTCTCCGTGGAGATGTTATTGCTCTGTTTAGAATGTTCCACAGTATAGCTTAAACCCGTCTGTCGCCAAGGAAACGAGCTAGTCACAGCACTACGCTACATTACGGGTCAGATCTGCGGAGAGGCGGAAGAAACGACTGTATTTTTGAGCAACATAAACGATGAATGTTCGACGAAAATGTTTTAAAAAACGTACCAAAGTAATAACATCTCCATGGAAACGAGCAGGAGGCAAACACTACACCAGAAAAGTTGCGCAGTGCTCCTTTAATTTAATCCTCATCCAGTTCTCCTCGTTTTTTCTCGCGCTTTTACGCTGCAAATTTCTCTGATCTGGCCAAGATTTTAAAAACTTATATCAGGTTTTTCATCTCGTTTTCAGATTTAATCTCGATTTACTCGTTCTGAGACGCTTCATTCTCGTCTAGAGGCTGTTTATTTTAAGAAAACTTGTCAAGTAAATGTATCTTGCTGCACGGACAGATCATTTTCACTACTTTTAGGTCTTTTTCTGATAGATTTAAGTGTTTCTATCTTACATTTTGGCCAAGCTTTTTGCGGTTGTTCAAATCAAATCGTTCAAGACTGAAAAACCTCTTACGTCTGCTTGTTTGAAAATATTGTTCCTTTGGCCATCCTGTTGTGTCCTAAATGGCCTAAAACTGATTTTTTTTCTTCACGGAGAATGTCCCAAAGTGTGGTTTTAACTTGACGCAGGTGATAGCCGCGCCAAGAAAGTGACATACTGTTGCTTTACTGATAAAGACCCGAGGATATTACAGTAAAAGCCCGATTTGCACGGGATAAGCGCGACCTGGGGACGTCTGGTAATGTGCAAATTCCCGCCCCACCTCTGTTCTGTTTGCAACGGGATAAGCAAAGTCCGTAAAAAAAGAGATCGAAAAGTCAACAACAAACACTGAGCCGCAGATTCGTGCCGGACGTCTGTGTTTGGGGAAATATTGTCGGTCATTTGCGGTGGAATTTTGACTTTACAAATTACAGACATGACGCATTCGCACGGGATTAAGATCTGAGGCGCCATTATTACAAATCACCAAAGGTCCACAGGGAAAACTGATCCCGCACAAACAGGGCTAAACACAAATATTTAGGCTACTCACAAAAGGATCGTGAATCTGCTATTAAAATGTTTTACTTGATCACAGCCGTAGTCCTAAAAGCGGCACGTTTATGTCCAAGAAATTCTTATTTAAAGCCAAAAATAAAATAAAATAAACATTATAATTGATGAAAAAGCATAAAACTACATTCTAAAGCACATTGCATTTTGGCATGAGAACGACTTCAGTGACTGTGACCTCCCAGTGCTCTTTAAATTTCTATATTTTCACATTTTGTTAATATTATAACTAGAACTGACATCGCATCCATCGAAACATGCAGCAAATGATCATATTTATTACCAAGTTAAAATGTAACTGTCAGTTAAAGGTGCACTGTGTAACTTTCTGGTCGGGCGGTTGTTCCACAGTGAGATTTTAAACAGCTCTACTTTACATTTGTTCACTTACAGGTGGTTTTATAGCTCAAAAATACAGAGAAAACAGACATTCTGACTGTGAGCAGGGTCACAAAGGTTTAATGCCGTACTGTGAAACATTCCGGACAAAGGAATAACATCTCCATGGAGACGAGCGAGTGTTTGACCCTCCGCCACAAAAACGTCACCTCGTTCATCTCAAAATGTTCAAACTCTGAATGAAATTGAAAAACTTTTAGCAAAACTTTTTGGTTGGAAAGGGGGAAGTCCGTCAAGTGCTTGTTTCCATGGATACGCCACTACTCTGTCTGGAATGTTCCACAGTGTGACATTAAACAGCCCTACCTTACGTTTATTCATTTACAGGTGGTTTTACAGCTCAAAAATACCTAGAAAAACAGGCGTTCTGACTGTGACCTGGGTCGCCTCTCCACAGATTTGACCTGTAACTTGGTCTGGTTTGGTCTCCATGACGATAAAAAGCTTTAATGCCACACTGTGTAACATTCCAGACAAAGCATCTCCGTGGAGAAAAGCATTTGGGCCAGCGGTTACTCATGTTTTTTTACTCCAAGTACCACCTAAGATCATATTTGGCTTTTTAAATACCATCGGATCTAAACCAGGACTAAAACAGGACTTCCCCGGGTCTAATCTGGGGCCAAACCAGGTCTTCACGTGGACTAGATCATCCAAAACGACGGAAAACAAACAGAAAAGTGGATAAAACTAACTCTAAATTAGAAGAGCTGCCCAAGTCCCACCTGAAGGAGCTTAAAGGCGCATTGTGTAACTTTTCTGGTGGAAGTGTCCGTCGAATCTTCAGAGAGACCAAATCTAACTAAGTTACGGGTCAGATCTGTGGAGAGGCGACGCCGCTCACAGTCAGAATGTTGTTTTTCATGGTATTTTTGAGCCATAAAACCACCTGTAACTGAATAAATGTAAAATGAAGCTGTTTAATGTCATGTAAAAAGTGACACAGTGCATCTTTAATCAATATTTGCTCATATTTTTCATTACTTTACTGCAGTTTATTTATTTTGTGTTTGAAAATGAGTTAAACCGTTCACATTTTGACTAACCGATGATAAATGCTGATTGGTTTCCTGCATGTTTTGACACTGGGCTGTCGTGTTGCCGTGGTTTGGGCGCGGTGGGCGTGTCCTGTTTTGTGATTGGTCGCTTGTTGGTGATTGACAGACGGAGCACGTCCCGCCCTACGATGTGGTGCCGTCCATGAGGCCCGTGGTTCTGGTCGGACCATCGCTCAAAGGATACGAGGTGAGAGTTCAGCTCTTAGAATGATTAAACCGTAGAAGTTTAGTTCATGTTCGCCTTTTCTTTATAAAGTTACACAGTGTTGCTTTAAGACCACGATGTACTAAACAAGTAACATTGAACAGATTTCAACAAAAGCATTACTACCTAGATAGATAAAAAAAAGCAATAATATATATATATCGCCAAAAAGTGTATTGGGCTGGTTTACGCTAGTCCTGGTTTGGTCCTGTTTTTAAATTAATTTTTTTATTAAAGACAATCAAATATAACATTTAACGAAATAAAATACAGTCGTTCCTCACTGTAACGTGGTTCAGCTTTCGTGGCCTCACCGTTTCACGGATTTTTTGTGTGCAATTTTTTCTTTTTTTTTTTACAACATTGTGTTCTACGCCCTGATTGTTCTGTGGATTCGAAGGTGACACGTCTGTTTATAAGAATCTCGCCCAGAAGAAAAAACAGCACCTACAACGACCCACAGCTATGTTCTTCACTGGGAAAAAGCTTTCCCCCCCTCCGCTCCTCGGTTTAGATTGTGGAGCCTGTGTGAGAAAAGTGTATAAAGTGTGTGGTGAGGGGTTTTACAGCCTTAAAACAAATATATATTATAATTATTGTAAAAAATAAAGATGACTACTTCACCGATTTCATTATTTTTCAAACATAATCCCGCGATAAACGAGGGACCACTGTAATTAACACAGAACATAACCACACTGCTAAACCCCCTTATATTTATATTTTGGCCAGTTTATAATTGAATTTCCCTTTGTGATATTGATCCCTGTTTAGTCCTGATGTAGACCGGGTTTGCTTCTGTTCTTGTCTTGGTTCAGTTCTTGGTTTATTCCCAATTATAATGGATCTGGGGTTGATTTTGTTCTATTGACACGTGTTTAGCACACAAACTCTGCATATTTAGGCTGTTCCACCTTGTGATGTCATGTGGTGATACAGGAAGGGCTCCACTGTGTTTTTAAACTCCACACACCTTCACCACACCTAGAATCATTTGGATAATTTCATAATTTCAGCCCTGGATTTGCCGATCTCGACTGAACTAAAGGTAAACGGAGTTGTTAAAACTAGAAAAACTACAGCTTCATGACATCACAAGGTGGAACAGAGCGTTTTGAGCTTTGCAGATGTGGAAAGACTAATACTAAAGTTACTCAAACATGAATAAATGAAACAAAACACAACTCCAGGTCTGTTTTTGAGGAGGGAACAATATTAAAACACGACACGAAGTGCACAAGAGTCAGTTTTGTGTAACCTTTAATCCTTGAATCACTTCTTTTGCGACATGTTTTTAAAATTCGTAACTATCTGTTTATAAAGAAATATATTTAGTCCTTTTGCTTTATTTACAGGTGACAGACATGATGCAGAAGGCCCTGTTCGACTTCCTGAAACACAGATTCGACGGAAGGTAAAACATCGAACGATCAATAAAAACGTTCACAAACACAGCTGCATTTCAATCTCTCTTTGTGTTTTTGTCTTTTGCCCCAGGATATCCATCACTCGTGTCACGGCGGACATTTCTTTAGCCAAACGCTCGGTTCTGAACAACCCGAGTAAAAGAGCCATCATCGAACGCTCCAACACTCGCTCCAGCCTCGGTACGAATCACTGCTACGAATCTTTAAGGGCCACAACCTGATTTTTACCACGTGTTTGCTCAGATACATGGGGAAAAATGGGTACAACCGCTTTGATATGGAGAAAATGTGAAGATCTGGGTTTGTTTAATGTATTAAACAGGATCTGGCGCCCTCTTGTGGAGTCAGTATGCTTTTTTCTACCTGCGTGAAGTCGCCCCCATCAAACGCAAACCTGCATAAAAACTGTGTCAATCGTTAGTGCTGCAAAAAGTTTTGTTTGTGCTGCTTTAGTTTTGGAGAAATTAATGATTCTTTTACAGGTCAAATTGGGGTCAGTCCCACAGGAAGCTTCAAAATGCTCGAAAACGCCCAAAATTGAGTCAATCGTTTGAGTCAATCGCAAAAAGTTTCGTTTGTGCTGCAAAACGTTTCATTTGTGCGATTCTGGTTCTTAAAATATTTGCAGTTTTATTTTCGGCCGATGACGTCGTCCAGAACCTCAGAATGTGAAACAGCCTCAAAACAGGAAGAAAATTATATAAAACGTTTGTATTTCATTTGTGATGTGACAGTTTCATTTGTGTGAGTTTATTTCTAAAATTATTTATTATTATTTCTGTGGTAATTACAGGACGTCATTTCCGCCCAGCTGACGGCGACAAACTCCACAAAACTAATGAAGAGAAACGATCTCAGGCTGAAATAATAATGAATAATTTTAGAAATAAACTCGCACAAATGAAAATTGTCACATCACAAAACAGCACAAACGAAATACAAACGTTTTCTATAATTTTCTTCCTGTTTTGAGCTCGATTTCACATTTTGAGGTTCTGGACGACGTCATCGGCCGAAAATAAAACTGCAAATATCTTAAGAACCAGAATCGCACAAACAAAACTTTTTGCAGCACAAACGATTGACTTAGTTTTTGTGTCGGTTTGGGTTTGATGGGAGCCAACTTCTTCTTCTTTCTTTCTTTTAACTGTCAGATTCTCACACAAACCCGTGTTAATGAACGCACAGTTTGTCATCTGTGTCCCTCTCGTGTCCCTCAGCTGAAGTCCAGAGTGAGATCGAGCGGATCTTTGAGCTGGCGCGCTCTCTCCAGCTCGTGGTTTTAGACGCAGACACGATAAACCACCCGGCCCAGCTCCTCAAAACCTCCCTGGCCCCGATCATCGTCCACGTGAAGGTCTCGTCTCCAAAGGTACAGCCCTGATCCCGTGCGTTTACAGCAGATTCAGGCCCAGTTTAACCCTGTGTATGTTTAGGGCACAGACTGTTAAAGGAGCACAGGTAATTTAGGATTCCTCTGAGGTCATGTTCCAAACACACAAACAGCATGAAACCAGGAAGATGCAACTGTGCTGATGTTTTTACTGTAAATAAACACAGGGCACATCTGCATGGACACGAACACCACATTTGAACACAGAATCACAAAGGTAAAGAGCAGGTCCCGAGCACAGTGCTGCTCTGTGTGGAGTTTGCATGTTCTCCCTGTGTCCGGTGGCTCCAGAGAAACATGCACAGCCAGACTCAGACTCAGACTCAGACTCAGGCTCAGACTCAGACTCAGACTCAGACTCGGACTCAGACTCAGACTCAGACTCAGACTCAGACTCAGACTCAGACTCAGACTCAGGCTCAAACTCAGGCTCAGACTCAGACTCAGGCTCAAACTCAGGCTCAGACTCAGACTCAGACTCAGACTCAGACTCAGACTCAGACTCAGACTCA
Source organism: Odontamblyopus lacepedii (assembly GCA_034769755.1). NCBI lineage: Eukaryota > Metazoa > Chordata > Actinopteri > Gobiiformes > Gobiidae > Odontamblyopus > Odontamblyopus lacepedii. The sequence continues at coordinate 3,503,521 of CM068366.1, forward strand.
GACTCAGACTCAGGCTCAAACTCAGGCTCAGACTCAGACTCAGGCTCAAACTCAGGCTCAGACTCAGACTCAGACTCAGACTCAGACTCAGACTCGGACTCAGACTCAGACTCAGACTCAGACTCAGACTCAGACTCAGACTCAGACTCAGACTCAGACTCAGGCTCAAACTCAGGCTCAGACTCAGACTCAGACTCAGGCTCAAACTCAGGCTCAGACTCAGACTCAGACTCGGACTCGGACTCAGACTCAGACTCAGACTCAGACTCAGACTCAGACTCAGACTCAGACTCAGACTCAGACTCAGACTCAGACTCAGACTCAGACTCAGGCTCAAACTCAGGCTCAGACTCAGACTCAGACTCAGGCTCAAACTCAGGCTCAGACTCAGACTCAGACTCAGACTCAGACTCGGACTCAGACTCAGACTCAGACTCAGACTCAGACTCAGACTCAGACTCAAACTCAGACTCAGGCTCAGACTCAGACTCAGGCTCAGACTCAGACTCAGACTCAGACTCAGGCTCAGGCTCAGGCTCAGGCTCGGACTCGGACTCGGACTCGGACTCGGACTCAGACTCAGACTCAGACTCAGACTCAAACTCAGACTCAGGCTCAGGCTCAGGCTCAGACTCAGACTCAGGCTCAGGCTCAGGCTCAGGCTCAGACTCAGACTCAGACTCAGACTCCCTGTGATCCATGACGAAGGCTGCACGAGGAAACATTCCTTCACTGCTCCTTCACAGAGTCCTGGCTCAGATTTGGTGCACTTATAATAATCTTATTCCACAGTTATGAGATCACAATTCTCTAAAAGTAATTCACTTCAAAATTAAAATGCAACTGTCAACTTCTGTAAAATACATTCACAAATATAATACTGAATACTGAAACTGCACTTTGAGCATGAACGTGTGTAAATGACCTGTAAATGACACCTGACGTCCTTAATCACTGCCTGAAAACAAATACTATTTGAACGATAGAAATATCTGGATGTATTTATGTATGTACGTACAGTATATATCAGAGTCCTGCGGATTCCCGACAGGTGAAGCACAAATTTTAATGAAAAATGTTGTGCTCTGTTGGACGCAGGAGAGCACAGGTCTAATCTGCGGTTTACAAAACATCGTGTGCGAACAAAACACAGGTCTGTGTTTTAGTGAAGTGCAAAAATGTTGTTTTTACAAGATGATTAAATGTAAAATCCACATGTTTTTGCTGCACGCATTCCCACAAATCTCTGACACTTTCATTTTCAAACCTTGAATGCGACATCCTGTGGTTCAAACTGACTCCCGATGAGCTGAAAAGAAAATTAGCGAGTGGAGAGTGTAAAGTTGTGGCTCTCGGACTGATTTTCATTCAGGTGCAGTTTGGGTGTTGGTTTGTATTTATAGCGGGTCGGGTGCAGAATTTTCTTTAAATTCTCTTGGTAAACAGGTTGGATTGAGGTATGACGGGTTCGGGCGGGTGCGGTTTGTCAAAATCAGACCCGTGCAGGACTCTGGTGTATATATGTATGTATATGTGTATGTTCATACACTTTAGCTTGACTCATGTTTGTTCCAGGTTCTTCAGCGACTCGTCAAATCCAGAGGAAAGAGTCAAAGCAAACACCTGAACGTGCAGCTCGTGGCAGCGGATAAACTGGCCCAGTGTCCACCGGTAAAATACGACTGCTGCTATTAATACTCCTGCTTCTGACAGCCTGAACGTAGTTGTGAATGTGGTATTTTCTGGCAGGAAATGTTCGACGTGATCTTAGACGAGAATCAGCTGGAGGACGCGTGTGAACACTTGGCCGAGTACCTGGAGGCGTACTGGAAGGCCACGCACACCTCCATGGCCACGCCCCTCAACCCCCTGATGGGACGAAACATGGCGCCCGCCAACAACACGCAGTACTCTGCCAACATGACCGGACTACAGGTAAAAAGGAGGAAAAGTATGAGAAATTCTACACATGCACCCTGTTTTTAGGGCTATAAGTCGTATACTTTTTTTCATGGTTTGGGCGGCTCCTGCGAATTTATATTTTAATATATCAGTCGCACCTGAGTATGTCATTTCACATGTTGGTTATTTTCACACTGACGGCCACGAGGGGGCGCTCTAGGCTCGTGTGCCAGTATCTGCTACTCCTGTTACTCCTGCATCACTAAAAATGTAAAGTTTAAATATCAACTTATAAAAGACAATTGAGAAAGACTGAACACAAACGGTGATCACGCAGCAGAAAGAAAGTTTGGAGTGAGCGAGAAACTTGTGAGGGACTGAAGAAAAGCGAAGGAAACTCGAGCTGCAATGAAGAAAACAAAAAAGGCTGTTAATGCTTCATGCAACACAACTGCCTCGACCAGAATACGAACAACGAGGGCCCAGAAACTGCAGAAAGTGTTGAAGTGTCAGTTCTTGGTCTTTGATTTTAAAAATAAATTCACCTCCCCAAAAAAATGCAACTTATACAGTATATGGTTTTTTTTCTTCTTCATTGTGCATTTTTTGGCGATTTATACTCCAGAAAATACGGTATTTCAAGATCAAAATGCTCATCATAACTACAAACTTAGAAATAATAAAAAATGTTATCAGCCAAAATGTAGAACTACTTTAAAGTCAATGTCCGTCTCAGTGCGTAAAGTTCATTTGTGGAACGGATTAATTAGAAGAACTAAAAAGCTTTGAAATAACTAACTATTCTGTGATATTCTGAAGTTAATCCCACTTTTCCACACTGAGGACGACAGTCTGAGGTGTTGAAATGTCTGTTCTTGGTCTTTGATTTGATAAAATAACGACTTATACGACTTATAGTCCAGTGTGAGTTGTACATGTTTTTTTCTTCTTCATTGTGCATTTTTTGACTGGTGCGACTTATCCTCTGGAAAATACATTAGGTGCCATAAAGTCATGGAAAATTCACTTTAGGTCATGAAAAAGTGATAAAATTTTGGGAACCCTGAACCTATCTGAGGGGTTTTAAAGTGAAGGGAGCCACTTTCTCTTTATCTGGTTTCGATACTGGTTTTAGTATCTGATTTTCGATCCTTTTGAGCCGAACCTTTTCTGTTTTTATCTGTTTTTGTCCCAAAGCAGCAGAGCCAAAGAACCTCTCGCCCGCAGAGCAACCACACGGGCGACCACTCCACCCCCAACGAGCGGCGCAACCTGATGACGTCGGACGAGAACTACCACAACGAGCGCGCCCACAAGGGCAACCGCGGCAACCGCATGTCCTCGGGGTCCCAGCACAGCCGAGACCAGACCGAGTCCTACCAGGATCCGTACCAAGACCCGTACCAAGACCCGTACCAAGACCCCTATCAAGACTCTTACAAACCCCATAGGAACCGGAGTTCTCCCGGGAGCTATAGTCATGATTCTCGACATCGACTTTGAGTGAAAAAATACTAAATATAAGATTTTTTTTTTTTTTCAAATTCTAGGTGTAAAATTTTGGCAAAAGTTTCAAGAGGAGAATGAAAGGTTTTTTGTGTTTGAGTGGTACGGTGTGAGCTTAGTCCTGGGGTAGACCTGGTTTAGATCTGGGTTAGACCTAATTTAGACCTGGGTTGGACCTGATTTAATCCTCTGTTTAGACTGGGTTTAGACCTGAATTAGAGCTGGTGTTGACCGGTTTAGACCTGGTTTAGTCCTGGTCCTGGTTTTAACCTGGTTTAGTCCTGGTTTAGTCCTGGGTTAGACCTGGTTTTGTCCTGGTCCTGGTTTTGACCTGGTTTAGTCCTGGTTTAGTCCTGGGTTAGACCTGGTTTTGTCCTGGTTTAGTCCTGGTCCTGGCTTCGACCTGTTTTAGTCCTGGGTTAGACCTGGTTTAGTCCTGGTTTAGTCCTTTTTAGACCTGGTTTAGACCCGGTTCTTATGGATTTCAGAATTTCCAAAAAGTGAGGACTGCTGTGATAACAATTCACAATTTAAAACCAGATATTACCTCTTTTAAATGTTAAAAAAGTCCTCAAAATGGCGCCTCTAACAGGCTCATGCTGCACCACTCAAACACAAAAGCCTAAATAATTTCCAGTAATAATTTGTACTTAAATCTCTCGTTTCGTTGGGACAAACACTGGGAGTTTGCCACTTACAGACTGATACAAACTGTGGCTTCCTTTAGGTCCCAAACGTGTACAAACTTACCTAACTTAATGCATGCCAATAGCTCACTGCATTCACCAGTTTTCTACCTAAATATCTGGGTGGAAGTGTAAATATATTTTCTAAATCTGATCAATAGAAAGTATGCGAAGTCTGGCTGCTAAAAAAAAAAACTAACAACGAAACTAACTGGTGCTTTACAAACTATTTTGCTATTCTGAAAGAAAGTCATTTAAAAATCAGCTTTTCTGTAGCGTTCACTGTGGACAAAATGGTGGAAATAACGAAAGCGACTAGAGACAAAGAGGAGGAAAAGGGGCAAATGCAAAATTCACTTGTAGCTAAATGATAATTACAAGAGCATTGATGGTGCTGAAATAGTGGACTGGTGATTTCAGACATTTTAAAACAAATATGGGTGTTTTATGGAGCCAATATTGCGCAATTTTCTGATGTTCTAATGTCGTTTCCTCGTCACAAACACACTTAAGAGTTGTGTTTTGTTTCATTCACACGCGTTTAACACACAAACCTGCAGATTTTCTTCTTCTGCGTTCTTCTCCTGAACAGAAAACACCTTCACTTGAATCATTTGGATGAGTTATGTTTATCTTTATGTTTATTTCTTAGATACAGGACAGTGCACATTGATCAGCCTGTGTTAGTTCAGCTGTAAATGTGCCAGAGTTCGCTGTGCAGACTCATTTTCATCCGTAGTCTCATCGGCAGGACGACGGTGAGACAAAAAACAGGACATCGGCACAAAAACATTCAGTCTAACCAAAGACGTTAAGATCGGTGAATATTACTAAGGTCATATTAGTGGAATTAGATATATATTAATACAATTTCAGCCCTGGAATAAGGCCATTTCTGCTGAACTAAAGGAGCCGTTAAAACTGTTGGAAGCGACCGCTTCATGACATCACAGGGTGGAACAGAGCGTTTTGAGCTTTGGAGATGTAGAATTATTCAAACATGAACACAAAAAAATACACACAATTACCCAAAACTGACTCCTGTGAGCTTTAAACCATCTTCTAATGTTGGTCCCTCCTCACAAACAGACCTGGAGTGGTGTTTTGTTTCACTCATACATGACTGAGTTACTTTATTATTCGTCTGTCTACGTCTCCAAAGCTCAAAACGCTCTGTTCCACCTTGTGATGTCATGAAGCGGGAGTTTTCAAGTGAACGGCTCCTTTTACCTTCAGCTCAGAGATCAGCAATTCAAAAACATAGAATTGTGTTTTATTTTGTTTATTTAACACACAAGCCAAACTGCACATTTAGACTGAGCTCTTCTCTCAAACTGAAAACGCTCTGTTGCACCTTGTGATGTCATGCGGTGATACAGGAAGTGCTCCACTGTGTTTTTTAAACTCCACACGTCTTCACTAGAATCATTTGCATCATTTTCAACCCTGGAATCGCCGATCTCTGCTGAACTAAACTAACTAAAGGTAAAAATGAGCCGTTAAAACTGTTGAAAATTACCGCTTCATGACATCACAAGGTGGAACAGAGCGTTTTGAGCTTTGGAGATGTAAACAGAGTAATAATAATAAAGAGTTACTCAAACATATGTGAATGCAACAAAACACAACTCCAAATCTGTTTTTGAGAAGGGAACAACATTAGAACACGACTTAAATCTCACAGGAGTCCATTTTGCGTGATATAGGACCTTTAATGCCACACTGCGGAACTTTCAAACATTGAAATCTCCATGGAGACAAGCAGGTACCCTCCACTTTACCCTAATACTCTCTGTTGACCCTCCCTTTACAAAATCCCCATGTTAACAGTAATATTTGTATACGTCAGCCAATAGATATTATAAAGGAGCCACAATTAAAGCCACAGTATGTGACTTTTTAGCCAAAGATAGACTCTTTAGCTCGTTACCGTGGTTATAATCGCTGTTCCATCCCTCCCCACAGATCCGACTTGGATTTGGACCCTGCGATACACCCAGATTTCCTCTGCGATTTCTCGTGATACGTTTAATGCCGTACTGTGGAACATTCGAGGCAAAACAGCAACATCTCCATGGAGACGAGCGGCGCGGCGGCTGTTTTCTATCGCACTGAAAATCGCACTGTTTCCACGGAAATCTCGTTCGTTTGACAGTAATAATAATCCACAGTACGGCACAAAACCTAAATCTACAGTATGTCCGTGGGGAATGTTCCGTAGTGTGGGTTTAACTTTCCGTTTCCATGGCACCTCCAGAAAGTCACGCGCTGTTGCTTTAAACCAGTCCACTATTACTGCACCGTCTACGCTTGAGGTACTATTTACTAAAGATTTACAAAAGTCTTCTCAAAGTCGTGAAAAATTGCGATTTGGTCGATTTTGAGTTTTCCGAAATGCTGCGGCCGGTTCCTGACGCAGAGCATGCTTCCCTTCAGATGATGTACAGGGGAAAAAAGCGCAAAAAAATTCAAAAAACGAACAGAAATGCCCAAATTTTCATCCAAGAACCCAGATAAATTTCAGAGGATGCATGAAGCGAACAGGAGACGTTTTAATATTTCCAGGTTTATTTTTGGAGATTCTCAGACGGTGATGTAGCTCTGTACAAGACTGACTCACACCAGGTTAGAGCAAAACTTTACATTTACACAAATTTCACAAATAATTCAATGTCTTTTTTTAGACCTGGTTTAGTCCTGGGTAAGACCGGATTTAGTCCTGGTTTAGACCTGGTTTAGTCCAAGGTTAGACTTGGTTTAGACTTGGTTTAGTCCTGGGTTAGACCTGGTTTAGTCCAATGTTAGAACTGGTTTAGACTTGGTTTAGTCCTGGGTTAGACCTGGTTTAGTCCAAGGTCAGACCTGGTTTAGACTTGGTTTAGTCCTGGGTTAGACCTGGTTTAGTCCAATGTTAGACCTGGTTTAGACTTGGTTTAGTCCTGGGTTAGACCTGGTTTAGTCCAAGGTTAGACCTGGTTTAGACTTGGTTTAGTCCTGGGTTAGACCTGGTTTAGTCCAATGTTAGAACTGGTTTAGACTTGGTTTAGTCCTGGGTTAGACCTGGTTTAGTCCAATGTTAGACCTGGTTTAGACTTGGTTTAGTCCTGGGTTAGACCTGGTTTAGTCCAATGTTAGAACTGGTTTAGACTTGGTTTAGTCCTGGGTTAGACCTGGTTTAGTCCAAGGTCAGACCTGGTTTAGACTTGGTTTAGTCCTGGGTTAGACCTGGTTTAGTCCAAGGTTAGACCTGGTTTAGACTTGGTTTAGTCCTGGGTTAGACCTGGTTTAGTCCAATGTTAGAACTGGTTTAGACTTGGTTTAGTCCTGGGTTAGACCTGGTTTAGTCCAAGGTCAGATTTGGTTTAGACTTGGTTTAGTCCTGGGTTAGACCTGGTTTAGTCCAATGTTAGAACTGGTTTAGACTTGGTTTAGTCCTGGGTTAGACCTGGTTTAGTCCAAGGTCAGACCTGGTTTAGACTTGGTTTAGTCCTGGGTTAGACCTGGTTTAGTCCAAGGTTAGAACTGGTTTAGACTTGGTTTAGTCCTGGGTTAGACCTGGTTTAGTCCAAGGTCAGATTTGGTTTAGACTTGGTTTAGTCCTGGGTTAGACCTGGTTTAGTCCAATGTTAGAACTGGTTTAGACTTGGTTTAGTCCTGGGTTAGACCTGGTTTAGTCCAATGTTAGACCTGGTTTAGACTTGGTTTAGTCCTGGGTTAGACCTGGTTTAGTCCAAGGTCAGACCTGGTTTAGACTTGGTTTAGTCCTGGGTTAGACCTGGTTTAGTCCAAGGTTAGACCTGGTTTAGACTTGGTTTAGTCCTGGGTTAGACCTGGTTTAGTCCAATGTTAGAACTGGTTTAGACTTGGTTTAGTCCTGGGTTAGACCTGGTTTAGTCCAAGGTCAGATTTGGTTTAGACTTGGTTTAGTCCTGGGTTAGACCTGGTTTAGTCCAATGTTAGAACTGGTTTAGACTTGGTTTAGTCCTGGGTTAGACCTGGTTTAGTCCAAGGTCAGACCTGGTTTAGACTTGGTTTAGTCCTGGGTTAGACCTGGTTTAGTCCAAGGTTAGAACTGGTTTAGACTTGGTTTAGTCCTGGGTTAGACCTGGTTTAGTCCAAGGTCAGATTTGGTTTAGACTTGGTTTAGTCCTGGGTTAGACCTGGTTTAGTCCAATGTTAGAACTGGTTTAGACTTGGTTTAGTCCTGGGTTAGACCTGGTTTAGTCCAATGTTAGACCTGGTTTAGACTTGGTTTAGTCCTGGGTTAGACCTGGTTTAGTCCAATGTTAGACCTGGTTTAGACTTGGTTTAGTCCTGGGTTAGACCTGGTTTAGTCCAAGGTCAGAACTGGTTTAGACTTGGTTTAGTCCTGGGTTAGACCTGGTTTAGTCCAAGGTCAGACCTGGTTTAGACTTGGTTTAGTCCTGGGTTAGACCTGGTTTAGTCCTAGTTTAGTCCTGGATTAGTTCTGTTCATTGGAGACTACAGAATAAAATAACTAGTGTAAAACGTTATCGGAGATTAAGTGAATTTTCTGCCACAATATCAAATCTTTGAACAATTAAAGGTGCACTGTGTAATTTTTTGCTGAGTGTGCTCCTGCTTGTCGCCATGGAGATATTGAATTGCTTTTCCTGGAATGCACCACAGTACAGCATTAATTGTATCTATTTCTTCAGTTACAGACGTGAGACCGACTCAATTACGGACTTTCCAGATCTGACCTAGTGCTGTCACCTTCTCGTTTCCATGGAGACAGACAAGCTTAACGCCATACTGTGGAACATTCCAGGCAAGAAACAAGAAAGGTTACACTGTGCACCATTAAAATGAACCAGCAGTTGTGCGGTTTATCAGCTAAAAGGTGTTTGGAGAAGTGAGTTAGTCTTAAGGATTCATACTGTGCATATCTTCATTTCTTAACATATCACAGCTTAGCGTTTGCTTTGATTAAGGACCAAAACATATTTTTATTTATTTTTTGATTATTATTTGGAATTTTTCCATAGTAGCACTTGAGGAAAAGCCTGTGACATACATTTATTTAATATTTTTTCTGTAAAGTTTTTAAATATTGAATTAACTGGATGCAAAATGACGTGTGTCTGTGCAGAGCAACAACACGACTTTTGAACGGCAATTTCACAGACGACCAGAAGGAGGCACCGTTTACCTAAAAATGTAGACCTGATTTGGTCATGTTTTAGTCCTCCCGGCTTTGTGTAGTGTAGTCCTGGTTTAGACCTGGTTTAGTCCTGGTTTAGACCTGCGTTAGACTTGGGTTATCCTTGGTTTATTCCTAGTTTAGTCCCAGGTTAGACCTGTTCTGGATCTAGTTTAGTCCCAGTTTAGACCTGGGTTAGATCTGGGTTAGACCTGGTTTAGGCCTGGTTTAGATCTGATTTAGATCTGGTTTAGACCTGGGTTTGACCCGGTTTAAACCTGGTTTAGATCTTGTTTAGATCTTGGTTAGATCTGGTTTAGACCTGGTTTAGTCCTAGTTTAGACCTGGGTTAGATCTGGTTTAGCCCTAGTTCAAACCTAGTGCAGTTTAGTCCTGGTTTAGACCTGGTTTAGTCTTAGTTTAGACTTGGGTTAGATTTGATTAAGCCCTGGTTTAAACCTGATTTAGTCCTAGTTTAGAACTGATTTAGTCCTAGTTTAGACCTGATTTAGTCTTAGTTTAGACCAGATTTAGTCCTAGTTTAGACCTGATTTAGTCCTAGTTTAGACCTGATTTAGTCCTAGTTTAGACCTGGTTTAACCCTGGTTTAGTCATTCCTTATATCATAAAATTGCCACAAAACAAAAAAATACATATTAAAACTTGACTAAACTGTGAAAATGAAAGTGTTGAACAGTTCAAAGTTTAAAATTGCTCTTTACAGAAAAAAACTGACACATGAGGCACTGAACAAAAGCAAAAATCAAACTTTGAACTCCCACAATGTGAAAAGGTGAAAAGTCTTTCTATGGACTTGTCTATTGGGCCTATTGTAATTTAGTCCTGGTTTAGTTCTGGTGTAGACCTGGTTTAAACCTGGGTAAGACTTGACTAGTCCTGGTTTAGACTTGGCTTAGTCCTGGTACAGACCCACTTTTAGCCTGGTCTAGTCCTGACTTGGTTTAGTCATGGTTTAGTCCTGGCCTAGTCTTAGTTTAGTCCTGGTTTAGACCTGGTTTAGTCCAGTTTAGATCTTAGAATTGCAAATAATCTGAATTGGTGTAGATCTGGTTTAGACCTGGTATAGACCTGTCTCTTAGACCTGGTTTAGTCCTGGTTTATTCCCTGGTTTAGTCCTGGTTTAGACCTGTTTTAGTCCTGGTTTAGACCTGTCTTAGACCTGGTTTAGACCTGGTTTAGTCCTGGTTTATTCCCTGGTTTAGACCTGGTTTAGTCCTGGTTTATTCCCTGCCTTAGACCTGGTATAGACCTGGTTTAGTCCTGGTTTATTCCCTGCCTTAGACCTGGTTTAGACCTGGTTTAGTCCTGGTTTAGTCCTGGTTTATTCCCTGGTTTACACCTGGTTTAGACCTGTCATAGACCTGGTTTAGTCTAGGTTTATTCCCTGGTTTAGACCTGGTTTAGTCCTGGTTTATTCCCTGGTTTAGATCTGGTTTAGACCTAGAATATTTTGTTTTTTCACACAACCCAATGCATTACTTTACAATATTCTCTTTATTGACACAAAAAGAATAAAAGTTAAATGCAAGTTGAAAGTTATAAATACTTAATCTTATTTTTATATCAAATGTGTAAATATATATTCTGTTTTTTGAGGATTTTGCTGACTCCAAAATGAACGGCATGCTGAACTTTTCCACTGACTGTCTATGCAAAGTGTGGACATAGCTACTGCTCCAAACCGACCATTTCAACCAGCTTAAAAAGGGAAAAATATGTTGTTTTTATTTCATTTTTTTGTGAAAATGAAACTACGCGGCTTATGGGTACTGCATGCACGATGTACCGATCTGATTTGTAAAAAAAGAAAGGAAAAAAAGTATATATTTAAAAAGAAAAAGGAAGTGGCTGTGTTTCAAAAGCAAAGAGACTGGGACATTTTCAAAATAAAAGTCGTTATAAAGTCATTGTGTATTTTTATAACACAAGGAGGACGGGAGGGCATCTGGCACACGAGGATATAATATTGAAATGCCATATGAACCCAGTATGTTACACTTAAACATGTGAAATATGCTGTTTCTTGTCTGACATAATTTAACTGGTTTATTTCACGTTTTATTTTTAACCACAGGATGGCGATATTGGAAAATATTACACATTTTGTTTCCAAGTTGAGCATTATTGATCGTTCTATCCATGCCTATATTATTATTATTATATATGTTTTATTATTATTATTTATGTTATTTTAATCGATCCACGCTAACTCCATTTTCACAACGGTGCTGTATGGTTGCAGAACTTCCGGTTAATAGTTTTCTGTGGCAAAATGTGTGTGGAAATGTCCGTTTTTTTTCCACCAGCTTCATAAATCTGCCCCATCACCAAATCTTCAACCAAACAAAGGATAAACATTCTTCCATGAACAATTTACCCACAACTATCAAGGTAAGAAAGACGAAAGCTTAAAGTAGGGTGACCAGATTTTCAAAATAAAACCTGGGACTAGTAAATAGTAAAAAGTGCGTAATTAAGGAGAATTCTTCTGCGGATGTGACATGTGAGTCAATAGTCACATTTTTTGTGTTTTGGTCATTTTTAAGCAGCTTTTCTGTATTTGACCTAAACAAATGACAGTTTATGCCTCTCTTTACTGTTGGCAGGGTTCAGATTGGTCAAAAATAGTGACATTTCTTGTTTAAAACTGGGACAAATCAGTGGTTTTAGATAAATTTGCCGGGACAGGGGACACGGGCTCAAAATTGGAACTGTCTGGTCATCCTAGCTTAAAGGCTAACAACGGCTAGCATTAGCGAACTGCTTCTGAGCAAAACTAACGGTACAGTCATGATGAATAAAACATGAATAACTTGTTAACTTGAATTAAAATTAAAAATCGATTTCATGATGTAGATATCAACATAAATAGATTGATTTGTGCAGGTCGAATACGAGACATGTTCACAGATGACCGTTACATGTCTAACGTATGTCAAATAGCCTGTAGCCACCGCGTTTTAGTAAATAAGAATTTTTTATTTTTTTTATTTTAACTGTGATAATGTATTTATTTAGTGAGTTACTTTTTTATTTATTATTTTTATTTTTTATTTTTTTTAAGTTTACCAAAGAAAGGAGACACATTTCTGCGGATTTCCCGGAGCCAAATGGAAGGAGGGGGTGACTAAACCAAGTGAGTGCCCGTTTTTGTTTATTTCGTGTTTGTTTTGTTTTTCTTCTCCCCTACTTTTATAGAGATACGTCTTTTTAATTTAATATTTAGCCATAATGTGAAAAGGTTGATTTTTTTTTTTTAATTGTCCCTATATGTTTGTCCACAAGATGGCGGTGTTGGATAACTCTTGAACGGGTTTATTTCGAGACCCTTTTCCGTCTTTTTCTATACACAACTGTGTCCACTTCTCTCTCCTGTCTGTCTCTCCTTTCTTCTCTCCTCTCTCCCTGTCCTCCTCTTTCTTTCTTCTCGTAGTAGTAGTAGTTCCATTTCATTAAATTGTACTTCTCAGAGTAAACTGACACTATATTTTACTCCTATTTGAGTAACACACGACAGTGTAATCGTACTTTTACTTGATTGTTTTATTCTGCAGTGAAACCGTACTCTTACTTGAGTATTTTATTGTACAGTGAAATTCTTCCCATTGTGAGCAAGTCTAAAAGTGACAAAAGTTGACAATCTGAAATGATTTGAACATTTGCGTTGTTTACACTGCTCCTCCTTTTCTCCTCTTCGTCTTCTTCTCTGTTCTCGTCCTCTTCTGTGGAGCTTTACTTTTTCTTTCTCACATATTTAGGGCCCATCTAACTTTAACTCAACATTTACATCAAAGTTGACATTAAAATAAAAAAGTTGACTATTACAAGGCCATTACTACTGCTTGTATTACAACTAAAACTCACACATTAAATATATTTTCATTACATTTTTTTAAACTCTTGCATCAAAAAGTCACAATACTTTATATTAGAAACAGCCAGTTATTATTTCCTGTTGGTCAGTCCACGTGTTGGTGTTTTTCATTTGTTGTAGGTTGGTTAGTTGTTCATTTCTTTGTTTTGGATAGGTCGGTTGGTGGATCCGTTGGTGGGTCTGTCGGTGGATTAGTTGATCGGCTGGTAGGTGGGTTGTCTGTAGGTGGATCAGTTGGTGGATCAGTTGGTGGATCAGTTGGTCGGTTGCTGTTTCATTTCTTGACGCTGGCGTAGAGCTGAGTGGGGTCCTCCACACCTGTCTTCCTCACTGAGCTGTAGATCACCTCCTCCTCACTCAGTCTGACCTGAACAGAGGAGATCTGACTTTAGTAAAGAACGCATTTCTATGATTGACATTTGTAGAGGAACAAAATCTATTTATCCAAATGGAAAAACCTACAAATGTTGAAGATGATCATGTCCAACTGAACCTGCATCTTCCTATTCACATTTGCACTAACGTGACTGTATTAAAGACCGTTAGTCACATGGTTTATTGATCGTAAACGTCCTCCACCACATCCTCTTTACACTGTAACAAACATGTCCTGCTTTAAACTCACTCTGTCCTGGACCGGCCTGGCTTTAGTCCTGGTATCGCTAACATTGTCCTGGTTTAGTCTTGGTCCTGCCGTCCAATCACATTTGTTTTTTTTCCTGTGACACATGTGAAATGAAGGAACTCACTGGTCACATCACTTCTCTCACCTCAGATTAACAGAGTTTAGTGCTTTGCTCATTGATTCTGCAAAATCTGTAGAAATATTTCTCGTCTGGTTTAGTCCTTGTTGGTGTAGTCCTGGTCTGGTCCTTACCTCATTTCTCCGTTTGTTCCTGTTGTAGGTGATGGGAGCATAGAACACTTCGTCTTCAGCTTCAGCCTTTGGAAAAAACATTCAAGTGAATCAAAGTTGTAGATTTAAGCCATTGTCTTCGCCCTAATGTGCACGAAGACGCAACCTGACTCCCAGTTTTGAACTACTGCATTAGACCTGGTCAAGATACCTTGTTCTGTTTGGACCAACTCCTACATTTTACATTGTATTTTTGATCTACTAATGGCCTCCCCTTCCAAACAAAGTGAGTGCCCAATAACACAACAACAGAGGCACTGGCCAGAGCAGAGACAAAACCCCCAACCTAAAAGTTATAGGGCGACATTTTGGGTTCCTATTTTTTATTTTATCACACATTTCTGTAAACTCTGCCCACTGTAGCACACTGGTCTAGCTGTTTAATTTAATCATTATATTGGGCTGTACAAAAATGACTGATTTGGAGCACATTATAATGAAAAAAATAATTAAATTAAACTCACATGATGGTTGCTTCTGGTGACGGCGGGCTTCTCTGTAAACAAACATTGGTGATGAGATAAGAAAGTATTTTTTGGCTACTCTACCCTCCTTTGACTTAGGCCCAGTCCCAGTTCTCCCCTCAGCCCTTTACTTTAGCCCTTCCCCTTCATTTTAGGCACACACGAGGTTCAAAGGGGTTTCCAAATCCTCTTTAGCAGTGAGGGGTCGGGGTGAAGCTAATGTGAGGGGTAAGAGGAAATGCAAATGCCATCCATAATGACTCTAATTTCATTTATAAAGTATTTGGAGTGTTTGCACCACTATAATCAGCTTAATGTAAAACAGTCATGTATCGTGCTGCATTCGCCCCCACGGCTCTGTCACTGTGGACTTGACAAACTTCACCACAGCAACAGACCGTAGAGTCGTATTTCACTTCACTTTTGAGCGCCTTTCACCTGTGTGAGGTGAGAAGCTGTGGTCGGACACAGACTCACACATAGACACATGTGATGATGAAGCAGATACATGTGGAGATATGTCTGACTCAGTGAACTGTTCTCATTCTATATCAGTTTAATAAAACACACACAGATGCACTTTACCTCTGAGCGTCCTCCATGTGAGCAGCACCACCACAGTGACAGTGATGAGAACTCCAGCTACAGAGGCCAGCACCACCCACAGCCAGCCTGCACACACACACACACACACACACACACACATGTTTAACACAGCCTGCACACACACACACACACACACACACACACACACACACACACACACACACACACACACACACATGTTTAACACAGCCTGCGCACACACACACACATGTTTAACACAGCCTGCACTCACACACACACACACACATGTTTAACACAGCCTGCACACACACACACACACACACACACACACACACACACGTTGAACACACTAACAGTGAGGAACTTTGCGTCCCCTGCAGAGCCTCAGTCAGAACAGGTCCAGTTCATAGTTACAGGTCTCTGAGGTTAACTCTGGTCTCACTATTTCACCATCTGCCTTCTTTAACATCGTTTCTGTGGTCAACTCGCCTCAGACCAGGTCCTGGACTCATGGAAATAAACTGTCCAGAGCGTCTGCCTCTGTACAGCTCTAGGACTTCTTAAGACAACACAGTTTTCTTAAGTACAAAAATACATATATTTATATGTACTTTGCTTAAGAGAACACGTTTCTACACTTCATACTTTTACTTGCTTAGAAACATATTTTGTAATTTAGGAAGAATCCCGACTGATACATGCAGCTCTCTTGATTTGACCAAGTTTGGTTCTTTTAGATGCAAACAGCACTTCTGAGAAAGCTCACAGCTCACAGCCAAAACATGTCAAGGTCATTTGTACAAGAGAACCAAAGTTTGTGGCTACGAAAGAAGAAAAAATGAGTGAATTACTTGATTCAGGTTCTCAATCTGAGATGAATCACGGTTCAGAGAAAAGCTTGGACTTTTTTCCAGTGTCTAAATACACTGGCTCCCTCTGCATGTTTTTGTGTTCCAAAACACTTAACCCAAACTCTGCTGTGTGTCCAGGTCAGACGGAGCGTTCCTTTGACCTCCAGCTGTGCTCGTGTTCTGTGGAGCGGCTGCAGTCTGACTTTCCTCTGACAGGAGAAGAGATAGAGGGTTAGTCCTTATCAGACAGATCGAATGTCATTTGGATTTCTATTTTTGCACAAAGTCCCACACACTAAACACCGATGCACTACTGGTCAAGGAAAGAAATGACTTTTATGTGTAAGAAAAACTCCAGGAGGTTTAGTTCTGTTTCGACCTGGTTCAGTGGGTGGAGGATTTGTCACACACGTAGTTTTACTGCTTTGGGTTGTTACAGTTGTAGTTGTCATCTTCACTGAAATGAACAAGACACGTTAATAAATCAGCCTTGTGTTAGACCACTAAAATTGTAGTGTTTTGTTTCACTCTGATTATTTATTTATTCATTCATTTTCAGAAGTGGCTCCTCCTGGTCTCACCTGTTTTGTGGGATCTGAAAGAGAACCTGGTTTTTTTCTCTCTGTGAGTCACTTCACATTCGAGCTGGTTTAAGTAATGGGAGTGTGAGGTTGGAACTTTAACAGTCTCGCCGTTTGCCCGTTTTATTGTTGATATTTCTTTCTTCTTGATATCTGTGCCGTTGAGCAGCCATTTTGTTTCGACAGTGGAGAGAGAAGAGGACACGTTACATTTGATCTGAACATTCTCGTCCTTGAAGGACGATCTAATCACTGTGAAAAACAAGGGCTGTGTCAGTGTGGCAGAGTCAGGAGGTTGTGGGTTAGACTCCTGTTCTAAATACTCACGTGAGACCACAGTCAGATACACAGGAGGCGGTTTACGTCCTGGTTGGTCAAACTGTCGACAGTGAAACTGTCCAGCATCCTGAGGACGGACATTTTGAATCTCCAGGTCGCACTTCTGCGTCACTCTGAGTCGATGTGACATCTCTGGGACACTGGAGCTGATCTTTCCATGTTCAAAAAGGACTTTAGATGTTTTTGCTTTTTTAGCCGAGTTAAAAATCCATGTGGTTCCATTACACATTTGCACATTTCCATTACACCTGCTTTGTCCCACTTTCTCACAGGGCAAAGTGATATTTTCTCCCTCTATCGCAAACTCAGATGGAGCTGGAGCTGCTTCTGTGGACAAATTATAAAGGAAAGATTCTGATTCAGACAATTTTATTCATTTGTTTGAGCATTTTTCACAGACTTAGCTTCCTTTTGTAACACACACATTTAACAAAATGTCAACGTGATTCTGAGCTCCCAGAGTCATGGTTTAAAGACTTCCATTAAATGTTTTGTGTGATTTTACAACAGATTTTAACACTAAAATTCAGACTGTTCTTGTCTTTGATAGAGAGGCTGTTAAACCCACAAACCACAGCAGACCCTCAATAAAAGACCGATTAAAAGAGACACCAACTGGAAGTTCCTCAAAAGGTGCAGCCTCTACTGGCCACGTTTGACAACATTTAAGTTGGTTGTCAAAAAACATGCCCAAATAAATAGCAAAGGGATCCAGGTGGGGAATACACTTTGTTTAGAGTCTCACATTTGTCATACACGCACCAAATGGACGCACCGGCTCCTCAGGGCCGACATTCACAACTGCTGCAACTTCTTAGTTTTGTGGTGGAGGTTTTGGAAGTGCATGTGTCAATATCCTTTACCTCTGGTCTTACAAGCCACAATGGTCTGAGTCTGCAGAAATGTGCTCTAACGTTTTTGGAATGACATTTATTTTCACAATATTCAACCCAATATTCAACACATACATGAGCGTCTACAGCCATTTGACAAATTTTATGTCTGCAAATGTATGTGGGACTGAAACAACGTGGGGGCCCTGGGTCCATCTCCACTGCATGATCGGTTCAGTGGCTCAGCACGTTCCTTTCTGTTTTAGACAATTCTGTGATCAAAAGTAAAACAAAACAGAGAAAGACAAAAAATGTACAATAGTATTAGCAATAGTAATTAATTAATTAAATAAATAAATAACAAAAAAATGCAAATGGAAAAGAAGAGAAAATAAAGAAAATAAAATTAGTTTTTGCTTTAACTTTGTGAGGAATATGACCTTGTGGCACTCGGCCTATGTTCTATTTTGTCGACTTTAATTTTTCCTATTTTCCTGCTCGTTTTTGGTATTTCTCTCTTCTTTGCGTTCAGGTTCTCTTCAGCCTCATCTGAGGCCCTGTGGATGACTTGTGATGGACTGTGAAGCGTTTAAAGGTGCAGAGGAAAACAATATAAAAAATAAAACACTTCACCACAGCAACGCATCAACTTTACAAAGAAAACTTCTCAAGAAAAAGGCTCACGGCGCACACTCTGAAACCTGGTAAGTTTTGACGGGAGATAAAACAGTATTTGTATTTGACACTACACCAAAAATAACTATACTTAAAAAATAATGCATTTACTGCAAAAGTACGATATAATAATGAGTACAAAACTTATGACCACTAGACACAACTAAAAAAACAACGCAGCTGCCAGTCATGGATCTATCCCAGGCTGCAGTGATGTGCTCCAGAATAATCCCTGATGGAGCGAGAGGTAAACGTGAGAATCTACAGAGACGAGGAGCCGCTCTGATGCTGCAAAGTGACACTTTTAAAAATGCACACGTTTGCTGCAGCTCCACGTGTAAATACTGGGGAATTGTTGCATGTTTAAAGGCCAATAACAATACAAATAATGTATCATATTTGTATTGTAATATTGAACAGAATACAAATGAAAAGTTACAAATTAAAGACACACTTTTGGCAATATGCTTTCTTATTCTTTCTAATGTTCAGATGTGCAGTTTGATCGTGGCCCATAATGCTTTAACTACTCTTTATATTCATTACTTGTGTCAAGTGTCTAATGGACTCAAACCCAGAATGTTTGCAAATTTGCTTTGCTCTGACATCGACCTGCAAGAATAAAATGAACATGTAACAAACTCGGTGAATACAGATCAAACTAAAATGGTGTATTTTGGAAATAGGACAAATAACACAGAAATCAGTGTCTCATTGGACGGTGTAAACATTAAACAAATAAAACAAATTCGATTTTTCAATGGACAGTCAAATGAACTGGAAATCACACATGAAACACATAAAGGAAAAGCTTCAAAAACTTTGCATGTAGAACTTTTAAGTTTTTAAATTATAGATTATAAATCACTCCACATTCTTTCCTGTTCACTAGTATTACTGGACCTCATATACTGCGCACAAGTTTGGGGCAACAATTACCGGTACAAAACAAATGAGCAGTAATTACTTGTGACACTCCAAAAGAGCCAATACTGTATCCACACGGCTGATACCTGATCATACCACATACCGCTATTCCTACAATCTGCTCACACCGCTATTCCTACAATCTACTCACACCACTATTCCTACAATCTACTCACACCGCTATTCCTACAATCTACTCACACCACTATTCCTACAATCTACTCACACCGCTATTCCTACAATCTACTCACACCACTATTCCTACAATCTACTCACACCGCTATTCCTACAATCTACTCACACCACTATTCCTACAATCTACTCACACCACTATTCCTACAATCTACTCACACCACTATTCCTACAATCTACTCACACCACTATTCCTACAATCTACTCACACCACTATTCCTACAATCTACTCACACCGCTATTCCTACAATCTACTCACACCACTATTCCTACAATCTACTCAGAGTTTCTGATACAGTAGCTTTTCAAACTGGTGAAACTAGTATAATAATAATTCATAATAATAAATCTCTACCTGAAAACATTCAGACCTTATTGAGAGGCAAAACAAACTTCGAATCAGTGAACTAAGAAAAGCTTTTGTGCTTCAGTGCGTGGAATAAAAATATGGAACACACGTTTGGCAAGTGGAATTAGTTCCAAAGTCTAATTCATGGTCTATGAAGGATAACAGCATTTGGTCTGAGGGCCACATTTAGCCCCCGAGCCACAGTTTGGAGTTTGGACAGGCCTGTTTTAAACTTCAGATGAATAAAAACACTTCCAGATAATAAGTCTGAGCTCCATTTAAACATGTGATGGTCTCTTACCTGTGCGGTGCAGAAAAATGGTGAGAAGAAGCGTGAGAAGCACTGGTCTGAACCCTGCCATGGCCCTCATGGCTCTGAGTCCCAACTGATAAGAGCGAGAAAGTCAAACTTCCTCTAAACCTTAAAACCTCAGTACATCCGGACTGGAAATGAACCACACTCTGTGTTATGCTTTAAAATTCTGAAACTGAAATGGCCAAATTATATAACGGTGCACTGTTACCTGTGGTTAAAAGTGGATGTTTGGGAAATCCTGTGTTCTGTATTTGTCTTCAGTGCTTAGAAAGTGGCAGGTTTGTTTGATGTCCTTTGGTGCTCGCCCACGGAGTAAATCATGCACAAGCAGAGCCGCTTTAAAGTCTCTGAGCCACAGGACCACAGGACTTACGTACTCGTACTTCCTGGTTGGAGTCAGGACCCGAGCTGCAGCGCTCTGGATGTTGTGGATGTTCTGGATGTTGTGGATGTTGTGGATGTTGTGGATGTTGTGGATGTTGTGGATGTTGTGGATGTTGTGGATGTTGTGGATGTTGTGCATGTTGTGCATGTTGTGGATGTTGTGGATGTTGTGGATGTTGTGGATGTTGTGGATGTTCTGGATGTTGTGGATGTTGTGGATGTTGTGGATGTTGTGGATGTTGTGGATGCTGTGCATGTTGTGCATGTTGTGGATGTTGTGGATGTTGTGGATGTTGTGGATGTTGTGGATGTTGTGGATGTTGTGGATGTTGTGCATGTTGTGCATGTTGTGGATGTTGTGGATGTTGTGGATGTTGTGGATGTTGTGGATGTTGTGCATGTTGTGCATGTTGTGGATGTTGTGGATGTTCTGGATGTTGTGGATGTTGTGGATGTTGTGCATGTTGTGCATGTTGTGGATGTTGTGGATGTTGTGGATGTTGTGGATGTTGTGGATGTTCTGGATGTTGTGGATGTTGTGCATGTTGTGCATGTTGTGGATGTTGTGGATGTTGTGGATGTTGTGGATGTTGTGGATGCTGTGGATGCTGTGCATGTTGTGCATGT
Source organism: Odontamblyopus lacepedii (assembly GCA_034769755.1). NCBI lineage: Eukaryota > Metazoa > Chordata > Actinopteri > Gobiiformes > Gobiidae > Odontamblyopus > Odontamblyopus lacepedii. The sequence goes on from CM068366.1 coordinate 3,524,695, forward strand.
TGTGCATGTTCTGGATGTTGTGGATGTTGTGGATGTTGTGGATGTTGTGGATGTTGTGCATGTTGTGGATGTTGTGGATGTTGTGGATGTTGTGGATGTTGTGGATGTTGTGGATGTTGTGGATGTTGTGGATGTTGTGCATGTTGTGCATGTTGTGGATGTTGTGGATGTTGTGGATGTTCTGGATGTTGTGGATGTTGTGCATGTTGTGGATGTTGTGGATGTTGTGGATGTTGTGGATGTTGTGGATGCTGTGGATGCTGTGCATGTTGTGCATGTTGTGCATGTTGTGGATGTTGTGGATGTTGTGGATGTTGTGCATGTTGTGCATGTTGTGGATGTTGTGGATGCTGTGGATGTTGTGGATGTTGTGGATGTTGTGGATGTTGTGGATGTTGTGGATGTTGTGGATGTTGTGCATGTTGTGCATGTTGTGCATGTTGTGCATGTTGTGGATGTTCTGGATGTTGTGGATGTTGTGGATGTTGTGGATGTTCTGGATGTTGTGGATGTTCTGGATGTTGTGGATATTGTGGATGTTGTGGAGGTTGTGCAGCTCTCACAGTGAGAGGCCGTTACAGGATCTAACCTACTGGAGACAAACACATGGAGAAGTCTCTCCACGTCTGCTTTAGACAATAGACCTGTGATTTTTGCTGTTTTTTAGATGGTAAAAGCTGCAGATGTTATTGATTTGATGTGGCTGTTAAAGTTCAAGTCTGACTCCTTTATTACCCCCTGACTTCTAGCCTGATTTGCAGGTTGTACAGAGAGAGAGAGACTGGAGGTGATGCTGACTCTGTCTCTTTGTTTCTGTGGCCAAAGACTCTGACTTGTGTCTTGTTTGAGTTTAGCTGGAGAAAGTAGTTTTCATTCACGCACTGATCTGTTGGATGCAGTGTTTTCTCCTGGTCCCTTTTTTAAGTAATGCATCAGATTTTTTTTAGTTTTTAGGATTTTGTTCATGGCAGATTTTCATATTCATCACTGTTTGTTTCTGTCTCTAAAACTCCTTAAATTCTCTTTTATAAATTCATGTTGCGGTTTGTGACCCGGCTGCAGTAGAAAAGGATGGATAAAAATAAAATGACTGAACACTGTGCACAGGTGTCCTGGTGAGGTGGGTGCTGCTCACTTCTGCTTTTACTCTCTGTGTGACTGCGGCTCATCCAGATCAGGACTCAAGGTAAAGGCCTGGTTCAGTCCTGGTTTAGACCGGTTTCAGTCCTGGTTTAGACCTGGTTCAGTCCTGGTTTAGACCGGTTTCAGTCCTGGTTTAGACCTGGTTCAGTCCTGGTTTAGACCGGTTTCAGTCCTGGTTTAGACCTGGTTCAGTCCTGGTTTAGACCTGGTTCAGTCCTGGTTTAGACCGGTTTCAGTCCTGGTTTAGACCTGGTTCAGTCCTGGTTTAGACCTGGTTCAGTCCTGGTTTAGACCTTGTTTATTGTGTCTGTGTGTGTGTCTGTGTCTGTGTGTGTGTGTGTGGGTGTGGGTGAGACCAGAGGTGGAAAAAGTACTGAAAAATTGTTATTAAGTAAAAGTATCTTTACTTTGCTTAATTCCTACTCAAGTAAAAGTAACCATCTAAAAATCTACTTGAGTAAAAGTAAAAAAGTCCTTCATTTAAAATCTAATTTGAGTAAAAGTTACTTTACTTATTGATGTGAAAAAGGATGAGTCATGAATCTATTCCAGCACAAGTTATTTTAATCGACTTTTGTACATTTTAAAGACACTGAGCTGCAAACACTTCCAAACACTGAGCTCTTCCTTCTTTTTATAGCACTGTCTACACAAGACTGCAGTAAAAAAGAAAGAAAATGAAACCAATCTATTCAATCTCATTTTACTCAGTAATGAAGGCGCGTTCCAGTGTAATTAAGTCAAATACTTGGGTCAAAATGTACTCAAGTAAAAACAAAATTACTACTTCAAAAACTTCTTAAAAATGACAAAAAACGACTCAGTGACAGTAACGTGAGTAAATGCAGTTTGTTAGTTTCCACCCCTGGGACAGTGTGTATGTGACTGTGAGGTGTGTGGGTTTGTGGTTTGGGCAGTTGTGGGCGTTGACTATTTGAGTGAAAGGACACGTGGAGCTGTTTTTTTTTTTTTTTAAGGTAAGTCACATTTTATTAGCCGGAACATTGCACCCAGATGTGCTGCGGTTTGTACTGAAGTGTGACATTCATAGGAAGTTTGGTCTGTGCATGTGTGGAGCATCAAGACCTGAGAGTGATAAACAGGTTTCACTTTGGACAAACTGCTCATGTTTTTAAACTCCTTCTGTCAGTGTGATGTTCTGCTGTTCTTTGTATATAACTGATAAACAGTTCCCAAAATATAAAATAGGCAAAACATGTACGCTAAAATGACTTGTTAGAGCTGTGTTAGAGTGTTGTTACCTCCTCAAAAACATACCTACATTAATCCTATATCAATCCTACATAAATATTAGACCTGGTTTAATCCTGGGTTAGTCCTGCTTAGACCTAGACCCATTTATATAATATATAAAATTATTCTTTTCACAGAATATTGAGACTTGAGGCTCTGAACACAAGCAAAAACTTAACTTTGAATTCTCACAATGTGAAAAGGTGAAACAAAATTGTATGGACTTTGTCTATTGGGCCTATTGTAATATTTAACTATGAGCTGTTTGGACCTGGTTTAGTTCCCAGTTTATTCTTAGTGTAGACTTGGTTTAGACCTGGGCAAAACCTGAGTAGTTCTGGTTTAGACTTGGCTTAGTCCTGGTTTAGTCCTGGTTTAGTCCTGCTATCGACCTGGTTTAGTCCTATAATATTTTGCCAGATTTTTCACACAACAATACTTTATAATATTTCTAATAATTAACACAAAAAGAACAAAATAGTTTCTAAAAAAAAATAAATCTTTTTGAGGATTTTACTACATAGCTACTTCCCCAAACTGACCATTTCAGACATCTTAAAAGGGGAAATATGTTGTTTTTATTTGATTTTAATTAATGTTTTTGTGAAAATGTGTTTCAAAAGTAATGTTGAACTTCCACGTGAAACCCAATTTGTTGTACTTAAAAATGTTAAAATACGTTGTTTCTCGTTTCTTATAGTTTAACTGGTTTATTCCACATTTTACTTTTAACCACAAGATGGCGGTATTGGAAAACTTTTCAAACCGTGTTTTCAAGTTCAGCTTTTCTTGCTCGTTCCATCATCCGAGCATTTTTTTAAAACAGGGAATTATAACCGTTGTTCACTTTGACAGGATTTTTTTTTTATTTAGTCTTTTATTTTAATTGTCTTAGTCTTTTAGATTTTAATTGTTATTCATTTATTTTTGTTTAAATAGCCTGTCCTTTTTAATCTACTTTTAGTCCACCATGTTTTACAAAATGAGAAAAATATATAATTTATTTAAACTGTCGTAATGTATTTATTTAGTTTAGTTGTGTCAATATTGGGCTTCTTTAAACATTTAAACATTTTGCCTGATTGTACTTTAGATGCATTGTGTTTGACTTTGATATTTATCTTGGCGGTAATGTTGATGAATTGTATGTAAAATGTTTCACAGTATGGCATTAAACTATTTCAATGGCAACAAGAAAGTAACGCCAAGGCCAAGTTACAGGTCAGATCTGTGGAGAGGCGAGTCCACTTCAAGATATTTTAGAGCAATAAAAAGGCTTGAAATTAAATAAACTGAATGATTTGGTACCGATATATTTATGACGTAAAAATTCACTATAAATCTTCAATTGTTTATAAAACTTAAGTTTGGCTCTATTGGATTTTCTGTCGTGTATGTTTAGGTGACATTTATTGTTATTCTTCCTCTTTACGTTATATTTAAAGACAGTTGGCCTACTGGTGTTTTTGTACGATATTCTCACCAGTAAAGAAAGTGCTGCAAGTAAACTACCACTATGAGTGGTAAATGCGTGTGCGCCGCGGTAATTGATGATCTGCTAAATGCCGATATTTCACACCTCTATTCACAGCTCATTTCCATACCAGTGCGTGTCCAGTAACATATATACGGCCACTATAGTCACTTTACAGTCGCTAACAGAAGAGAAAACACCCTGTTTATGTGTGCGAGCTACAGCAGCTAATCGCTAACCAATGAGAAAGAACCAAAATGAGCTTCAAAACCGACACATTTCAACACTCAGACTCACACTGAGCGGCCGCGGCCGGTCTGGTTCCAGTCTGGTTCCGGTCTGGTCACAGTCATGGTTCTGGTCTTGGTCCCGGTCTTGGTCTGGTCTCTGGTCTGGTTTTGGTCTGGACCCGGTCTGGTTTTGGTCTTGGTCTGGTCTCTGGTCGTGGTCTAGTCTGGTCGTTGTCTGGTCCTGGTCTGGTCCCGGTCTGGTCTCTGGTCCTGGTCTGGTCCCGGTCTGGTCTCTGGTCCTGGTCTGGTCCCGGTCTTGGTCCCGGTCTTGGTCCAGTCTGGTCTTGATCTGGTGTTGGTCTGATCTTGGTTTTGGTCCTGGTCTGGTTCCGGTCTTGGTCTGGTCTGGTTCCGGGCCTTGTGCTGGTCATGATCCTGGTCTGGTTTTGGTCTGGTCCTGGTCTGGTCTCTGGTCTTGCTCTGGTCCCAGTTTGGTCCTGATCTGGTCCCGGATTGGTCCTGGTCTGGTCTCTGGCCCTGGTCTGGTCTCTGGTTCTGGTTTTAACCTCGTTTAGTCCTGGTTTAGTCCTGGGTTAGACCTGGTTTTGTCCTGGTTTTGTCCTGGTCCTGGCTTGGTCCTGGTTTCGACCTGTTTTAGTCCTGGGTGAGACCTGGATTAGACCTGGTTTAGTCCTGGTTTAGTCCTTTTTAGACCTGGTTTAGACCCGGTTCTTATGGATTTCAGAATTTCCAAAAAGTGAGGACTGCTGTGATAACAATTCACAATTTAAAACCAGATATTACCTCTTTTAAATGTTAAAAAAGTCCTCAAAATGGCGCCTCTAACAGGCTCATGCTGCACCACTCAAACACAAAAGCCTAAATAATTTCCAGTAATAATTTGTACTTAAATCTCTCGTTTCGTTGGGACAAACACTGGGAGTTTGCCACTTACAGACTGATACAAACTGTGGCTTCCTTTAGGTCCCAAACGTGTACAAACTTACCTAACTTAATGCATGCCAATAGCTCACTGCATTCACAAGTTTTCTACCTAAATATCTGGGTGGAAGTGTAAATATATTTTCTAAATCTGATCAATAGAAAGTATGCGAAGTCTGGCTGCTAAAAAAAAAAACGAACAACGAAACTAACTGGTGCTTTACAAACTATTTTGCTATTCTGAAAGAAAGTCATTTAAAAATCAGCTTTTCTGTAGCGTTCACTGTGGACAAAATGGTGGAAATAACGAAAGCGACTAGAGACAAAGAGGAGGAAAAGGGGCAAATGCAAAATTCACTTGTAGCTAAATAATAATTACAAGAGCATAGATGGTGCTGAAATAGTGGACTGGTGATTTCAGACATTTTAAAACAAATATGGATGTTTTATGGAGCCAATATTGCGCAATTTTCTGATGTTCTAATGTCGTTTCCTCGTCACAAACACACTTAAGAGTTGTGTTTTGTTTCATTCACACACGTTTAACACACAAACCTGCAGGTTTTCTTCTGCGTTCTTCTCCTGAACAGAAAACACCTTCACGTGAATCATTTGGATGAGTTATGTTTATCTTTATGTTTATTTCTTAGATACAGGACAGTGCACATTGATCAGCCTGTGTAAGTTCAGCTGTAAATGTGCCAGAGTTCGCTGTGCAGACTCATTTTCATCCGTAGTCTCATCGGCAGGACGACGGTGAGACAAAAAACAGGACATCGGCGCAAAAACATTCAGTCTAACCAAAGACGTTAAGATCGGTGAATATTACTAAGGTCATATTACTGAAATTAGATATATATTAATACAATTTCAGCCCTGGAATAAGGCCATTTCTGCTGAACTAAAGGAGCCGTTAAAACTGTTGGAAACGACCGCTTCATGACATCACAGGGTGGAACAGAGCGTTTTGAGCTTTGGAGATGTAGAATTATTCAAATATGAACACAAAAAAATACACACAATTACCCAAAACTGACTCCTGTGAGCTTTAAACCATCTTCTAATGTTGGTCCCTCCTCACAAACAGACCTGGAGTTGTGTTTTGTTTCACTCATACATGCCTGAGTTACTTTATTATTCGTCTGTCTACATCTCCAAAGCTCAAAACGCTCTGTTCCACCTTGTGATGTCATGAAGCGGGAGTTTTCAAGTGAACGGCTCCTTTTACCTTCAGCTCAGTAGAGATCAGCAATTCAAAGACATAGAATTGTGGTTTATTTTGTTTATTTAACACACAAGCCAAACTGCACATTTAGACTGAGCTCTTCTCTCAAACTGAAAACGCTCTGTTGCACCTTGTGATGTCATGCGGTGACACAGGAAGTGCTCCACTGTGTTTTTTAAACTCCACACGTCTTCACTAGAATCATTTGCATCATTTTCAACCCTGGAATCACCGATCTCTGCTGAACTAAACTAACTAAAGGTAAAAATGAGCCGTTAAAACTGTTGAAAATTACCGCTTCATGACATCACAAGGTGGAACAGAGCGTTTTGAGCTTTGGAGATGTAAACAGAGTAATAATAATAAAGAGTTACTCAAACATATGTGAATGCAACAAAACACAACTCCAGATCTGTTTTTGAGAAGGGAACAACATTAGAACACGACTTAAATCTCACAGGAGTCCATTTTGCGTAATATAGGACCTTTAATGCCACACTGCGGAACTTTCAAACATTGAAATCTCCATGGAGACAAGCAGGTACCCTCCACTTTAAACCTAATACTCTCTGTTGACCCTCCCTTTACAAAATCCCCATGTTAACAGTAACATTCGTATACGTCAGCCAATAAATATTATAAAGGAGCCACAATTAAAGCCACAGTATGTGACTTTTTAGCCAAAAGATAGGCTCTTTAGCTCGTTACCGTGGTTATAATCGCATCCCTCCCCACAGATCCGACTTGGATTTTGACCCTGCGATACACCCAGATTTCCTCTGCGATTTCTCGTGATACGTTTAATGCCGTTCTGTGGAACATTCGAGGCAAAACAGCAACATCTCCATGGAGACGAGCGGCGCGGCGGCTGTTTTTTATCGCACTGAAAATCGCACTGTTTCCACGGAAATCTCGTTCGTTTGACAGTAATAATAATCCACAGTACGGCACAAAACCTAAATCTACAGTATGTCCGTGGGGAATGTTCCGTAGTGTGGGTTTAACTTTCCGTTTCCATGGCACCTCCAGAAAGTCACGCGCTGTTGCTTTAAACCAGTCCACTATTACTGCACCGTCTACGCTTGAGGTACTATTTACTAAAGATTTACAAAAGTTTTCTCAGAGTCGTGAAAAATTGCGATTTGGTCGATTTTGAGTTTTCCGAAATGCTGCGGCCGGTTCCTGACGCAGAGCATGCTTCCCTTCAGATGATGTACAGGGGAAAAAAGCGCAAAAAAATTCAAAAAACGAACAGAAATGCCCAAATTTTCATCCAAGAACCCAGATAAATTTCAGAGGATGCATGAAGCGAACAGGAGACGTTTTAATATTTCCAGGTTTATTTTTGGAGATTCTCAGACGGTGATGTAGCTCTGTACAAGACTGACTCACACCAGGTTAGAGCAAAACTTTACATTTACACAAATTTCACAAATAATTCAATGTCTTTTTTTAGACCTGGTTTAGTCCTGGGTAAGACCGGATTTAGTCCTGGTTTAGACCTGGTTTAGTCCAAGGTTAGACTTGGTTTAGACTTGGTTTAGTCCTGGGTTAGACCTGGTTTAGTCCAATGTTAGAACTGGTTTAGACTTGGTTTAGTCCTGGGTTAGACCTGGTTTAGTCCAAGGTCAGACCTGGTTTAGACTTGGTTTAGTCCTGGGTTAGACCTGGTTTAGTCCAATGTTAGACCTGGTTTAGACTTGGTTTAGTCCTGGGTTAGACCTGGTTTAGTCCAAGGTTAGACCTGGTTTAGACTTGGTTTAGTCCTGGGTTAGACCTGGTTTAGTCCAATGTTAGAACTGGTTTAGACTTGGTTTAGTCCTGGGTTAGACCTGGTTTAGTCCAATGTTAGACCTGGTTTAGACTTGGTTTAGTCCTGGGTTAGACCTGGTTTAGTCCAATGTTAGAACTGGTTTAGACTTGGTTTAGTCCTGGGTTAGACCTGGTTTAGTCCAAGGTCAGACCTGGTTTAGACTTGGTTTAGTCCTGGGTTAGACCTGGTTTAGTCCAAGGTTAGACCTGGTTTAGACTTGGTTTAGTCCTGGGTTAGACCTGGTTTAGTCCAATGTTAGAACTGGTTTAGACTTGGTTTAGTCCTGGGTTAGACCTGGTTTAGTCCAAGGTCAGATTTGGTTTAGACTTGGTTTAGTCCTGGGTTAGACCTGGTTTAGTCCAATGTTAGAACTGGTTTAGACTTGGTTTAGTCCTGGGTTAGACCTGGTTTAGTCCAAGGTCAGACCTGGTTTAGACTTGGTTTAGTCCTGGGTTAGACCTGGTTTAGTCCAAGGTTAGAACTGGTTTAGACTTGGTTTAGTCCTGGGTTAGACCTGGTTTAGTCCAAGGTCAGATTTGGTTTAGACTTGGTTTAGTCCTGGGTTAGACCTGGTTTAGTCCAATGTTAGAACTGGTTTAGACTTGGTTTAGTCCTGGGTTAGACCTGGTTTAGTCCAATGTTAGACCTGGTTTAGACTTGGTTTAGTCCTGGGTTAGACCTGGTTTAGTCCAAGGTCAGACCTGGTTTAGACTTGGTTTAGTCCTGGGTTAGACCTGGTTTAGTCCAATGTTAGAACTGGTTTAGACTTGGTTTAGTCCTGGGTTAGACCTGGTTTAGTCCAATGTTAGACCTGGTTTAGACTTGGTTTAGTCCTGGGTTAGACCTGGTTTAGTCCAATGTTAGAACTGGTTTAGACTTGGTTTAGTCCTGGGTTAGACCTGGTTTAGTCCAAGGTCAGACCTGGTTTAGACTTGGTTTAGTCCTGGGTTAGACCTGGTTTAGTCCAATGTTAGAACTGGTTTAGACTTGGTTTAGTCCTGGGTTAGACCTGGTTTAGTCCAATGTTAGACCTGGTTTAGACTTGGTTTAGTCCTGGGTTAGACCTGGTTTAGTCCAATGTTAGACCTGGTTTAGACTTGGTTTAGTCCTGGGTTAGACCTGGTTTAGTCCAATGTTAGAACTGGTTTAGACTTGGTTTAGTCCTGGGTTAGACCTGGTTTAGTCCAAGGTCAGACCTGGTTTAGACTTGGGTTAGTCCTGGGTTAGACCTGGTTTAGTCCAATGTTAGAACTGGTTTAGACTTGGTTTAGTCCTGGGTTAGACCTGGTTTAGTCCAAGGTCAGACCTGGTTTAGACTTGGTTTAGTCCTGGGTTAGACCTGGTTTAGTCCAAGGTTAGAACTGGTTTAGACTTGGTTTAGTCCTGGGTTAGACCTGGTTTAGTCCTAGTTTAGTCCTGGATTAGTTCTGTTCATTGGAGACTACAGAATAAAATAACTAGTGTAAAATGTTATAGGAGATTAAGTGAATTTTCTGCCACAATATCAGATCTTTGAACAATTAAAGGTGCACTGTGTAATTTTTTGCTGAGTGCGCTCCTGCTTGTCGCCATGGAGATATTGAATTGCTTTTCCTGGAATGCACCACAGTACAGCATTAATTGTATCTATTTCTTCAGTTACAGACGTGAGACCGACTCAATTACGGACTTCCCAGATCTGACCTAGTGCTGTCACCTTCTCGTTTCCATGGAGACAGACAAGCTTAACGCCATACTGTGGAACATTCCAGGCAAGAAACAAGAAAGGTTACACTGTGCACCATTAAAATGAACCAGCAGTTGTGCGGTTTATCAGCTAAAAGGTGTTTGGAGAAGTGAGTTAGTCTTAAGGATTCATACTGTGCATATCTTCATTTCTTAACATATCACAGCTTAGCGTTTGCTTTGATTAAGGACCAAAACATATTTTTATTTATTTTTTGATTATTATTTGGAATTTTTCCATGGTAGCACTTGAGGAAAAGCCTGTGACATACATTTATTTAATATTTTTTCTGTAAAGTTTTTAAATATTGAATTAACTGGATGCAAAATGACGTGTGTCTGTGCAGAGCAACAACACGACTTTTGAACGGCAATTTCACAGACGACCAGAAGGAGGCACCGTTTACCTAAAAATGTAGACCTGATTTGGTCATGTTTTAGTCCTCCCGACTTTGTGTAGTGTAGTCCTGGTTTAGACCTGGTTTAGTCCTGGTTTAGTCCTGGTTTAGACCTGCGTTAGACTTGGGTTATCCTTGGTTTATTCCTGGTTTAGTCCCAGGTTAGACCTGTTCTGGATCTAGTTTAGTCCCAGTTTAGACCTGGGTTAGATCTGGGTTAGACCTGGTTTAGGCCTGGTTTAGATCTGATTTAGATCTGGTTTAGACCTGGGTTTGACCCGGTTTAAACCTGGTTTAGATCTTGTTTAGATCTTGGTTAGATCTGGTTTAGTCCTAGTTTAGACCTGGGTTAGATCTGGTTTAGTCTTAGTTTAGACTTGGGTTAGATTTGATTAAGCCCTGGTTTAAACCTGATTTAGTCCTAGTTTAGACCTGATTTAGTCCTAGTTTAGACCAGATTTAGTCCTAGTTTAGACCTGATTTAGTCTTAGTTTAGAACTGATTTAGTCCTAGTTTAGACCTGATTTAGTCCTAGTTTAGACCTGATTTAGTCCTAGTTTAGACCTGGTTTAACCCTGGTTTAGTCATTCCTTATATCATAAAATTGCCACAAAACAAAAAAATACATATTAAAACTTGACTAAACTGTGAAAATGAAAGTGTTGAACAGTTCAAAGTTTAAAATTGCTCTTTACAGAAAAAAACTGACGCTTGAGGCACTGAACAAAAGCAAAAATCAAACTTTGAACTCCCACAATGTGAAAAGGTGAAAAGTCTTTCTATGGACTCGTCTATTGGGCCTGTTGTAATTTAGTCCCGGTTTAGTTCTGGTGTAGACCTGGTTTAAACCTGGGTAAGACTTGACTAGTCCTGGTTTAGACTTGGCTTAGTCCTGGTACAGACCCACTTTTAGCCTGGTCTAGTCCTGACTTGGTTTAGTCATGGTTTAGTCCTGGCCTAGTCTTAGTTTAGTCCTGGTTTAGACCTGGTTTAGTCCAGTTTAGATCTTAGAATTGCAAATAATCTGAATTGGTGTAGATCTGGTTTAGACCTGGTATAGACCCGTCTCTTAGACCTGGTTTAGTCCTGGTTTATTCCCTGGTTTAGTCCTGGTTTAGACCTGGGTTACACCTGGTTTAGTCCTGGTTTAGACCTGTTTTAGTCCTGGTTTAGACCTGTCTTAGACCTGGTTTAGACCTGGTTTAGTCCTGGTTTATTCCCTGGTTTAGACCTGGTTTAGTCCTGGTTTATTCCCTGCCTTAGACCTGGTTTAGACCTGGTTTAGTCCTGGTTTAGTCCTGGTTTATTCCCTGGTTTACACCTGGTTTAGACCTGTCATAGACCTGGTTTAGTCTAGGTTTATTCCCTGGTTTAGACCTGGTTTAGTCCTGGTTTAGACCTGGTTTAGTCCTGGTTTATTCCCTGGTTTAGATCTGGTTTAGACCTAGAATATTTTGTTTTTTCACACAACCCAATGCATTACTTTACAATATTCTCTTTATTGACACAAAAAGAATAAAAGTTAAATGCAAGTTGAAAGTTATAAATACTTAATCTTATTTTTATATCAAATGTGTAAATATATATTCTGTTTTTTGAGGATTTTGCTGACTCCAAAATGAACGGCATGCTGAACTTTTCCACTGACTGTCTATGCAAAGTGTGGACATAGCTACTGCTCCAAACCGACCATTTCAACCAGCTTAAAAAGGGAAAAATATGTTGTTTTTATTTCATTTTTTTGTGAAAATGAAACTACGCGGCTTATGGGTACTGCATGCACGATGTACCGATCTGATTTGTAAAAAAAGAAAGGAAAAAAAGTATATATTTAAAAAGAAAAAGGAAGTGGCTGTGTTTCAAAAGCAAAGAGACTGGGACATTTTCAAAATAAAAGTCGTTATAAAGTCATTGTGTATTTTTATAACACAAGGAGGACGGGAGGGCATCTGGCACACGAGGATATAATATTGAAATGCCATATGAACCCAGTATGTTACACTTAAACATGTGAAATATGCTGTTTCTTGTCTGACATAATTTAACTGGTTTATTTAACGTTTTATTTTTAACCACAGGATGGCGATATTGGAAAATATTACACATTTTGTTTCCAAGTTGAGCATTCTTGATCGTTCTATCCATGCCTATATTATTATTATTATATATGTTTTATTATTATTATTATTTATGTTATTTTAATCGATCCACGCTAACTCCATTTTCACAACGGTGCTGTATGGTTGCAGAACTTCCGGTTAATAGTTTTCTGTGGCAAAATGTGTGTGGAAATGTCCGTTTTTTTTCCACCAGCTTCATAAATCTGCCCCATCACCAAATCTTCAACCAAACAAAGGATAAACATTCTTCCATGAACAATTTACCCACAACTATCAAGGTAAGAAAGACGAAAGCTTAAAGTAGGGTGACCAGATTTTCAAAATAAAACCTGGGACTAGTAAATAGTAAAAAGTGCGTAATTAAGGAGAATTCTTCTGCGGATGTGACATGTGAGTCAATAGTCACATTTTTTGTGTTTTGGTCATTTTTAAGCAGCTTTTCTGTATTTGACCTAAACAAATGACAGTTTATGCCTCTCTTTACTGTTGGCAGGGTTCAGATTGGTCAAAAATAGTGACATTTCTTGTTTAAAACTGGGACAAATCAGTGGTTTTAGATAAATTTGCCGGGACAGGGGACACGGGCTCAAAATTGGAACTGTCTGGTCATCCTAGCTTAAAGGCTAACAACGGCTAGCATTAGCGAACTGCTTCTGAGCAAAACTAACGGTACAGTAATGATGAATAAACCATGAATAACTTGTTAACTTGAATTAAACATCGATTTCATGATGTAGATATCAACATAAATAGATTGATTTGTGCAGGTCGAATACGAGACATGTTCACAGATGACCGTTACATGTCTAACGTATGTCAAATAGCCTGTAGCCACCGCGTTTTAGTAAATAAGAAATATTTTATTTTTTTTAACTGTGATAATGTATTTATTTAGTGAGTTACTTTTTATTTATTTACTTTTTTTTATTTTTTATTTTAAGTTTACTAAAGAAAGGATACACATTTCTGCGGATTTCCCGGAGCCAAATGGAAGGAGGCGGTGACTAAACCAAGTGAGTGCCCGTTTTTGTTTATTTCGTGTTTGTTTTGTTTTTCTTCTCCCCTAGTTTTATAGAGATACGTCTTTTTAATTTAATATTTAGCCATAATGTGAAAAGGTTGATTTTTTTTTTTATTGTCCCTATATGTTTGTCCACAAGATGGCGGTGTTGGATAACTCTTGAACGGGTTTATTTCGAGACCCTTTTCCGTCTTTTTCTATACACAACAGTGTCCACTTCTCTCTCCTGTCTGTCCCTCCTTTCTTCTCTCCTCTCTCCCTGTCCTCCTCTTTCTTTCTTCTCGTAGTAGTAGTAGTTCCATTTCATTAAATTGTACTTCTCAGAGTAAACTGACACTATATTTTACTCCTATTTGAGTAACACATGACAGTGTAATCGTACTTTTACTTGATTGTTTTATTCTGCAGTGAAACCGTACTCTTACTTGAGTATTTTATTGTACAGTGAAATTCTTCCCATTGTGAGCAAGTCTAAAAGTGACAAAAGTTGACAATCTGAAATGATTTGAACATTTGCATTGTTTACACTGCTCCTCCTCTTCTCCTCCTCCTCTTCTTCTCTGTTCTCGTCCTCTTCTGTGGAGCTTTACTTTTTCTTTCTCACATATTTAGGGCCCATCTAACTTTAACTCAACATTTACATCAAAGTTGACATGAAAATAAAAAAAGTTGACTATTACAAGGCCATTACTACTGCTTGTATTACAACTAAAACTCACACATTAAATATATTTTCATTACATTTTTTTAAACTCTTGCATCAAAAAGTCACAATACTTTATATTAGAAACAGCCAGTTATTATTTCCTGTTGGTCTGTCCACGTGTTGGTGTTTTTCATTTGTTGTAGGTTGGTTAGTTGTTCATTTCTTTCTTTTGGATAGGTCGGTTGGTGGATCCATTGGTGGGTCTGTCGGTGGATTAGTTGATCGGCTGGTAGGTGGGTTGTCTGTAGGTGGGTTGTCTGTAGGTGGATCGGTTGGTGGATCAGTTGGTCGGTTGCTGTTTCATTTCTTGACGCTGGCGTAGAGCTGAGTGGGGTCCTCCACACCTGTCTTCCTCACTGAGCTGTAGATCACCTCCTCCTCACTCAGTCTGACCTGAACAGAGGAGATCTGACTTTAGTAAAGAACGCATTTCTATGAAAGACATTTGTAGAGGAACAAAATCTGTTCATCCAAATGGAAAAACCTACAAATGTTGAAGATGATCATGTCCAACTGAACCTGCATCTTCCTATTCACATTTGCACTAACGTGACTGTATTAAAGACCGTTAGTCACATGGTTTATTGATCGTAAACGTCCTCCACCACATCCTCTTTACACTGTAACAAACATGTCCTGCTTTAAACTCACTCTGTCCTGGACCGGCCTGGCTTTAGTCCTGGTATTGCTAACATTGTCCTGGTTTAGTCTTGGTCCTGCCGTCCAATCACATTTGTTTTTTTTCCTGTGACACATGTGAAATGAAGGAACTCACTGGTCACATCACTTCTCTCACCTCAGATTAACAGAGTTTAGTGCTTTGCTCATTGATTCTGCAAAATCTGTAGAAATATTTCTCGTCTGGTTTAGTCCTTGTTGGTGTAGTCCTGGTCTGGCCCTTACCTCATTTCTCCGTTTGTTCCTGTTGTAGGTGATGGGAGCATAGAACACTTCGTCTTCAGCTTCAGCCTTTGGAAAAAACATTCAAGTGAATCAAAGTTGTAGATTTAAGCCATTGTCTTCACCCTAATGTGCACGAAGACACAACCTGACTCCCAGTTTTGAACTACTGCATTAGACCTGGTCAAGATACCTTGTTCTGTTTGGACCAACTCCTACATTTTACATTGTATTTTTGATCTACTAATGGCCTCCCCTTCCAAACAAAGTGAGTGCCCAATAACACAACAACAGAGGCACTGGCCAGAGCAGAGACAAAACCCCCAACCTAAAAGTTATAGGGCGACATTTTGGGTTCCTATTTTTAATTTTATCACACGTTTCTGTAAACTCTGGCCACTGTAGCACACTGGTCTAGCTGTTTAATTTAATCATTATATTGGGCTGTACAAAAATGACTGATTTGGAGCACATTATAATGAAAAAAATAATTAAATTAAACTCACATGATGGTTGCTTCTGGTGACAGCGGGCTTCTCTGTAAACAAACATTGGTGATGAGATAAGAAAGTATTTTTTGGCTACTCTACCCTCCTTTGACTTAGGCCCAGTCCCAGTTCTCCCCTCAGCCCTTTACTTTAGCCCTTCCCCTTCATTTTAGGCACACACGAGGTTCGAAGGGGTTTCCAAATCCTCTTTGGCAGTGAGGGGTCGGGGTGAAGCTAATGTGAGGGGTAGGAGGAAATGCAAATGCCATCCATAATGACTCTAATTTCATTTATAAAGTATTTGGAGTGTTTGCACCACTATAATCAGCTTAATGTAAAACAGTCATGTATCGTGCTGCATTCGCCCCCACGGCTCTGTCACTGTGGACTTGACAAACTTCACCACAGCAACAGACCAGAGTCGTATTTCACTTCACTTTTGAGCACCTCTCGCCTGTGTGAGGTGAGAAGCTGTGGTCGGACACAGACTCACACATAGACACATGTGATGATGAAGCAGATACATGTGGAGATATGTCTGAGCAGACAAACTCAGTGAACTGTTCTCATTCTATATCAGTTTAATAAAACACACACAGATGCACTTTACCTCTGAGCATCCTCCATGTGAGCAGCACCACCACAGTGACAGTGATGAGAACTCCAGCTACAGAGGCCAGCACCACCCACAGCCAGCCTGCACACACACACACACACACACACACATGTTTAACACAGCCTGCACACACACACACACACACACACACACACACACACACACACACACACACACACACACACACACATGTTTAACACAGCCTGCACACACACACACACACACACACACACACACACACACACACATGTTTAACACAGCCTGCACACACACACACACACACACACACACACACACACACACACACACACACACGTTGAACACACTAACAGTGAGGAACTTTGCGTCCCCTGCAGAGCCTCAGTCAGAACAGGTCCAGTTCATAGTTACAGGTCTCTGAGGTTAACTCTGGTCTCACTATTTCACCATCTGCCTTCTTTAACATCGTTTCTGTGGTCAACTCGCCTCAGACCAGGTCCTGGACTCATGGAAATAAACTGTCCAGAGCGTCTGCCTCTGTACAGCTCTAGGACTTCTTAAGACAACACAGTTTTCTTAAGTACAAAAATACATATATTTATATGTACTTTGCTTAAGAGAACACGTTTCTACACTTCATACTTTTACTTGCTTAGAAACATATTTTGTAATTTAGGAAGAAGCCCGACTGATACATGCAGCTCTCTTGATTTGACCAAGTTTGGTTCTTTTAGATGCAAACAGCACTTCTGAGAAAGCTCACAGCTCACAGCCAAAACATGTCAAGGTCATTTGTACAAGAGAACCAAAGTTTGTGGCTATGAAAGAAGAAAAAATGAGTGAATTAGCTCTTGATTCAGGT
This sequence comes from Odontamblyopus lacepedii, assembly GCA_034769755.1. NCBI lineage: Eukaryota > Metazoa > Chordata > Actinopteri > Gobiiformes > Gobiidae > Odontamblyopus > Odontamblyopus lacepedii. The sequence continues at coordinate 3,541,591 of CM068366.1, forward strand.
TCTCAATCTGAGATGAGTCACGGTTCAGAGAAAAGCTTGGACTTTTTTCCAGTGTCTAAATACACTGGCTCCCTCTGCATGTTTTTGTGTTCCAAAACACTTAACCCAAACTCTGTTGTGTGTCCAGGTCAGACGGAGCGTTCCTTTGACCTCCAGCTGTGCTCGTGTTCTGTGGAGCGGCTGCAGTCTGACTTTCCTCTGACATGAGAAGAGATAGAGGGTTAGTCCTTATCAGACAGATCGAATGTCATTTTGATTTCTATTTTTGCACAAAGTCCCACACACTAAACACCGACGCACTACTGGTCAAGGAAAGAAATGATTTTTATGTGTAAGAAAAACTCCAGGAGGTTTAGTTCTGTTTCGACCTGGTTCAGTGGGTGGAGGATTTGTCACACACGTAGTTTTACTGCTTTGGGTTGTTACAGTTGTAGTTGTCATCTTCACTGAAATGAACAAGACACGTTAATAAATCAGCCTTGTGTTAGACCACTAAAATTGTAGTGTTTTGTTACACTCTGATTATTTATTTATTCATTCATTTTCAGAAGTGGCTCCTCCTGGTCTCACCTGGTTTGTTGGATCTGAGAGAGAACCTCGTTTTTTTCTCTCTGTGAGTCACTTCACATTCGAGCTGGTTTAAGTAATGGGAGTGTGAGGTTGGAACTTTAACAATCTCGCCGTTTGCCCGTTTTATTGCTAATATTTCTTTCTTCTTGATATCTGTGCCGTTGAGCAGCCATTTTGTTTCGACAGTGGAGAGAGAAGAGAACACATTACATTTGATCTGAACATTCTTGTCCTGGAAGGACGATCTAATCACTGTGAAAAACAAGGGCTGTGTCAGTGTGGCAGAGTCAGGAGGTTGTGGGTTAGACTCCTGATCTAAATACTCACGTGAGACCACAGACAGATACACAGGAGGCGGTTTACGTCCTGATTGGTCAAACTGTCGACAGTGAAACTGTCCAGCATCCTGAGGACGGACATTTTGAATCTCCAGGTCGCACTTCTGCGTCACTCTGAGTCGACGTGACATCTCTGGGACACTGGAGCTGATCTTTCCATGTTCAAAAAGGACTTTAGTCGTTTCTGTTTTTTTAGCCGAGTTAAAAATCCATGTGGTTCCATTACACATTTGCACATTTCCATTACACCTGCTTTGTCCCACTTTCTCACAGGGCAAAGTGATATTTTCTCCCTCTATCGCAAACTCAGACGGAGCTGGAGCTGCTTCTGTGGACAAATTATAAAGGAAAGATTCTGATTCAGACAATTTCATTCATTTGTTTGAGCATTTTTCACAGACTTGGCTTCCTTTTGTTACACACACATTTAACAAAATGTCAACGTGATTCTGAGCTCCCAGAGTCATGGTTTAAAGACTTCCATTCCTTTTAAATGTTTTGTGTGATTTTACAGCAGATTTTAACACTAAAATTCAGACTGTTCTTGTCTTTGATAGAGAGGCTGTTAAACCCACAAATAAAAGAAAACCACAGCAGACCCTCAATAAAAGACCGATTAAAAGAGACACCAACTGGAAGTTCCTCAAAAGGTGCAGCCTGTACTGGCCACGTTTGACAACAGCTGTAGTGGTTACGGCAGATTTAAGTTGGTTGTCAAAAAACATGCCCAAATAAATAGCAAAGGGATCCAGGTGGGGAATACACTTTGTTTGGAGTCTCACATTTGTCATACACGCACCAAATGGACGCACCGGCTCCTCAGGGCCGACATTCACAACTGCTGCAACTTCTTAGTTTTGTGGTGGAGGTTTTGGAAGTGCAAGTGTCTCTATCCTTTACCTCTGGTCTTACAAGCCACAATGGTCTGAGTCTGCAGAAATGTGCTCTAACGTGTTTTTGGAATGACATTTATTTTCACAATATTCAACACAATATTCAACACATACATGAGTGTCTACAGCCATTTGACAAATATTATGTCTGCAAATGTATGTGGGACTGAAACAACATGGGGGCCCTGGGTCCATCTCCACTGCATGATCGGTTCAGTGGCTCAGCACGTTCCTTTCTGTTTTAGACAATTCTGTGATCAAAAGTAAAACAAAACAGAGAAAGACAAAAAATGTACAATAGTATTAGCAATAGTAATTAATTAATTAAATAAATAATGCAAATGGAAAAGAAGAGAAAATAAAGAAAATAAAATTAGTTTTTGCTTTAACTTTGTGAGGAATATGACCTTGTGGCACTCGGCCTATGTTCTATTTTGTCGACTTTAAGTTTTCCTATTTTCCTGCTCGTTTTTGGTATTTCTCTCTTCTTTGCGTTCAGGTTCTCTTCAGCCTCATCTGAGGCCCTGTGGATGACTTGTGATGGACTGTGAAGCGTTTAAAGGTGCAGAGGAAAACAATATAAAAAATAAAACACTTCACCACAGCAACGCATCAACTTTACAAAGAAAACTTCTCAAGAAAAAGGCTCACGGCGCACACTCTGAAACCTGGTAAGTTTTGACGGGAGATAAAAAACTATTTGTATTTGACACTACACCAAAAATAACTAGGCTTAAAAAATAATGCATTTACTGCAAATTTACTGCAACACAACAAAAGTACGATACAATAATGAGTACAAAACTTATGACCACTACACACAACTAAAAAAACAACGCAGCTGCCAGTCATGGATCTGTCCCAGGCTGCAGATGTGCTCCAGAATAATCCCTGATGGAGCGAGAGGTAAACGTGAGAATCTACAGAGACGAGGAGCCGCTCTGATGCTGCAAAGTGACACTTTTAAAAATGCACACGTTTGCTGCAGCTCCACGTGTAAATACTGGGGAATTGTTGCATGTTTAAAGGCCAATAACAATACAAATAATGTATCATATTTGTATTATAATATTGAACAGAATACAAATGAAAAGTTACAAATTAAAGACGCACTTTTGGCAATATGCTTTTTTATTCTTTCTAATGTTCAGATGTGCGGCAGCTCGATCGTGGCCCATAATGCTTTAACTACTCTTTATATTCATTACTTGTGTCAAGTGTCTAATGGACTCAAACCCAGAATGTTTGCAAATTTGCTTTGCTCTGACATCGACCTGCAAGAATAAAATGAACATGTAACAAACTCGGTGAATACAGATCAAACTAAAATGGTGTATTTTGGAAATAGGACAAATAACACAGAAATCAGTGTCTCATTGGATGGTGTAAACATTAAACAAATAAAACAAATTTGATTTTTCAATGGACAGTTAAATGAACTGGAAATCACACATGAAACACATAAAGGAAAAGCTTCAAAAACATTGCATGTAGAACTTTTAACTCCAAAACAAGTTTTTAAATTATGGATTATAAATCACTCCACATTCTTTCCTGTTCACTAGTATTACTGGACCTCATATACTGCGCACAAGTTTGAGGCAACAATTACCGGTACAAAACAAATGAGCAGTAATTACTTGTGACACTCCAAAAGAGCCAATACTGTATCCACACGGCTGATACCTGATCATACCACATACCGCTATTCCTACAATCTGCTCACACCGCTATTCCTACAATCTACTCACACCGCTATTCCTACAATCTACTCACACCGCTATTCCTACAATCTACTCACACCACTATTCCTACAATCTACTCACACCGCTATTCCTACAATCTACTCACACCACTATTCCTACAATCTACTCACACCGCTATTCCTACAATCTACTCACACCGCTATTCCTACAATCTACTCACACCGCTATTCCTACAATCTACTCACACCGCTATTCCTACAATCTACTCACACCGCTATTCCTACAATCTACTCACACCGCTATTCCTACAATCTACTCACACCGCTATTCCTACAATCTACTCACACCGCTATTCCTACAATCTACTCACACCACTATTCCTACAATCTACTCACACCGCTATTCCTACAATCTGCTCACACCGCTATTCCTACAATCTACTCACACCACTATTCCTACAATCTGCTCACACCACTATTCCTACAATCTACTCACACCACTATTCCTACAATCTACTCACACCGCTATTCCTACAATCTACTCAGAGTTTCTGATATCGTAGCTTTTCAAAAACTGGTGAAACTAGTATAATAATAATTCATAATAATAAATCTCTACCTGAAAACATTCAGACCTTATTGAGAGGCAAAACAAACTTCGAATCAGTGAACTAAGAAAAGCTTTTGTGCTTCAGTGCGTGGAATAAAAATATGGAACACACGTTTGGCAAGTGGAGTTAGTTCCAAAGTCTAATTCATGGTCTATGAAGGATAACAGCATTTGGTCTGAGGGCCACATTTAGCCCCCGAGCCACAGTTTGGAGTTTGGACAGGCCTGTTTTAAACTTCAGATGAATAAAAACACTTCCAGATAATAAGTCTGAGCTCCATTTAAACAGGTGATGGTCTCTTACCTGTGCGGTGCAGAAAAATGGTGAGAAAAAGCGTGAGAAGCACTGGTCTGAACCCTGCCATGGCCCTCACGGCTCTGAGTCCCAACTGATAAGAGCGAGAGAGTCAAACTTCCTCTAAACCTTAAAACCTCAGTACATCCGGGCTGGAAATGAACCACACTCTGTGTTATGCTTTAAAATTCTGAAACTGAAATGGCCAAATTATATAACGGTGCACTGTTACCTGTGGTTAAAAGTGGATGTTTGGGAAATCCTGTGTTCTGTATTTGTCTTCAGTGCTTAGAAAGTGGCAGGTTTGTTTGATGTCCTTTGGTGCTGGCCCACGGAGTGAATCGTGCACAAGCAGAGCCGCTTTAAAGTCTCTGAGCCACAGGACCACAGGACTTACGTACTCGTACTTCCTGGTTGGAGTCAGGACCCGAGCTGCAGCGCTCTGGATGTTGTGGATGTTGTGGATGTTGTGGATGTTGTGGATGTTGTGGATGTTGTGGATGTTGTGGATGTTCTGGATGTTGTGGATGTTGTGGATGTTCTGGATGTTGTGGATGTTGTGGATGTTCTGGATGTTGTGGATGTTGTGGATGTTGTGGATGTTGTGGATGTTGTGGATGTTGTGGATGTTGTGGATGCTGTGCATGTTGTGGATGTTGTGGATGTTGTGCATGTTGTGGATGTTGTGGATGTTGTGGATGTTGTGCATGTTGTGGATGTTGTGCATGTTGTGCATGTTGTGGATGTTGTGGATGTTCTGGATGTTGTGGATGTTGTGGATGTTGTGGATGTTGTGGATGTTCTGGATGTTGTGGATGTTCTGGATGTTGTGGATATTGTGGATGTTGTGGATGTTGTGCAGCTCTCACAGTGAGAGGCCGTTACAGGATCTAACCTACTGGAGACAAACACATGGAGAAGTCTCTCCACGTCTGCTTTAGACAATAGACCTGTGATTTTTGCTGTTTTTTAGATGGTAAAAGCTGCAGATGTTATTGATTTGATGTGGCTGTTAAAGTTCAAGTCTGAGTCCTTTATTGCCCCCTGACTTCTAGCCTGATTTGCAGGTTGTACAGAGAGAGAGAGACTGGAGGTGATGCTGACTCTGTCTCTTTGTTTCTGTGGCCAAAGACTCGGACTTGTGTCTTGTTTCAGTTTAGCTGGAGAAAGTAGTTTTCATTCACGCACTGATCTGTTGGATGCAGTGTTTTCTCCTGGTCCCTGTTTTAAGTAATGCATCAGATTTTTTATTTTTTTAGGATTTTGTACATGGCAGATTTTCATATTCATCACTGTTTGTTTCTGTCTCTAAAACTCCTTAAATTCTCTTTTATAAATTCATGTTGCGGTTTGTGACCCGGCTGCAGTAGAAAAGGATGGATAAAAATAAAATGACTGAACACTGTGCACAGGTGTCCTGGTGAGGTGGGTGCTGCTCACTTCTGCTTTTACTCTCTGTGTGACTGCGGCTCATCCAGATCAGGACTCAAGGTAAAGGCCTGGTTCAGTCCTGGTTTAGACCGGTTTCAGTCCTGGTTTAGACCTGGTTCAGTCCTGGTTTAGACCGGTTTCAGTCCTGGTTTAGACCTGGTTCAGTCCTGGTTTAGACCTGGTTCAGTCCTGGTTTAGACCGGTTTCAGTCCTGGTTTAGACCTGGTTCAGTCCTGGTTTAGACCTGGTTCAGTCCTGGTTTAGACCGGTTTCAGTCCTGGTTTAGACCTGGTTCAGTCCTGGTTTAGACCTTGTTTATTGTGTCTGTGTCTGTGTGTGTGTGTGTGTGTGGGTGTGGGTGAGACCAGAGGTGGAAAAAGTACTGAAAAATTGTTATTAAGTAAAAGTATCTTTACTTTGCTTAATTCCTACTCAAGTAAAAGTAACCATCTAAAAATCTACTTGAGTAAAAGTAAAAAAGTCCTTCATTTAAAATCTAATTTGAGTAAAAGTTACTTTACTTATTGATGTGAAAAAGGATGAGTCATAAATCTATTCCAGCACAAGTTATTTTAATCGACTTTTGTACATTTTAAAGACACTGAGCTGCGAACACTTCCAAACACTGAGCTCTTCCTTCTTTTTATAGCACTGTCTACACAAGACTGCAATAAAAAAGAAAGAAAATGAAACCAATCTATTCAATCTCATTTTACTCAGTAATAAAGGCGCGTTCCAGTGTAATTAAGTAAAATACTTGGGTCAAAATGTACTCAAGTAAAAACAAAATTACTACTTCAAAAACTTCTTAAAAATGACAAAAAACGACTCAGTGACAGTAACGTGAGTAAATGCAGTTTGTTAGTTTCCACCCCTGGGACAGTGTGTATGTGACTGTGAGGTGTGTGGGTTTGTGGTTTGGGCAGTTGTGGGCGTTGACTATTTGAGTGAAAGGCCGCGTGGAGCTGTTTTTTTTTTTTTTTAAAGTAAGTCACATTTTATTAGCCGGAACATTGCACCCAGATGTGCTGCAGTTTGAACTGAAGTGTGACATTCATAGGAAGTTTGGTCTGTGCATGTGTGGAGCATCAAGACCTGAGAGTGATAAACAGGTTTCACTTTGGACAAACTGCTCATGTTTTTAAACTCCTTCTGTCAGTGTGATGTTCTGCTGTTCTTTGTATATAACTGATAAACAGTTCCCAAAATATAAAATAGGCAAAACATGTACGCTAAAATGACTTGTTATTGCTGTGTTAGAGTGTTGTTACCTCCTCAAAAACATACCTACATTAATCCTATAGCAATCCTACATAAATATTAGACCTGGTTTAATCCTGGGTTAGTCCTGCTTAGACCTAGACCCATTTATATAATATATAAAAAAACTTAACTTTGAATTCTCACAATGTGAAAAGGTGAAACAAAATTGTATGGACTTTGTCTATACAGAGAAGAAAGACTATCCAGCTCGGCAGGAGAAAACTATAATGAAAAGAACAATATCAGAAAAATCGGTAGCCGAGTTCAAAGAAATAATCGAACCAGTATTAAATGATATGCCATGTGACAATGAGAAAAACTTTAATCCAATTATCATGGATCAGTCTGTTGATAGGACAATTAAAATCTGCTCTCGATGTTGCAGCTCCGCTAAAACAGAAAAGCATTAAACCAAGACCTCCGGCTCCTTGGTTTACTCCAGAACTGCGATCACTCAAACAACACGTAAGACGCACAGAGAAGCTCTGGCGCCGCTCGCGCTCCGAGCAGTCTCTGAAGGCATGGAAGCTCTGCCTGCTCTCTTATAAGGCCGCTCTGCGAAAAGCACAAACCAGATACTATTCAAACCTAATAGAAGTAAACAAAAGCAACCCCAGATTTCTGTTCAGCACTGTAGCCAGGCTGACAAACTCGCATACTGCCCCTGAGTCTCTTCTCCCTTTGAAGTTCAGTTGTGATGACTTTCTTGAATTCTTCGATTACAAAATTACAACCATTAGAGACAAGATCAACGAAGCCACTCCAAAAATCAGCCCCGAGCAAATTCAGCAAATCCAGTCAGTAACACCAATATCCCACATAAATCCTCTAACAGAATTAGACAAATTTACTCCTGTCGATGAGGCGGAGATTACCTCAGTCATCATGTCGTCCAAACCATCAACTTGTTTGCTCGACCCTATTCCAGTCAAACTCCTCAAAGAAGCTCTCCACCTAATAATAGGTTCCATCCATAACATAATAAATATGTCATTAGAAAATGGCTTTGTTCCTCAGTCCTTTAAATATGCTGTAATTAAACCGCTTTTGAAAAAACCTAGCTTAAATCCTGATGAACTAGCCAACTACAGACCTATCTCGAATCTTCCATTTCTCTCAAAGATTCTGGAACGAGTTGTGGTGAAACAGCTTTGTCACCATCTGCAGGGCAATAATTTATATGAAAAATTTCAGTCTGGTTTCAGAGCTCACCACAGCACAGAAACTGCTCTGCTTAAAGTGACAAATGATTTGCTACTAGCTGCTGATAATGGGCTGGCTTCAGTCCTGGTCCTACTGGACCTCAGTGCAGCGTTTGACACCACTGATCACAACATTCTACTGCAGAGGTTAGAATGTGACATAGGTGTCAGAGGGACCGCCCTCAAATGGTTTAAATCCTCTCTATCAGATAGGTACCAGTTTGTTAGTGTAAACCAGTGCACCTCTCCCTGCTCTAAAGTAGCTTGTGGTGTTCCACAAGGATCTGTGCTTGGTCCAATCCTGTTTACTCTGTATATGTTGCCATTAGGTAACATTATCAGAAAACATGGCATTAATTTCCACTGCTATGCTGATGACACTCAGCTGTACTTATCAATGAAACCAAATCAGACCGATCAAATCGATAAGCTCAGTGCCTGTGTGAAGGACATCAAAACCTGGATGACCCTGAATTACCTGCTCTTAAACCCTGAAAAACAGAGGTCATTGTTGTCGGTCCTAAAGGTCAGAGAGATTCTCTGTCAGACCAGATAATCTCACTTGACAATGTGAGTATAGCCTCTAGCTCTACTGTAAAAAACTTGGAGTCGTATTTGACCAAAATCTCTCATTCACAGCTCATATAAACCAAGCTTGTAAAACTGCATATTTTCACCTGCGAAACATAACTAAAATCAGAAATATTTTGCCTAAAAATGATGCTGAAAAACTTATCCATGCATTTGTTACATCCAGACTAGATTACTGTAATTCTCTGCTCACCGTCTGCGCTAAAGGTACTTTAAGAAGCTTCCAGTTGGTCCAAAATGCAGCGGCCAGGGTCCTAACAGGAACTAAAAGACGTGATCACATCAGTCCTGTGTTAAAATCACTTCACTGGCTTCCTGTCGAGTTTAGAATTAAATTCAAAGTTCTCCTCCTGACATACAAAGCCTTAAACAATATGGCTCCATCATATCTTCAGGATGCCATTGTCCCCTATCAGCCAAATAGAGCACTTCGCTCTCAGAATGCAGGATTATTAGTGGTTCCTAGAGTGTCTAAAAGTACAGTGGGGGGGAGAGCCTTCAGTTACCAAGCTCCTGTGTTATGGAATCAACTCCCTGTTGATGTTAAACAGGCTCCACAGTCTCTTTATTTAAGACCAGGTTTAAAACCTTCCTCTTCGGAATAGCTTATGACCAGGTTACTTAGTTGATGTCACTAAGATAAGCTGCCGCAGGAGATAACAAGCTGGGGGAAGTGTGGCAACCTGAGCACTGTCCTCTGTTTCCTCCTATTTTCTCATCAGCATCACTTACTATGTTCTCATCTGTAGCTCGTTCATTGCTATTCACATGTTGTCCCCTGTCCCACTCCCCCTGTGGAGTGGAACTCTTTCAGACGCCTGATGGCAGCTGGACCCATCTCCTCCTTCTCGCCTGGCTCCTCCTCATCGCCCGGCTCCTCCTCCTCCTCCCCGGCTCCTTCCCACCTGGGTAGCTGTGGCCATACTGAACTGGCCCACGGGCCTGGACATCTATAGCCTGTCCGTCCATGGGAGTGGATCCCTCCTTCACTGTAGTTCTCCCCGAGGTTTCTTCTTTTTCCCAGGACCCTGGGTTTTTTGGAGTTTTTCCTTGCTGAGAAGGAGGGTCTAAGGACAGGGGATGACTGGACCATGTTTCATTTGCTGCTTTACATGAATGTTGTTTTTTCCTGTTTTGATATGTCTGTGTGTATGTTTGGCTCATCCATATCTTGGAACGCCCTTAGAGGCAACTGTTGTTGCGATTTTGGGCGCTACAAAATAAATTGAATTGAATTTAATTGTCTATTGGGCCTATTGTAATATTTAACTATGAGCTGTTTGGACCTGGTTTAGTTCCCAGTTTAGTCTTAGTGTAGACTTGGTTTAGACCTGGGCAAAACCTGAGTAGTTCTGGTTTAGACTTGGCTTAGTCCTGGTTTAGTCCTGGTTTAGTCCTGCTATCGACCTGGTTTAGTCCTATAATATTTTGCCAGATTTTTCACACAATACTTTATAATATTTCTAATAATTAACACAAAAAGAACAAAATAGTTTCTAAAAAAAAAAAAATCTTTTTGAGGATTTTACTACATAGCTACTGCCCCAAACTGACCATTTCAGACATCTTAAAAGGGGAAAAATATGTTGTTTTTATTTGATTTTAATTAATGTTTTTGTGAAAATTAAACTACGCGACTGTGTTTCAAAAGTAATGTTGAACTTCCACGTGAAACCCAATTTGTTGTACTTAAAAATGTTAAAATACGTTGTTTCTCGTTTCTTATAGTTTAACTGGTTTATTCCACATTTTACTTTTAACCACAAGATGGCGGTATTGGAAAACTTTTCAAACCGTGTTTTCAAGTTCAGCTTTTCTTGCTCGTTCCATCATCCGAGCATTTTTTTAAAACAGGGAATTATAATCGTTGTTCACTTTGACAGGATTTTTTTTTTATTTAGTCTTTTATTTTAATTGTCTTAGTCTTTTGGATTTTAATTGTTATTCATTTATTTTTGTGTCCTTTTTAATCTACTTTTAGTCCACCATGTTTTACAAAATGAGAAAAATATATAATTTATTTAAACTGTCGTAATGTATTTATTTAATTTAGTTGTGTCAATATTGGGCTTCTTTAAACATTTAAACATTTTGCCTGATTGTACTTTAGATGCATTGTGTTTGACTTTGATATTTATCTTGGCGTAATGTTGATGAATTGTATTTTAGAGGATAATACTGATGAATTTGATAAATGTACATTTTAGAGGATACTGATGGCGACGAATTTGAGTATTTTTAATGTGTAAATAGTTTTTAATCTGTCAATAGTTTTCTTAATCGTGCTTGCAGCTAAATATGGCACAGAGCATCTTCTCTCTACGAGTCTAATGTTTTCTGTGCACTGTCCTTGTTTTAAATAAATAAAATAAAACTGAATTATGCGGTGAGTAGCACGTTTAGACTGTATAAAAAGTATAACAATAATAAAATAAAAATAATAAAATAAAAATAGTACGTGTGGGCCTGCGGGCGCGTGTCCCAGGTGTGTGCGGATATCTGATTGGTTAATCAGTGAACGTGCTCCTCTGAGTCCGCTAACGGCGCTAGCTCTGACGCTAACGATGCTATTAACGTTAATGACGCTAACGATGCTAATAACGGTAATGACGCTAATGATGCTAACGCGTTTAAAACTCAACTAAAACGGAACAGAATTCAGTTTAAAGAAAAGGCGACGATATTCGACACGTGTCTGCGGATTTCACTGAGGAGGCGGAGACTAAACTAAGACTAAAGTGAGTGTCATTCTTTATTTTTGGCTATTTCATGATTGTTAAAATGTTTCCTGCGTAATTAAGGAAAATTGTTTTGCACTCGGCACTAATGTGAGTCAGTATAGTCACATTTTCTTTGTGTTTTGGTCATTTTTAGGCAGCTTTTCTGTATTTTTACCTAAACAAGTGACAATTTATGTCTCCATACTGTTGGCAGGTGTCAGATTGGTGAAAAATAGTGACACCTGGGACATTTCTTGTATAAAACTGGGACAAATCAGTGGTTGTGGTTAAATCTGCTGGGACAGGGGACACAGAGCTGTTTCCACTTCTCTCCTCCTCCTTCTTCCTTCTCTCTGTCTCTTCTCTTTCCCTCTCTCTCTATCCCTCCCTCTCCTCACCCAATGCAATCTCTACCCTCTTCCTCTGCCTGCTCGTCTTCTCTCTCCTCTCTCCCTTTTTATTTTTCTCCTCCTTTCTCTCTCCAGTCCCCCCCCACTCTCTCCCTCTCTATCTCCATCTCTCCTCCCCTCTTCTCTCTCTGTCTTATCCCATTCTTCCTTCTCTCATCCTTCCATCTCTCTCCCGTCTTCCTCTGCCTTCTCTTCCTCACTCCTCTCTCCCTTCGTCCTTCTCCCCTCCTTTTTTCTCTCCCTTCTTCCTACATTCCCTACATTCTCTCCTTTCTTCCTCCCACTCTGTCTCGCTCTCCTCTCCCTTCTCTTTTTCCCTCTCTTCCCCCTCATCTCACTCTCTCTCTGTCTCTCTCCATTATTCCTTCTCTCATCTTTCCATCTCTTCCTCTGCCTCCTCTTCTCTCTCTCCTCTCCCCCTTCTTTTTTCTCCCCAACTCCACTTTCTCTGCTTTCTTTCACTAACGCTCACCCCTTTTTCTTTCTACCTCCTCTCCAATCCTTCCCTCTTTCTGTCTTCTTTTTTCTCCATCTCTCCTTCTATCTCTCTTTCTATCTGTCTCTTCCCTTCTTCCTTCTCTCATCTTTCCATCTCCCCTCTTCCTTTGCCTCCTCCTCTTCACACTCTTCTCTCCCTTCTTTTTCTCCTTTTTCTCCTCTCTCTTTCCTCTCCTCTTTCTCTGCTTTCTCTCCTCACACCCCTCTCTCCTCCTTTTTCTCTCTCCCTTCTTCCCCCCACTCTCTCTCCCTCTCTTCCGCCCACCCACTCCTCTCTCAGTCTGTTTCCCTCCTTTCTTCCTTCTCTCATCTTTCCATCTCTCTCCCCTCTCCTCTACCTTCTCCTCCTCACTCTCCTCATATCTCTCTCTCTCCTCTCCCTTCTCCTCTTCTTCCCCCTCTCTCTCTCTCTTCCGCCCGCCCACTCCTCTCTTTCTCTCTTTCTCTCTTCTGTCACCTCTCCCACTCGTAGCGCACTTCCACTGGACACAAACACGTCTGAGCTACATCACAAACCAGAGCAGCTTTTCCTTATATTCCCTTCAGAACCACACAGTATGCAGTAGTAGTACCAGTAGTAGTAGTAGTAGTAGTAGTAGTAGTAGTAGTAGTAGCAGTAGTAGTAGTAGTAGTAGTAGTACCAGTAGTAGTAGTAGTAGTAGTAGTAGTAGTAGTACTTTAGAATTGAAGAATTTTACTTCCTCATAAGAAGAAATGTATAAATGTAATATTATGTTTTGCCAAATTTGAACTGAAAAACCAGAGGGAACTACATAGACCATGATCCTTTGCTCCGTTTCAGTGCAGACGACATGAAGAAATAACTGTTCTAAGCACTTTTACATCTTCATTCTTTGGATTAAGTCTTGTGAAGCAAGGAAAAAGGAGCAGATTTACAGTTTTATGTTGTAATAAATCTGGTACTGTGAGATGTTTATGGTGAAAATATCGAACAGAGAGATTTGGATATCGTTCCATCGTACATGTTATGTACAATATCGTAATATTTTGAGGCTCCCCAGTATATTGTGTTTTCTCCCACGATAAAGCAGTAAATATCCGTGTACTGTGAGGTTCATACGTGACAATATTGTAATGTAAGATTTGAATATCGTTACACTCCTACAAACTAAACGTAAAGTCTCTGAAATATATGAATGAACCTAAAGCTCACAAAGTGTTTTCCTACATACGTGAAATTCCCTTCGACTCTGTGGACTCTGTGGCTGAATGAACTCTACTCCACTTTTTATGCTGTTTTATTATTATGTTGTGTTTATGTTCTCTCATCCAGACATGTAACTGCTGACAACACACAGCCATGTTTGTTGTATCATGTTTGCGCATCCAGCTGTGTGTAATTAATGAGAAAAAAATCATTTACTTCCTGGTTTGACAGCAGTTATTTCCTCATCTCTTACCTAGCAACTGTAATGTAAACAAAGGACAAAACATGTCATTTCCCTCAGAATCAATAAAATGTGTCTTTCTTTCTCTGTAAATAACACGATAGCAGGTTTATTTAGTGAAATGAAGGTTTAAAGTGTCAGAAAACGTCCTTCCTTGTGCCTAAATTGTCTTTGCATTGTGGATTGAGTTTTCTGTTGATGACACAGAGAATTCAGTGCGACTTCCTCTTCTTCCTCTGATAAATATTTGTTACTATTCCACCAAACCAAATCAGAATGAGAAACAGTGTGTAGACTTGTTCTCGACTTTTCTGTGTCTAATTCTCTGTTTTAATCTGACTGAAGCCGCAGCTCTGGGTCTGTCCTAGTTTAAACACAGCACTCGAGCAAAGGGAAGTCTGTGGACCAAATGTGAGCACTGACAGACTGGGAGGGGATTAAAGATGCCCTGTGGGACTTTTCCGGTGAAGGATAAACCACCTGCTCGTCTCCATGGAGATGCTTTGCTCGATGTTGCTTTGTATTGTGATTAATTAAAGTAAAGCACATTGAAGTCCACTTCAAGATATTTTAGAGCAATAAAAAGGCTTGAAATTAAATAAACTGAATGATTTGGTACCGATATATTTATGACGTAAAAATTCACTATAAATCTTCAATTGTTTATAAAACTTAAGTTTGGCTCTATTGGATTTTCTGTCTTGTATGTTTAGGTGACATTTATTGTTATTCTGCCTCTTTACGTTGTATTTAAAGACAGTCATTTGGCCTAATGGTGTTTTTGTACGATATTCTCACCAGTAAAGAAAGTGCTGCAAGTAAACTACCGCTATGAGTGGTAAATGCGTGTGCGCCGCGGTAATTGATGATCTGCTAAATGCCGATATTTCACACCTCTATTCACAGCTCATTTCCATACCAGTGCGTGTCCAGTAACATATATACGGCCACTATAGTCACTTTACAGTCGCTAACAGAAGAGAAAACAGCCTGTTTATGTGTGCGAGCTACAGCAGCTAATCGCTAACCAATGAGAAAGAACCAAAACGAGCTTCAAAACGACACATTTCAACACTCAGCCTCACACAGGCTCCTCTCAGATCAGCACTAAGAACTGTCCTTTAATCCAGACTCACACTGAGCAGCCGCAAAAAGAAGAGAATCTCAGTGTTGCGCACTGTGTAAACAAGTGCACATGGCGACGCGTTCAGTACAACGTCACAGACAAATGACTCTGCAGATAAATCCTGACGCGGAGCCACAGATCAGGACATTTATCTGTCTGTAAACTGGATTAAATGGGCAGAATATAGAGTCTGAGCTTTATAACAAGGTAAAACATCCACGTGGAATATCGGCTCATATCGGCAAGATTTTGACCGATAACCGATATGTTTCCAAGTGCCCATATCGGCCGACCCATGCATCGGTCAGGCCCTGATCTCCATGGAGACGAGGCGTTAAATTTACTCGTGCTCGTCCACTGGTCTGAAGGTCGGTGGTTTGAATCCTCCTATTGGTTGAGTAGTGAGATCCTTGTCCTAAAGGTTGTCAGTCGATCTTCCACAGATAAATGCCGTCATTGTGTCCTTGGGCAAGACACTTAACTCATCTGGCCCCCGGTGTTTGCGTCCGCTGGTGAGTGTATGAACGGGTGAGCGGCTCCTTAATGTAAAGCGCGTTGAGCCTTGAAAGTGGAAAAGCTCTGCATAAAAATGTAACGATGTCCCATAAAGCACGTCGCCGTGGAGATGAGCGCGTTTAAGGTCAGAATTTCAATAACGCCCCACGATTTATCAAAAAGTAATCGATATTACGCAGCCATCAGTCTGCATTTACGCTACGCACGTGTTTTTATTCTGATCTACTGTCTGGAGAAGCACCATTTCCTCCACTGACGACGAGAGCAGAACCACGAATTTAGAGGAAGAAATTTGACTTTGTTTTAAAATCCTGATGATTAAAGTATTTTTGAAATTATGAATTGATCAAAATGAGGAAAAAATCCGATTTAATAATAAAATGTAGGGGTTAAAACGTTGGGTACATCACGTTTTTATGTTTTCAAATTCAGTCCCACAGTGTTCAGCTCCAGTCAAATGATTTTTGAACAGATAAAATAGCGAAATAAAAACCCCAGGATCACGTAGAGCAGGTAAATATGAACCTTTTAAGACCAAACTGAGGCTCACAGCAGCAGATACAGTCCCAGTGTCCAAAGTGTACGATATAAACACTTAAATCTATCAGAAAATGAGTTTAAAGTTGTGAAATTACTGCATGGACAGATTATTTTAAAATAACCTGTCAAGTAAAATAAACTACCTCTAGACTAGAATGAAGCAGTCTCAGAACTATAAAGTAGAGAATAAATCTGAAAACAAGATGAAGAACCTGATCTAAGTTTTTAAATCTTGGCCAGATCAGAGAAAGTTGCAGTGCAGAAGGAGCCGCTCGTTTGCCCATGCACAGAGGCTATGACGCATTCATATAAATACACTCTCTCTCCTTGTTCTGTGGTTCCAGTTGCACTCCTCCTCCTCCTCCTCCTCCTCCGCAGCAGCAGACTTTTGATCAGCCTCCTCAGCCTCTCAGTCTTCACCACAGCCGAGTCCAGGCCTGAGGTAAGACGTTTCCACATTCAGACATCCATCCATCCATCCATCTTCTTCCGCTTATCCGGGGCCGGGTCGCGGGGGCAGCAGTCTAAGCAGGGGCTCCCAAGCTTCCTTCTCCCCAGCCACTTCCTCCAGCTCCTCCGGGCAGTTGCAGAGGCGAAAACTCGGGTCTGGGAGGAGTTCGGGGAGGCCATGGAGGAGGACTATCGGACGGCCCCAAGGAAATTCTGGCAAACCGTCCGGCGCCTCAGGAGGGGGAAGCGGTCCTTCACCAACACTGTTTACAGTGCGGGGGGAGAGCTGCTGACCTCGACTGGGGATGTTGTCGGGCGGTGGAAGGAATACTTTGGGGATCTCCTCAATCCCACCGTCACGTCCTCCGAAGAGGAGGCCGAGGCTGGGGACCCAGAGGCGGACTCATCCATCACCCTGGCCGAAGTCACTGAGGTGGTCACATTCAGACACTCCCTGTATTTCGACCGTACACTGGAAATGGACATAACCTGTTATATCTGTCTCAAATATCCCCGTTTATCTTGATCTAAATGTGAAATCTGTGCATGATCGGTGAATGTTACAGTTTTGACCACAGTCCTGGTTTAGTTCTAGTTTTTGGAGACTGTCGCCTGTTCCCACGTCCTTCATTATGACACGCCACTGTTCAGATGCACCACTTTTTGGTATCGATATTCCGACACGTCATATTTTTATGAATGAAGCACAAAGAGCCCATGTAGCCTCCTGGTCTGGTCCTGGTCTGGTCCTGGTCTGGTCTGGTTCCAGTCCTGGTCTGGTCCTGGTCTGGTCCTGGTCTTGGTCTGGTTCCAGTCCTGGTCTGGTCCTGGTCTGGTCCCGGTCTGGTTCCAGTCTGGTCACAGTCATGGTCCTGGTCTTGGTCCCGATCTTGGTCTGGTCTCTGGTCTGGTTTTGGTCTGGACCCGGTCTGGTCTTGGTCTTGGTCTGGTCTCTGGTCGTGGTCTAGTCTGGTCGTTGTCTGGTCCTGGTCTGGTCCCGGTCTGGTCTCTGGTCCTGGTCTGGTCCTGGTCTTGGTCCCGGTCTTGGTCCAGTCTGGTCTTGATCTGGTGTTGGTTTGATTTCGGTTTTGGTCCTGGTCTGGTTCCGGTCTTGGTCTGGTCTGGTTCCGGGTTTGGTGCTGGTCATGATCCTGGTCTGGTTTTGGTCTGGTCCTTGTCTGGTCTCTGGTCTTGCTCTGGTCCCAGTTTGGTCCTGATCTGGTCCCGGATTGGTCCTGGTCTGGTCCCGGATTGGTCCTGGTCTGGTCTCTGGCCCTGGTCTGGTCTCTGGCCCTGGTCTGGTCTCTGGTCCTGTCTTTTTCTGGTCTGGTCTGGTCCTGGTCTGGTCTCTGGTCCTGTCTGGTTCTGGTCTGGTCCTAGTCTGGTCTCTGGCCCTGGTCTGGTCCTGGTCTGGTCTCTGGTCCTGTCTGGTTCTGGTCTGGTCCTGGTCTGGTCTCTGGCCCTGGTCTGGTCCTGGTCTGGTCTCTGGTCCTGTCTGGTTCTGGTCTGGTCCTGGTCTGGGTCCGTTGACCTGAGACCTTGTTTAGTTGTGCTTTAGTCATAAGCTTCGACCTTGTTTTATCCTTGTTTAGTCCTGGTTTTTGGTCTTGGTTTAGTCCTGAACTGAGACCTTGTTTAGTCCTTGTTTAGTCCTTGTTTAGTCCTGGTTTAGTCCTGGTTCAGACCGCTGATGCAGAGGCCTGTACAGCTCTGTTGTAGATTTAATGTATTTTTTATGATCCATAAATGTTTCTCCTTTTCCTTATTTGTCTGGGATCAGCTCCACAAACTCATCACATTTATTTTATGGTTCAAAGTCCGTTTGGCCGAAACGCTCACGTCTTTGGGGTTGAATAACGCCTCCACTTTGTGAAACTGTTGTGAAAAAATCATTTGACAGAGAAATTAGAGCGATACGAACCATAAAGCAGGACAACAAAAGTGCGTCTGACAGTTACAGAAAAGTCCAGCACAGAGAAATGTCTCCAGTTTAAACTACAGGGACAGAACCATGAGCCAAATGATGTCAAAAACTCGTCAAAAGGAGCGCGAGCAGTGAATCGTAGCTTCTATCTGTGCATTTCTCTCATTTAAAACCACACAATGGGCGTGTGTGTGTTTGACGTGGCTCAGACTGACAGAAAGTGAGGCGATCTTTATGTTAAATCTGAGTCCTGAGGCTGACGGAGCAGAACTGTTCACTTAAATCAGACATTCCCTGTAACTGAGGGAAGACGCGAACTGAAGGAGGTTCAGAAGCACTTTAAAGGTTTAAACCTGCTAAATGTGGGTTTAATTTACACATTTATTTGTGTAATTATCATAAGAAATGTTTTAGTTCTGGTTTTATGGGTTAATGATGGTTTAGTCTTGGTTTAGTCCTGGTTTAGACCTTGTTTTGTTATGGTTAATCCTGGTTTTTAGTCCTGATTTAGTCTTGGTCTAGTCCTGATTTAGCCCTGGTTTTGTCCTGGTTTATTTCTGAAATTGGACTTTTTTTAGTCCTGGTTTTGTCCTGGTTTATTTCTGAACTTGGACCTTGTTTAGTCCTGGTTTTGTCTTGGTTTTGACCTGGTTTTTCCTGGTTTATTTCTGAACTTGCATGTTGTTTGTCCAGGTTTTGTTTTGCTTTTTAGTCCTGGTTTGGTCCTGATTTAGTCCTGGTTTATTTCTGAACTTGGACCATTTTAGTCCTAGTTTGGTCCTGATTTAGTCCTGGTTTATTTATGAACTTGACTGTTGTTTAGTCCTGGTTTTTAGTCCTGGTTTTGTTCTGGTTTATTTCTGAATTTGGACCTGGTTTCTTCCTGGTTTTGTCTTGGTTTTGACCTGGTTTTGTCCTGGTTTATTTCTGAACTTGGACCTTGTTTATTCCTGGTTTAGTCCTGGTTTACTTCTTGGTTCTGGTTCTGGTTCTTAGTCCTGATTTAGTTTTGAACTTGGATCTTGTTTAGTTCTCGTTTAGTCCTGGTTTAGCCCTGGTTTAGTCCTGGTTTAGTCCACGAGTTTCAGTTTCCTGTAAACGTCACATTTTCCTTTTTCCTCATTTAAAAGCTCTGACATTTAGTTTTGATTGCCTAATCGCTATGGCAACACTGCTCATCTTCGATACTGTGATGTGCGCGTTTAAAATGGTGCGACCTTTCGTTTGCCGGCGTCGGGTCCGTGAGGCTAACACGGCTAAAAGCTCATTAGCTCCTGTTTTTCCACTGTCCTCCGTGACCTCTGACCCCTGCAGCACAAAGTGAAGGTTAGGCTGAAAAGTCCGAGCAGACGCACAAACCACGACTTTCACCAAGGAGAAAGCAGAACCGTTTCCATAGCGATTAGCAATCTATAACGACTTCTGTCAGTCTATTCAGTGGGAAGAAGTGTGCACCTTTTTGATTTGGTTTAGTCCTGGTTTAGTCCTGGTTTAGTCCTGGTTTAGACATGCTTTAGACCTGGTTTTGTTCAGGTTATGTTTTGGTTCATTCCTGGTTCAGTCCTGGTTTAGTCCTGATTTAGTCCTTGTTTAGACCTGATTTAGATCTGATCTTGTTCAGGTCATGTCTTGGTTCAGCCCCAGGTCAGTCCGGGTTCAGTCCTGTTTCAGTCCTGGTTCAGTCCTGGTTCAGTCCCGATGTAGTCCTGATTCAGTCCTGGTTCAGTCCTGGTTCAGTCCTGGCTTAGTCCTGGTTTAGTCCTGGTTTAGTCCTGGTTTAGTCCTGGTTCAATCCTGGCTCAGTTCTGGTTCAGTCCTGTTTCAGTCCTGGTTCATTCGTGATGTAGTCCTGGTTCAGTCCTGTTTCAGTCCTGGTTCAGTCCTGATGTAGTCCTGGTTCAGTCCTGGTTCAGTCCTGATGTAGTCCTGGTTCAGTCCTGGCTCAGTCCTGGCTCAGTCCTGGTTTAGTCCTGGTTTAGTCCTGGTTTAGTCCTGGTTTGATTTCTTCAGCTCTTCTGGCCTTAATTATTTGGAGGAGCTTCACTCTCATGTTTATCCACATTGGTGCCGATGTGTCTATAGACTTTACCCCACATCCTGTTTGTTTAAATAAAGATACTGACTCCAAACACGACCACACCTGTGGTAACATGTCCTGGTAACATGTCCTGGTAACATGTCCTGGTAACATGCCCTGGTAACATGTCCTGGTAACATGCCCTGGTAACATGTCCTGGTAACATGTCCTGGTAACATGTCCTGGTAACATGTCCTGGTAACATGCCCTGGTAACATGTCCTGGTAACATGTCCTGGTAACATGTCCTGGTAACATGCCCTGGTAATATGTCCTGGTCACATGTCCTGGTAACATGCCCTGGTAACATGCCCTGGTAACATGTCCTGGTAACATGTCCTGGTAACATGTCATGGTAACATGTCCTGGTAACATGCCCTGGTAACATGTCCTGGTAACATGTCCTGGTAACATGTCCTGGTAACATGCCCTGGTAACATGTCCTGGTAACATGTCCTGGTAACATGTCCTGGTAACATGCCCTGGTAACATGTCCTGGTAACATGTCCTGGTAACATGTCCTGGTAACATGTCATGGTAACATGTCATGGTAACATGTCCTGGTAACATGTCCTGGTAACATGTCCTGGTAACATGTCATGGTAACATGTCCTGGTAACATGCCCTGGTAACATGCCCTGGTAACATGTCATGGTAACATGTCCTGGTAACATGCCCTGGTAACATGCCCTGGTAACATGTCCTGGTAACATGTCCTGGTAACATGTCCTGGTAACATGTCATGGTAACATGTCCTGGTAACATGCCCTGGTAACATGCCCTGGTAACATGCCCTGGTAACATGTCCTGGTAACATGTCATGGTAACATGTCCTGGTAACATGT
Organism: Odontamblyopus lacepedii; assembly: GCA_034769755.1. Classification (NCBI taxonomy): domain Eukaryota; kingdom Metazoa; phylum Chordata; class Actinopteri; order Gobiiformes; family Gobiidae; genus Odontamblyopus; species Odontamblyopus lacepedii. The sequence goes on from CM068366.1 coordinate 3,563,003, forward strand.
CATGGTAACATGTCCTGGTAACATGCCCTGGTAACATGTCATGGTAACATGTCCTGGTAACATGCCCTGGTAACATGCCCTGGTAACATGTCCTGGTAACATGTCCTGGTCACATGTCCTGGTTATGGTGGTAACGAGTGAACCAGAGTCACACAAAGATTCCACAATGATAATAAAAACAGAACACAGAAAAACAATCTTTCTTTCAACAATATCATGTGATTTTTTTGGTAGAATTTTCCTTTCTGTTCCCATGTGGCCTTATATCTGTTTAACCCCTCAGTGCTCCAGGTGGATCCATAGTGGTCCAGGTCTAAACCAGGTCTAAACCAGGTCTAAACCAAGTCTAAACCAGGAATAAACCAGGTCCATGGGCATATACTAGTCCATGTGCTCTTACACTTGTTCTGATACAGCTCCAGATCACTCTAAAGACATTCAGGAAATGTGTCCTTGTTTAGCCCTGTTTTAGTCCTGGATTTATCCTGGTTTAGTCCTGGTTTTATCCTGGTTTAGTTTTGCCTATGCCCTGGTTTAGTCCATGTTTAGACCTGGTTTAGTCCGTGTTTAGACCTGGTTTAGTCAGTGTTTAGACCTGGTTTTAGTCCGTGTTTAGACCTGGTTTAGTCCGTGTTTAGACCTGGTTTTAGTCCGTGTTTAGACCTGGTTTAGTCCATGTTTAGACCTGGTTTAGTCAGTGTTTAGACCTGGTTTAGTCAGTGTTTAGACCTGGTTTTAGTCCGTGTTTAGACCTGGTTTAGTCCCAGTACGCTTCTATTGTCTAAGCCGTATAAGTCCGCCGTGTTCTAAGCACGTTACTGTCCGATAATCAGGAAGGGTGTGTTAGCACGCTAGTTGTTTTTAGCCTCCCCGTGACGACAAGACTCGGCTCTGGTCTGGGAGAGTTGAGAAAAGCTCTGACAAACTCTTGACGGTGAGTAATGAGGACGCTCTGAACGCACAAGATAAAAAGTGAGGAAGAACTTTGGACAAGCCGCAAACTCATTCTGTTTTTCACGATTTGAAGACGGGAAAAATCAGTTGCAGACACTTAAAAAAAACGTAAAAGAGTTGGATGAAAAAGTTGTCTAATTGGTGTGAGTCTGGGCACCGTATCAGGCGCTGACAGTGGCCGTGATCTCAAGGCTAACGTTAATAACATCATTTAAACTGCACGTCTCGCTCCGCTTTAATCCTCCGAACTCGGGTCTTTCTCTTTAAAATGACGCCGTGTCTGAGGTGGTATTTAAAGGACACCGTAGCAACAGTTACCCGGGGAAACCGTGACCCGTCGCCCCCGGAAACCGTCGCTATGGTGTCGAATTAAACTAACTAAAGACGCACTGAGTAACTTTTCCGCTTGTTTCCATGAAGGTGTAATTGCGGTTACACTGATTTATATATTTAAGCAGCAAAAACACCTCTGTATAGGACCTTTTATCAGTTTTTTATTGAGGGCCTGCTGTGTTTTTACTTTCATTTGCTGGTTTAAAGGTGCATTGTGTCACTTTTCTAGTGGAAGCCAAGTTACAGGTCAGATCTGCGGAGAGGCGAACCCCAGCTCACAGTCAGAACGCATGTTTTTCTAGCTATTTTTGAGCTATAAAACCATATGTAATTGAAAAAAATGTAAAGTTGAGCTGTGTAATGTCACACTGTGGAACATTCCAGGCAGAGAAGTGACATAGAAACGAGCCGAAAAGCTGAAAAGTTACACAGTACACCTTTAACAACCTCAGCAGTCTGAATTCGATCGTTAAAATCTGTTCTAAAATGACAGGAGTGCAGCAGTTTTTTATTTATTATAGATGGTTTTACATTTTCCTTTCTGCCCTCGGGCCGTCGCTCTTTTCCCTTCTCTAAAAACAAATAGGCGTTTAAAATCTTTTATTCCTCCTGCCGTTTGCCTTTTAAATTCTACGTAACGTCTTTTATTGGGCGTTTCTCACACCTCAGAGCTCGTTTTTGTTCAGAATCGCTCCATGTGTTGAAGGTTTGTTTATCACTGTGTTTTGTTTTGTTTTTTTTACCGCTCAGACTAATTGCCCCTGGTGAGATTCAGAAAGTTCATAAAGACTTTTCATAAAGTAAAATCTGAATCTTAGACAAACTTTATTGATCCACAAGGGAAATAACTTTGACACAGCAGCTCACTCATCACAATATAATGTAATAAAGAGGAAAAAAGACAGAAATGGTAATAAGACAAGACTTTGGTGCAGCTCATTACTGTCATAATCCCAAGAATTTAAGTAACAAACACATTTCTTTACTTTTTCTGCACTGAAAAGAATCATGGGATATGTAGTTCCCTCTGTTTATCAGCTGTTGCTACTATAAAACAACGCATTTATGCAAAGGAACTTGTAATTTGATTTATTGCGACAGCTCTCGATATTATTTTGAGACTTTTGACGATAGGATATTTCGGTTATTGTTACATCCCCAGTGCTATGCCTGCTAAATAGTTTTATATTGAATTATGAAGTGCATTTTTGCCTCTTTTTTATACAATTAACAGGTTATTAAAATGTAATGCATCACTCTGGGTTAGTGTTGCCATGGCTGCCCATTTATTGTGGGATTTTTTAAACTAAAACTATTTGTTTAAATCTTTCCTCATTTAATTAAGCCTTATGTTTGGACTTTTTAAATTGCCAACTGTGAGATATATTTCAAAACTGACAGACATCTGGAAAAAAGGTATTTAATTAAAGATGCTGGAGCAGATTTTTACTGTCTTAAAACATTAAAAACAGAATTAGTTCAGTTTAAACTTCTAATTCTTTCTTCCTCATCCAAAGTATTCACCACGATGAGTTTATAAGAGCTTTTCACAACTTTCCCCGACCAGAGTGGAGTTTTTGCCGTCACGATATAAAACTAACAACAGCTAGCATGCTTATACACCCTTCCTGATTATCGAACACCGCGTTTACATGATGTGCTTTAAATTCCGAATGAATTGCTCTGAATTAAATAGTTCGGAATTAAAATATTTATTAGGAGTTAAGTGTTTACGTGGTCTTTTTTAAAGCAGAATTGTTTGTTATTCAGAATTAAATTATTTTTATTTTTTGTTAACGCTCTAAAAGACTCTTAAAGACTTATTTATACCTCAGGAGCTGCTTATACATAATATCTGTACTGGGGCAAGACACATACAGATAAACAGAAAAATGTAAAAAATAAGGCATATTTTACACAGTTCTAAAGGGAGACTTTGAGACTTTGTTTTATATAATTTGTGAGTGACCTGTCGCCCGCGTACTGCAGCGCCGTTCTCTGTTTACTTCGGTTCTTCTCCCATTTTCATTTGTGTTTTGTTTTGCTTCAGGAGGTTTTGTCGGCGTCCGTCTTGTTTTGCTCGTTTCTCTCTCATTTCCCACTTTTGGATCAGACTAAAGGGGACTGAACGGCGGCCATGTTCCTCTCCAGTGGACCGGCAGGATTGCATGATGGGTAAAAGGTCCAAAGCGCTCGTCTCTTCTGTTTACAGGGCTTAATCAGGGCTAATGCTGCAGCGTTTGATACCAGTTTGCACCCGAGGGAGACGCTCGCTGCGAACACGCTGCGCTAATGCTTTACACGTGTTTGGGGGGAAATGTTTGGTGTTTAGTGGGTTTTAGATTTGTTTTTGAGATTACATTTTCCATTGGACTAAACCGGAACTAAACCAGGACTAAACCAGGGCTAAACCAGGGCTAAACCAGGACTAAACCAACAATAACTACTCCTGTTACTTCTCTCCTTAATATATCGATTGTGTTTAATATTGTTGGCAGAAAGAAGCTGCAGATATTTTGAGTCTGTTCTGGCCCTGAGACTAAAGACCAAGTCTAATGGGGCTTGAAGTGTTGAAAATCTTTGTACTTCTGTGATCAGGAGTTGGATAAAGTGTTTTTTCCAAATCCCCCGATCATTATCAGAGCTGAAAATGTTTCCCAGCCTGTCTCGCTCTAGTAAGAATAATAGTAGTTTATTAAATATTATGATTTTAACTGGGTTTTGGTCAAATGACCTGTAAGGTGCCACAAATGAGAAAACCTGGAATGTTCCACAATATGACATTAAACTATTCTGAATATGAAATTATTATTTTTACCGACACTAAACACCTGTACACATACGGCAACGTGTTTGGGCTTTATTGGATTTTAGATTTGTTTTGGATCTTAAGTTTTCCCTTGGACTAAATGAGAACTGAACCAGGGCTAAACCAGGATTAGAATAAGTATAAAGGACTAAACAAGGGGTAAACCAGGGCTAAACCAGGACTAAACCAGGTCTAAACCAGGTCTAAACCAAGATTAAACCAGGTCTAAACCAGGTCTAAACCAGGACTAAACCAGGTCTAAACCAAAACTAAACCAGGTCTAAACTAAGACTAAACTAAGACTAAACTAAGACTAAACCAGGTCTAAACCAGGGCTAAACCAGGACTAAACCAGGGCTAAACCGGGACTAAACCAGGACTAAACCAGGTCTAAACCAGGGCTAAACCAGGGCTAAACCAGGGCTAAACCGGGACTAAACCAGGACTAAACCAGGTCTGAATAAGGATTTGACCAACATAAACTCCGGTTCACATACTGCAAGCAGTACATTACATTACAGGTCAGATCTGTGGAGAGACGCCCCCGTTCACAGAAGAAACTTGTATTTTTGAGCCACAGAAACACACGTGAAAAAAATAAGTAAATAAATGTAAGAGGAGAGAGAAGGGAAAGAGAAAGGTGAGTTAGAGAGAAAGCCGAGGGGTGAGGGAGGCTGATGGACAGATGGAGAGGAAGAGAAGAGGAGGAGGAGGAGGAGGAGGAGTTGCTCGGTGCCGGTCTGATTTGATGGACGGCGGCAGAACGTGGGCCGTGTCATTTCACCACAAACTGAGACTCCTCGTCCTCCTCTTCAGCGCCGCGACTCATCTGTACTACGACATGTACAGGCTATTAATGACCCCGCGCATGACGCCACTCTGGGGGCGTCCTACATGCACGCGTTTGGCAGAATGTGCGACAGTTACCACGGAGACACAACCACGTTTTAAGACGGGTTTAAAAATACTGAATAGATTGATTCGAAGAGCGCTGTAGAGAGGTTTGTTTAGCAGCGCGGATCGGCTCACCTGTTGTGGTTCGGGTCTCTGTGGTCAGATTGTGTTAAAGCAAAACCCAGATTAAAGTCTAAAGCCTCAGACAGAGCAGAGCCTCCAGTTATCTCCTGCGCCGGAGATTTACGACCATGGCTGAAGCGCTAAAAAGTCCAAATACCCGCCTGATATATTGGCCTAGCTCTGGTGAAAACAATAGAAGTAGTAAAATCTGTTCTTTTAACTGGGTTTTGGTCGGATGACTTGTAACGTGCCACAGATCAGGCTTTAAATTATTCCAAACTAAACTATTCATTTATTGTTTTTACCGACAGCAAACACCTGTACATTTACTGCAATGTTTATTTTTATTTTTTATTGAATTCATCTTGGGGAAAAAAAAGCGTTTTCTTCACAATGAATTAAGAACCCAGTCTGGCCCAGGGCTAAACCCGGTCTAAACCAGGTCCATCTTAGGAATAAACCCGGTCTAAACCAGGTCTATCCTAGGACTAAACCCGGCCAAAACCAGGTCTATCCTAGAACTAAACCCAGCCTAAACCAGATCTATCTTAGAACTAAACCGGGCCTAAACCAGATCTATCTTAGAACTAAACCGGGCCTAAACCAGAGCGAGCACAGGAATAAACCCGATCTAAACAAAGTCTTCCTGTTTCTTCCTGTAGTCTGCAATGGAGCAAAGGATCATGGTCTATGCAGTTCCCTCTGTTTTTATTTTTATTTTTAGCTATTTCTGCATCAGAATTATTCATTTAAGCAAAAAGACTTGTGATTCCAGATATTGTGATGGTCCCGATATTATTGTGAGCCCTTTGACGATACGATATCACCAGATTGTGTGTTAAACATGTGAATGAACAAAACAAAAGTCCAAGTCTGTCTGTGATGAAGAAACTTTCTAACGTGGCTCAGAGAATGGTTTGGGCCTTTATAAAACCTATTAGGCCGTGAGTGATTATTTCCTATTGTTCAACTCAATACATGTTCATTAAAGTGTGCGGATGGAAATAGCGTTAATTCGGCCTCTCCATCAAACCTGCATTAGCTCTGACGCTTCCTGAAACAGAGCGAACAGGCCGCTCATTCGTCTCCTGTTTTCATCTGCAGATATTAAACTGTGATGATTTATTTAAACATTTGTGACGAGAAAAAACCCTCCGAGCGCCACATTTCATCACCTCCATCTTCAGATATGGATTTTTACAGAGCCTGGAGAATTTCAGTCCCAGTTATATGAGAAATAAATTGTGTTTCGTTGGCAAAAACTATTTTAGATTCGAATGCAATGTCAGAAGAAATTATAGTTATAGCCCGTAAAAAAGCACATGACACCGCCAGGACAAGTTACCGCTCAGATCTGTGGAGAGGTGACTCGTTCACAGTACGAACACATGTATTTTCAAGGTATTTTTGTACAATAATGACACCTGTTATTGAGTAAATGTGAGAAGGACACTGTGGAACATTCCAGGCAAAGCAATAACCACAACAGTAACACTTGTCCTGTGACGCTGTTTAAATGATAATCTCATGACATAATGATATTACTATATAACGATAATACGAAAAGTACTTTATATTAGTCTTGTCATGATAGTAGTAGCAGCAGTAGTAGTAGTAAATATGGATGAAGTGGCCATACCGGCTCGTCAAAGCCTGAACCCGTCAGATCTCAGAAGCTAAGCAGGGCCGGGCCTGGTTAGTACTTGGATGGAGACCACTGGGAATTCCAGGTGCCACAGGGGGGCGCCAGTTGCAAAAACTGTCGTTGTGTCCTTAGGCAAGACACATCATCCACATGGCCTAGTATGAAAGTGGTGTGTGCGTGAGTGATGGTGGTGGTTGGAGGGGCCGATGGCGCAGCCTCGCTTCCGTCAGTCTGCCCCAGGGCAGCTGTAGCTACAATAGTAATTTACCACCACCGGGTCTGGAGTGAATGAATAATGCTCTGTAAAGCGTCTTTGAGTGTCCAGAAAAGCGCTATATAAAACTGATGCATTATTATTATTAAGTACGTAGTGAAGTAATTGTAGTACTTTCTTCAGCTACTACAGTATTCACCTTTTAACCCTTTAAACACCAGGAGCCCTGGTTAAAATTAGTTTGAGAACTCAGTAAAATCTGTGGCAAGTCATTTACTGTCTACAATTACTACAGTACAGTACAATAATATATGTGGAATATGTGTGCAGTAGTAGTAGTAGCAGTAGCGGTAGTAACAGGAGTAGTAGTACTTGTAGTAACAATAGTAGTAGCAGTGGCAGTGTGTGTACTTGCAGTAGTAGTAGTAGTAGTAGTAATAGTTTCATATGAAGCCTGTGTCCCGTCAGGATCTTGTAAAATGAGGGGCCCTGGTTAAATTTAGTTTGGAGTCTCACGTTAAAATCTATGGGAACTAAAGTTTAATGTAAATGTGGGAAACGCCACATTCCCACAGTAATGACACAGAGGAGCTGGAACAGAAGGGCCCTGGACGTGTGTGTGTGTGTGTGTGTACGTGTGTGTGTGTGTGTGTGTACATGTGTGCGTGTGTGTGTGTGTGCGTGTGTGTGTGTGTGTGTGTGTGTGTGTGCGTGTGTGTGTACATGTGTGCGTGTGTGTGTACATGTGTGTGTGTGTACGTGTGTGTGCGTGTGTACGTGTGTGTGTGTGTACGTGTGTGTGTATATCTGCAGACAGGATGATGGGCTGAATGAACCCGGGTTTGACTGATCTGAGCCTGACCCCAGTGTCACATGTTCCATAAATGTGCTTTTCCATGAGCTGGACGTTGATCTGGGCCTGTACATGTGCCTATGGTCCTGGTTTAGTCTTGGAACGGTTCTCATCATGTCTTGGTTTAGGGGTGTTTTTGTCTCAATTTCATCCTGGTTTAGTCCTTGTTTAGTACTTGTTTAGTCCTGGTTTAGTCCTTGTTTTGTCCAGATTTTGTCCTGGTTTTGTACCTGGTTAAGTCCTGGTTCAGTTCAGCTGCCGAATTTGCCCACATTTAGTCTAGTTCTGGTTTAGTCCTAATTTAGCCATGGTTTAGTCCTGTTTTAGTCCTGTTTTAGTCCTGGTTTAGTCTTGGTTTAGTCTTGGTTTAGTCTTGGTTTAGTCTTGGTTTAGTCCTGTTTAAGTCCTGTTTTAGTCCTGTTTTAGCCCAGTTTTAGCCCTGTTTTAGTCCTGGTTTAGTCCTGTTTTAGCCCTGGTTTAGACCTGTTTTAGTCCAGTTTTAGTCCAGTTTTAGTCCTGTTTTAGTCCTGTTTTAGTCCAGTTTTAACCCTGTTTTAGTCCTGTTTTAGCCCTGTTTTAGTCCAGTTTTAGCCCTGTTTTAGTCCTGTTTTAGTCCAGTTTTAGCCCTGTTTTAGCCCTGTTTTAGCCCTGTTTTAGTCCAGTTTTAGCCCTGTTTTAGTCCTGGTTTAGTCCTGTTTTAGCCCTGGTTTAGACCTGTTTTAGTCCTGTTTTAGTCCTGGCTTAGCCCTGTTTTAGTCCTGTTTTAGTCCAGTTTTAGCCCTGTTTTAGTCCAGTTTTAGTCCTGGTTTAGACCTGTTTTAGTTCTGTTCTAGTCCTGTTTTAGTCCTGGCTTAGCCATGTTTTAGTCCTGTTTTAGTCCAGTTTTAGCCCTGTTTTAGTCCTGTTTTAGTCCAGTTTTAACCCTGTTTTAGTCCAGTTTTAGCCCTGTTTTAGTCCAGTTTTAGCCCTGTTTTAGTCCTGTTTTAGCCCTGTTTTAGTCCAGTTTTAGCCCTGTTTTAGTCCTGGTTTAGTCCTGTTTTAGCCCTGGTTTAGACCTGTTTTAGTCCTGTTTTAGTCCTGTTTTAGTCCTGGCTTAGCCCTGTTTTAGTCCTGTTTTAGTCCAGTTTTAGCCCTGTTTTAGTCCAGTTTTAGTCCTGGTTTAGACCTGTTTTACTTCTGTTTTAGTCCTGTTTTAGTCCTGGCTTAGCCCTGTTTTAGTCCTGGTTTAGACCTGTTTTAGTCCTGTTTTAGACCTGTTTTAGCCCTGGATTAGACCTGTCTTAGTCCAGTTTTAGTCCAGTTTTAGTCTGGATTCACATCCTTAAACTCTCTCCGTTCCTCTGCACTTGTCTCTCTGTTATTGATCACTTTGGGCTATTTTAGCAGATCTTAAATCTGCCTTGACAAGATAAAACAAATTCTCAGTCTGAATTTACATTTTTCCTGAGAATCTGGCACCGATGTCCGGATCATCTTGGACATCTTCCGATTTCATTTGGCAAGAGTCGAGAATCAATTTACATTTGAAGATTTGATTATAGAAATTGGATCAGAAGTGCAAACCAGGAGGACATAAAAAGGACCGTTTAAAACTGGGGTGTCAAGCTCACAATCACAGAGGGACAGAATGAAAAACTGGCCCAAACTAAATATTTACTTTCGAAATATGTAATGTTAAACCTTTTCTAATTCAACTAAATGTTTAATAATAGTTTTGCTTAAACATTGAATCCAGAGCAAGCATAATATAAAATAATAACAAAACTTTAAACAAATAATGTCTTTATAATCTGTAGCTCACACCTTTCTTGAAAGCTCCTGGTTCTTTTTTGTTTGGACATTTTTGGGAAGCAGTGGATTAAATCTGAGTGAGGTGACGCTCATGAGTGTCAACAGGAGTGGGCCGGTGCCAACGCATTTGCGAAGGGATTTAGTCCACATTTAGTCCTGGTTTAGTCCTTGTTTTGTGTTCTCATTAAGTTCACATTTAGTCCTGGTTTAGTCCTTGTTTTGTGTTCTCATTAAGTCCACATTTAGTCCTGGTTTAGTCCTTGTTTTGTGTTCTCATTAAGTCCACATTTAGTCCTGGTTTAGTCCTTGTTTTGTGTTCTCATTAAGTCCACATTTAATCCTCGTTTAGTCCTTGTTTTGTGTTCTCATTAAATCCACATTTAGTCCTGGTTTCTGGTCTATTCCTGGTCTAGTCCAGGTCCACTACGTTTGTTCTCATTTAGTCTTGGCTTGTACCGTGCCAAATCCTGGTTCAGTTCATCTGTCGAATTTGCCCACATTTAATCCTCTTTTGAGTCCTGCTTTAGTCCTGTTTTAGTCTTGGCTTAGCCCTGTTTTAGTCCTGTTTTAGTCCTGGCTTAGCCCTGTTTTAGTCCTGTTTTAGTCCTGCCTTAGCCCTGTTTTAGTCCTGTTTTAGTCCTGTTTTAGTCCTGTTTTAGCCCTGTTTTAGCCCTGTTTTAGCCCTGTTTTAGCCCTGTTTTAGCCCTGTTTTATTCCTGTTTTAGCCCTGTTTTAGTCCTGTTTTAGCCCTGTTTTAGTCCTGTTTTAGTCTTGTTTTAGTCCTGGCTTAGCCCTGTTTTAGCCCTGTTTTAGTCCTGTTTTAGTCCTGGCTTAGCCCTGTTTTAGTCCTGTTTTAGTCCTGGCTTAGTCCTGTTTTAGCCCTGTTTTAGTCCTGTCTTAGTCCTGTCTTAGCCCTGTTTTAGCCCTGTTTTAGTCCTGCTTTAGTCCTGTTTTAGTCCTGGCTTAGCCCTGTTTTAGTCCTGTTTTAGTCCTGGCTTAGCCCTGTTTTAGTCCTGTTTTAGTCCTGTTTTAGTTCTGTTTTAGTCCTGGCTTAGCCCTGTTTTAGTCCTGTTTTAGTCCTGTTTTAGTCCTGTTTTAGTCCTGTTTTAGCCCTGTTTTACCCCTGTTTTAGCCCTGTTTTAGCCCTGTTTTATTCCTGTTTTAGCCCTGTTTTAGTCCTGTTTTAGCCCTGTTTTAGTCCTGGCTTAGCCCTGTTTTAGCCCTGTTTTAGTCCTGTTTTAGTCCTGGCTTAGCCCTGTTTTAGTCCTGTTTTAGTCCTGGCTTAGTCCTGTTTTAGCCCTGTTTTAGCCCTGTCTTAGTCCTGTCTTAGCCCTGTTTTAGCCCTGTTTTAGTCCTGTTTTAGTCCTGTTTTAGTCCTGGCTTAGCCCTGTTTTAGTCCTGTTTTAGTCCTGGCTTAGCCCTGTTTTAGTCCTGTTTTAGTCCTGTTTTAGTTCTGTTTTAGTCCTGGTTTAGCCCTGTTTTAGTCCTGTCTTAGCCCTGTCTTAGCCCTGTTTTAGTCCTGTTTTAGCCCTGTTTTAGTCCTGTTTTAGTCCTGGCTCAGCCCTGTTTTAGTCCTGTTTTAGTCCTGGTTTCTTTTTCGTTTGGCCATTTTTGGGAAGCGGTGGATTAACTCTGAGTGAGGTGACAGGCAGCAGACGCTAATGAGTGTCAACAGGAGTGCGCCGGTGCCAACGCATTTGCAAAGCATTCTGGGATTTGTAGTATTAGCGGTGCATGTTGGTGCGGCTCTTATACACTTGATATGATCTTGCGGGCCAAATATAATAATATCGAGGGCCAAAGTTTGTTTAGGTTTTGAAATGAACCTGAAAGCGTCTGGTCACACGTCGGTGATCGGCTGTTTACTCCCCTTCTGTAGAGAGAGGGCGAGTGTGTGTGTCATTCATGTGTGCTGTAGCGCCACCCACTGGTCTGTTTGGTTTGGCGTCGTGCCCCTGATCACATGGAGACACGTTCACTTTCATTCATTCACTGTACTTACGTAAACAGTCTTAGGACTTGGTTACCTGGCAACATCAGCACAATGAAATACGACAGGTACACAGGATTTTTAGTGCTTTTATTCAGTGTGTGAACAGGATTTGGTTATAGTATTTGGAAAATATTTTTACAGGTGCTAAGAAATATATAAATATACTAATAAACCTCTTTATACTATTGCTACTACTACTCCTACCCCCATTACTACCACAGCAACATTAAATACTAATACTACTACTGCTAGTAGTACTACAACTCCTGCTTATACTTCTACTACCACAATTATTACTACTACTACTACTAGGGCGACAAACTACTGTTACTATTGTTACTACTACTACTACTCCTACTACTACTGCTAACTTATGTTACTACCCTACTACTACTAGTACTAGTACTAGTACTAGTACTACGACAATGCTACTACTTATGTTACTACTCCTCCTACTACTACTACTACTAGTACTACGATACTGCTACTACTTATACGACTATTCCTGCTACTGCTACTACTACTACTACTACTACTACTACTACTACTACTACTACTGCTACTACTACTACTGCTACTACTACTACTACTACTGCTACTATTATTGCTGCCACTGCACTACTATGCTGCTACCACTACTACTACCACTGCTACCATACAATGCTACGCATGCTACTACTGCTGCACTACTACTACCACTACCAACACTACCAACTACTCACGATACTGCTACTCACTTTACCAGCAGCTGCAGCTACCATCACTGCTGCTACCACTACCACTACCACTGCTACTGCACTACCACCACTGCACTACTGCCACCACGCTACTGCCATACCACCATTACCACTGCTACCATCACTACCACTACCACTAGCAGCACCATGCTACTACTGCCACTACTGCATACTATTCCTGCTGCTACTACTACTACTGCTACTACTACTACTACTTATACGACTATTCCTGCTACTGCTACTTCTACTACTGCTACTACTTATACGACTATTCCTGCTGCTACTACTACTACTGCTACTACTACTACTACTACTTATATGACTATTCCTGCTACTGCTACTTCTACTACTGCTACTACTACTACTACTCCTCCTCTTTCATATTATTGCTACTACTACTTCTACTCCCCAGTACTTCCACAATCACGATAAATACGCCTCGTCCTAGTACTGCTACTGCTATTTCTCCTGTTCTGCCAGGATCTAAATCGTAGCACTTAAACATCTAAAAGCTTTCACAGCTTGTTCAGGCCCCTGCTGCGTCGCTTCCACTTTCACCATTTTGGGTGTGATTCTGCCTGGTGGTAATAAGTTTAGTCCTGGTTTAGTCCTGTTTAGTCCTGGGTTAGTCCTGGTTTAATCCTGGTTTAGTCCTAGTTTAGTCCTGGTTTAGTCCTGGTTTAATCCTGGTTTAGTCCTGTTTAGTCCTGGGTTAGTCCTGGTTTAATCCTGGTTTAGTCCTGGTTTAGTCCTGGTTTAATCCTGGTTTAGTCCTGTTTAGTCCTGGGTTAGTCCTGGTTTAATCCTGGTTTAGTCCTAGTTTAGTCCTGGTTTTATCCTGGTTTAGTCCTGGTTTAGTCCTGGTTTAGACCTTGGTTTAGTCCTGGTTTAGCCTCTTACTTCCACATGTCACCCTTTTGGACCAGCCCGTGTATTGGCTGTGACTCTGACTCGGGGGGTAATTTGTCCTTGTATCTTTAGAGCGTGTGAATTCGCCGCCGTAATTACGTTCATTGATCTGATTTTGTGTCGAGGGCGAAAACGAAACTCTCTCAAAATGAATTCACAAAGTTTGGTACAGAATAAAGCCTGTAATTGCTTCACGTCTGCGGAGGCGTTGGAGAAGAAGACGTCTGCAGATTACACACACGGGTTCGGTTCTTTTTTCAGTTAAAGCTCCGTTATGTAACTCTTCTGGTTTTCTGATGTTGTAGCTTTGCCTGTGTTGCAGTGACACATTAGACTGATCTTTCTCTCATAGATCTTTTTCACAACGGCCTTAAGTGTCCCGCAGAACTACAGGTTAATGGTTTTCTGTGGTAAATGTGTGTGTAAATGTGGCGTTTTCTCCAGCAGCTTCATAAATCTGCCCCATCACCAAATCTACAACCAACAAGGTCCATAAAGGAGAAACATTCTTCATGAAGAATTTATCCACAACGATCAGGGGAAGAAAGACGAAAACTTAAAGGAAACGACGACGAGCATCAGTGAAACTACTGAGCAACACTAACGTTATGATCCTGAAGAAAACAGAAAAGAACTTGTTCACTCAGACTGATTTTACAATTAAAATTAAAAATCGCAATATTAGCATCCTATAAAATACTAAATAGTCGCCAGGGCGTTTATTTGTTTCAATCACTTCACAGACCAGGCGTTTATTTGAGACCAGGCGACAATTTAGGGCAGGAGATTAATTCCTTCCTCTAAAACCTGTGAAAATCTGTTACTCAAATTCTTTTAACCAGTGTGATGATAATTTAGGCGACTTTCTACACAGACGTAGGCGAGTTAATTTGAAATGTTACATCAAAATATCTCCGGAGCGACTCCTGAATTACAGAAAGTCATTCAAACCCTCCCACAACACACAGAAACTTCTTTAGCAAAACAAAGGACAGACGCAGCGAGTGCGGAGCAGCAGAGCGAGAACGTTCATCCACCGCATCAGGAGGAGCCAGCTGTTGTTTTCAGCACTTATAGTTTATGCAAATGAGCCGTGTGGTTTTAAGTTTGGTTTGTTTAGAGACGACGCGAGCATCAGTCCTGCTCCCGTTGTCGCAGCTCGACTTCTGTCTTCAGCACCAACATAAGACTCGACGTTTATTTGGAACCACCGCTTATTTATCAAAATATACAAATATACAAATATACAAATATACAAATATACAAATATACAAATATACAAATATACAAATATACAAATATACACCGGCACCCGGAGTTATTTGGTATTTTACGGTAGATTTGTGCAGTTTTGCTCAGTAGTTCACTAAATCTCGTCGTCGTTCTCCTTTAAGCTTTCGTCTTTCTTACCTGGATAGTTATACGAATGTTTCTCCTTTGTGGACCTTGTTGGTTGAGCGTGACGTCGCTCCAGTCAAATGAAGCTCAGCGAGGCCTGCAGTCATAGGGGCAAATGGAGCCAGATCCATACTAGGAATGGAAATGTATTTACGGACAAAACAGTAAACTAAAAACACCGGTGTCTTAAAGAGAGTGGAGATACAAACATTTTAAGAGCAGGTACGGAGAGAAGTGCCAGGTTTTTTCAATACAAAGTGAACTGGAGTCGGAGTCGATGGAGCGTTCATGTTCACTTCCTGTTTGGAAAGTGGTGGCTGTAGCGGGTTTATTTCTGTAGTCTGTGGGTAGTAATTTCATCCCACTGTACTCGAATGCACCTTTTACCTTCTTAAAATAGACACAGGAGTTTGAGTTCAGTGTTTTTGTAAATCGCAGGTCGGGTTTGGAGTGGGAGGAAAGCAGGAGGAGAGAGAGAGAAAAGAGAAAACGAGAGATGAGAGGAGGAAAGTTTAGGAGAAGAAAAGAGAGAGAGACGACTTTGATTGGTTAGGAGGGAGGAGTAAGTAGGAGATGAGGCCGAGGAGGAAGCAGAGAACGACGGAAGACTTTAATAGAGATGAAATGAGGAGGCGGACAGAAGGAAGGAGAGGTTAGAATAATAGAGGAAAGGAAAGTACAGGAGAGAGAAAGAAAGAGATGGATGACTTACTGTGTTTGAGAAGGAGGAGAGGCAGAGAAAGCAAAGAGAGAAATATGGACAAAGAGGAGAGATAGGGTGGTTTGAGATAGAGCAAGGAGGACATGAGAAAGAAAGAAAAAAGAAGGGGAAGAGAGAGAAAAAAGAAAGAAGGAAAGAGAAAAAATTAGAGGAGAGAGATGAGATGACTTGGATTGAGGAAGGAAATGTTTAATGGAGAAAGACAGATAAAAAGAACAGTGGAGGACTGAGAAAAAGCGGAGAGAGAAATGGAAGACCAGTAGAGTTAGAACAATGAGGAGAGGCAGAAAAAGAGAAAGATCAGGAAAGTTCAGGAGAGAGAAAGAGACCGGTGGAGAACTGAGAAAGGGAGGAGAGAAAGAGAGAGAGAGGGATGACTTTTATTGTGTTTGAGAAGGAGCAGAGGCAGAGAAAGGAAGGATAGAGAGAAACAGGAAAGAGATAGGAACTTAAGATAGAGCAAGGAGGATTTGAGGAAGAAACAAAGATAAAAGAGGGGGAAGAGAGAAAAAGAGAGAAGCAAAAATAGAGGAGAGAGATGGGGTGACTTGGACTGAGTTAGAATCAGAGGAGAGGGGAGAATGGAATGAAAGGGTTTAATGGAGAAAGGAGAGAAAGATAAGGAAAGTTTAGCAGAGAGAGAGAGTGATGGAGGAGTGAGAAAGAGAGAAGAGAAAAATGGAAGACTAATAGAGTTAGAACAACAAGGAGAGGCAGAGAAAGGAAGGAGAGAGAGATGAAGAGAAAGAGGGTTTGAGATAGAGCAAGAAGGATTTGAGAAAGAGGGAGGGACAAAGAAAACAGAGGGAGGAAGAGAGAAAGTCAGAGAAAGAGACAGAAAGAGCAAAAAAAGAGGGCAGAGATGGGGTGACTTAGTTAGAACAAGAGGTGAGGAGAAAGAGATATGGAAGATTTTAATAGAGAAAGAGAAAGATCAGGAAAGTTTAGGAGTGAGAAAGAGCGATGGAGGAATAAGAAAGAGCGATGGAGGAATAAGAAAGAGCGATGGAGGAATAAGAGAGCGATGGAGGAATAAGAGAGCGATGGAGGAATAAGAAAGAGCGATGGAGGAGTGAGAGAGCGATGGAGGAATAAGAAAGAGCGATGGAGGAGTGAGAGAGCGATGGAGGAATAAGAAAGAGCGATGGAGGAGTGAGAAAGCGATGGAGGAGTGAGAAAGAGCGATGGAGGAATAAGAAAGAGCGATGGAGGAATAAGAGAGCGATGGAGGAATAAGAGAGCGATGGAGGAATAAGAAAGAGCGATGGAGGAGTGAGAGAGCGATGGAGGAATAAGAAAGAGCGATGGAGGAGTGAGAGAGCGATGGAGGAGTGAGAAAGAGCGATGGAGGAGTGAGAGAGCGATGGAGGAATAAGAAAGAGCGATGGAGGAGTGAGAAAGCGATGGAGGAGTGAGAAAGAGCGATGGAGGAGTGAGAAGGAGCGATGGAGGAATAAGAAAGAGCGATGGAGGAGTGAGAAGGGCCGATGGAGGAATAAGAAAGAGCGATGGAGGAGTGAGAAGGACCGATGGAGGAATAAGAAAGAGCGATGGAGGAATAAGAAAGAGCGATGGAGGAATAAGAAAGAGCGATGGAGGAGTGAGAAGGAGCGATGGAGGAAGAAGAAGGAGCGATGGAGGAATAAGAAAGAGCGATGGAGGAGTGAGAAAGCGATGGAGGAGTGAGAAAGAGCTATGGAGGAGTGAGAAAGAGCGATGGAGGAGTGAGAAAGAGTGATGGATGAGTGAGAAAGCGATGGAGGAATAAGAAAGAGCGATGGAGGAATAAGAGAGCGATGGAGGAATAAGAAAGAGCGATGGAGGAGTGAGAAAGAGATGGAGGAGTGAGAAAGAGCTATGGAGGAGTGAGAAAGAGCGATGGAGGAGTGAGAAGGAGCGATGGAGGAGTGAGAAAGCGATGGAGGAATAAGAAAGAGCGATGGAGGAGTGAGAAAGAGATGGAGGAGTGAGAAAGAGCGATGGAGGAATAAGAAAGAGTGATGGAGGAGTGAGAAAGAGCGATGGAGGAATGAGAAAGAGCGATGGAGGAATAAGAAAGAGCGATGGAGGAATAAGAAAGAGTGATGGAGGAGTGAGAAAGAGCGATGGAGGAGTGAGAAAGAGCGATGGAGGAGTGAGAAAGAGCGATGGAGGAATAAGAAAGAGCGATGGAGGAGTGAGAAAGCGATGGAGGAGTGAGAAAGAGCGATGGAGGAATAAGAAAGAGCGATGGAGGAGTGAGAAAGCGATGGAGGAGTGAGAAAGAGCGATGGAGGAATAAGAAAGAGCGATGGAGGAGTGAGAAAGCGATGGAGGAGTGAGAAAGAGCGATGGAGGAATAAGAAAGAGCAATGGAGGAGTGAGAAAGCGATGGAGGAGTGAGAAAGAGCGATGGAGGAATAAGAAAGAGCGATGGAGGAATAAGAAAGAGCGATGGAGGAGTGAGAAAGAGCGATGGAGGAGTAAGAAAGAGCGATGGAGGAATAAGAAAGAGCGATGGAGGAATAAGAAAGAGCAATGGAGGAATAAGAAAGAGATGTAATGTGCTCCTCTGGGAGTTTGTGGGTTGTGGGGTGTCAGTGGAGTGGAGGGTTCACTCGTCCGTTCAGCCTCTCACAGTCGGGGCTCAGTGGGAGGAGATGGTTCTCAGGGAGGCCCTTTGAATCTGAGCAGTGGAAAATACTTCCTCTGTTTTCTGCCTTCTGCACCATTCAGAACTGCAGCGCCTCAAAGGGACGTCTGCACCTCACACTTTTTATCTCAGGCGCCGCTGCAATCGTTTTGGACATTGGACTGTGTGAACTGGCAAAAAATACTATTACTATTCTTTCTACAGCTGCTACTACTACTACTACTACTACTACTACTACTACTACTACTACTACTACTACCATTTATAGCAATTATTTAGATATTAACTACAAAACTAGAATACTACGGCAGTGGTAGTAGTAGTAGTAGTAGCAGTAGTAGCAGTAGTAGTAGCAGTAGTAGTAGTAGTAGTAATAGTAGTAGTAGTAGTAGTAGTAGTAGTAGTTGTAGTAGTAGTTTTGTTGTTGTTTATTTCAAACATGCAAAGTTAAAAACAGTGTCAAGACTAGAGAGAGACCGATATCTACTGTTTGCTGGACCGATATTTGACCTTTTTAACGTATAGACTATCGGCCTTAAATCTCCAGCAGAGGCCGATATTTAGTTTGGTCAAATCAGCTGTGGGAATATGTTCACCTAAAGCTTTATTTAAACACAAAACTTTAAACACGTGAAGCTTTATTTAAACACAAAACTTTAAACACGTGAAGCTTTATTTAAACACAAAACTTTAAACACGTGAAGCTTTATTTAAACACAAAACTTTAAACTACTCTGTAAAACAAGCTGGAGTTTGAGTTTGTACTAAATTCAAATGAGATCGTTTGGAGAACATAGAGAAAGAGAAAGAAAAACAGAGGAGGGAGAAAGAAATGAGAAAAATCTGCCACGCACATCGGCAGAGTCCATCGTTTTCTCTGGATTCTTCACAATCGTATCGGTATTGGCCAAGAAAATCAACAAATCACAGCAATAAGAAAGTGAACCAATACTGAGGATTTGTAATATTTCTATACAAAACATGATATACATTTAGAAAAGGAGGGAGCAGAAGAAGAAACTTGTCTCCCCAACTCGTTTCCCCAGTGTTAAATAACTGATTTTATGCATTTTGTTTCCTTATGTGATCAAAATATGCACAATTCGCTTATTTTTCCATGTGATTGAGTTGTAGTATTAGTTAGTATTAGTTGTAGTGTTAGTTGTAGTATTAGTTGTAGTATTAGTTAGTATTAGTATTAGTATTGGCTGTAGTATTAGTTAGTATTAGTATTAGTATTGGCTGTAGTATTAGTTAGTATTAGTATTAGTATTGGCTGTAGCAGTAGCTGAGAGGAGTGAGCATTCGTAATCGTAGGACAAGACAATCTCTTCTCATATCTGTACAGCCCTGAGGAAAGTACCTGGACTTAATATTCTGAAGAGAAGCGATCGTGCGCCGCTGTGGTAATCGCCTCCTCGGGGCTTCAGACCAGACCCAGAACTCAACCAGGTTTTCACTCTGTGTAATGGACCGTACGCGCTGTATAGTGCTGCGTGAGAGAATAGGCTTTGGTGTTGTGTTCATAGTTTACACCCGAACAGACGGTGTTGTCAGTCTGTTAACAGCAGTAGTACTTTCTGCAGTACCTGGAGTATACGGGTATGACTAAGAAGATTGCAGCTGGGTTTTGCAAAGAACTTCAGAACTTCTTTTCTCCGTGTTACCATTCCAAGTTTATTTCAAAACTTTACAGGCGGCAAAAGTGCTGTACGCAAACAGAGAAAAGACAAGGACAGTACAACACAATATAAACACAAAA
Source organism: Odontamblyopus lacepedii (assembly GCA_034769755.1). Taxonomy (NCBI): domain Eukaryota; kingdom Metazoa; phylum Chordata; class Actinopteri; order Gobiiformes; family Gobiidae; genus Odontamblyopus; species Odontamblyopus lacepedii. Next base: position 3,582,771 of record CM068366.1, read on the forward strand.
CAACTACTCAAAACACGGAAAACAATAAGATACTCAATGAGGAATGTACATCTCACTTGTTGAAAGCCAGAGAGAAAAAAGGTGTGTTTTTAGGAGTGATTTAGAAACTGGTGCTGAGCTGAGAGTTTGAGGAGGCGTAAGGTCAGGTCAGCGAGGCCGGAAGGCACCAGACTGTTCAAACACGGGAAAGTAAATCAAAGAATTTTAAAATGGACTCTAAAACTCACTGGGAGGCCATGGGGAGAGGCTAAAATACAGGAGCTGCTCTTGTGTTTCCGGGTTCCAGTTAAAAGTCGAGTCGCGAGTTGAGTTTTGGACACCTGCGTGAAGTCGCCCCATCAAACTCAAACCCGCACACAAACTCTGTCAGTCGTTTATGCTGTTTTGTGCTGCAAAACGTTTCGTTTGTGCGATTCTGGTTCGTTTGTGCGATTCAGTTTTATTTTCTGCCTCAGAATGTGAAACAGCCTCAAAACAGGCAGAGAATGATAGAAAACGTTTGTATTTTGTTTGTGCTGTGACAGTTTCATTTGTGTGAGTTTATTTCTAAAATTCTTCATTATTATTTCTGCGGTAATTATAGGACGTCATTTCCACTCCGCTGACGGCGACAAACTCCACAAAACTAATGAAGAGAAACGATCTGAGGCTGCGGAAAAGTCTGTGTTATTACATAAAATATGAATCAAAAGCAAATGACTACAGACTGATACAGACTTTTCCGCAGCCTCAGGTCGTTTCTCTTCACTAGTTTTGCGAATCATCCAAAACAAAAACAAAAAAAATGTAAGGAAAAAATCTCTCGAGCTCATTTTCCTCACGTGTGCACAATCCTGCAGTAAGTTTTGTCTCGTGAGATCTTGTCCCATCCCAACGACACCATGAGCCACGGGGTCACAGGTCGTCTGGAGGAGGAAGACCAGACTCAGAACTCAACCAGGTTTTCAGTCTGCGCCTCGGACTTGTTCTGCTGTAATCTTAATTCTAAATCATGTGGGCTGTTTTCCGTCTCCACAACAAATGTGTTTACTGCACTTTTCCTTTGTCTGTGGAGAACGAGCTCCACACTTTTTTTGCTTCTTTTCAAATTCCCATCTGGATATTTGTGTTCTGAGTGTGGTCGAACTCACGCAGGTCGAGTTTAGAGTGGGAGAGGAAGAAGAGGAGGAGGAGGAGGAGGAGAGAGGAGAGTGGGATAGACAGGAAGAAGAGCAGTTTATTTGTGTAGCGCAAAGTAATGCAGAAGACATTACAGTCACAATGCAAATGAAAACATAAATAATCGTCATAAAAAGAACGTTAGAGGAGAGAGGAGCGAGAGAAGGAAGATACAAACGCAGAGGCAGAGGAGGACAGAGAGAGGAAAGAGAGAAAGAACAGAGAGGAGAGATGGAAAATAGTGGTGAAAAATACGCTTCATTACAAACAAAACAAATCAGGAAAAGTAAATATATCTGGCTCCAAATGAGACCAGAAACATTTCGCAAACGGCACAATTTAATTTAAAACTGGGCTCAACAAACACAAATCTGAGACCAACAAACTCAGACGTGTTTGATTCAAGCCTCAGAAGAAAATGGAGAAAAGACTTTAGATTATAGCACCAAGTAATGCTTGAAGATGAGATACTACTGCTACTGCTACTGCTACTGCTACAACTACTACTGCTACTGCTACTGCTACTACTGCTACTGCTACTACTGCTACTACTACTACTACTGCTACTACTACTACTGCTACTGCTGCTGCTACTACTGCTACTACTACTACTACTGCTACTACTACTACTGCTACTGCTACTACTGCTACTACTACTACTACTGCTACTGCTACTACTGCTACTACTACTACTACTGCTACTACTACTACTGCTACTGCTACTACTGCTGCTACTACATCACTACCACTACCACTGCCACCGCTACCACTGCTACCACCACTACCACCGCCACCACTACCACCGCCACTGCCACCGCTACCGCCGCTGCCACTGCCACCACTACCACCGCTACCGCTACCACCGCTGCCACTACCACCGCTACCACTACCACCGCCACTGCTACCACCGCTACCACTACACTACCGCTTACCACCATCCACTACTACCACCGCCACCACTGCCACTGCCACTGCTACCACCGGCTACTACCGCCACTACACTACCTACCGCTACCATCCACTACTACCACTGCTACTACCGCCACTGCCACCGCTACCAGCTACCACTACTACCACTGCCACTACCACTACCACCGCCATCATCACTACCGCCACCGCTACCACCGCTACCACCACTACCACCGCTACTACCACCACCGCTACTACCACCACCGCTACCACCACCGCCACCGCCACTGCTACTGCCACCGTTACCGCCACCGCCACTGCCACCGCTACCGCCACAACCACCACCGCTACCGCTACCACCGCCACCGCCACCACCGCCACTACCACTACCACCGCTACCACCACTACCGCTACCGCCGCCGCCACCACCGCTACCACCACCACCACCGCCACTACTACCACCGCCACCGCCACCACCGCTACCACCATCACCACCGCCACCGCTACCACCGCCACCGCCATCGTTACCGCCGCCGCTGCCGCTGCCGCTGCCGCTGCTGCCACTGCTACCGCTGCCACTGCTACTGCTACCGCTGCCGCTGCCGCTGCCACTACCACCGCCGCTACTACCACTACCACCACCGCTACTACCACCACTACCACTACTTCACCGCTACCACTGCCACCGCTACCACTCGCTACTACCACCGCTACCACCACTACCACGCCCACCGCCACCACTACCAATCCCACTACCACCGCTGCCACCGCTACCGCCATCACTACTACTACTGCTACTACTACTACTACTTCTACTGCTACTACTGCTGCTACTGCTACTACTGCTACTGCTACTACTACTACGACTACTACTGCTGCTACTGCTACTGCTACTACTGCTGCTACTACTGCTGCTACTACTACTACTACTACTACTACTACTGCTGCTACTACTACTACTACTGCTACTACTACTACTACTGCTACTACTGCTACTACTACTGCTACTACTACTATTGCAACTACTACGACTACTACTACTACAACTACTATTGCAACTACTACGACTACTACTACTACAACTACTACTACTACAACTACTACTACTACAACTACTGTTACTACTACGACTACTACTACAACTACTACTGCTACTACTGCAATTATCAGAACTACAACTGCAACTACTACTAATATTAGGCTTACTACTACAGCTATTACTGCTACTGCAACTACTATCACTACTGCAACTAGAAGTACTACCAATACTAGGCCTAATACTACTACTACTATTAGCATTAAGCCTACTACTACTACTACTACTACTACAACTACAACTGCAACAACTACTACTATTACCATCACCATTACTGCTACTTCTTTACACTTTTGCCTGAAGTGTAAAACCTGCAGCAGAAGCAGAATAAACTTGTTCTGTGTTTCGCTCTATGGAACCAAATCTGGGCTAACAAACGGCTGTATTATTCACTCCACTGCGTCGCCATGACAGTAAACAACACCAAACTAATGACTGTGATTACTGCTGTTATTCTGAAAGTGTGAGGCAGCATTATGGAACTTTTCTCCATGGAGGTGTTATTGCATTGTCAGGAAAATTGCACAGTATAGCATTAAAATGATGAAGCATTTATGGGTGTTTTTAGAAGAGGTGAGCGAAAATACTGAAACATCGATATGGGGAGAAAAAGAATCAAGATTTTTTCTTCCCCTAAGTTTAGGTCATGGTTTATCGATCTTTTGATATTTGGCACAGCTCTGACACAGTATCAATTTCAATTTCAATTTCAATTTATTTTGTAGCGCCCAAAATCGCAACAACAGTTGCCTCTAAGGGCGTTCCAAGATATGGATGAGTAAAACATACACACAGACACATCAAAACAGGAAAAAACAACATTCATGTAAAGCAGCAAATGAAACATGGTCCAGTCATCCCCTGTCCTTAGACCCTCCTTCTCAGCAAGGAAAAACTCCAAAAAACCCAGGGTCCTGGGAAAAAGAAGAAACCTCGGGGAGAACTACAGTGAAGGAGAGATCCACTCCCATGGACGGACAGGCTATAGATGTCCAGGCCCGTGGGCCAGTTCGATATGGCCACAGCTACCCAGGTGGAGAAGGAGCCGGGCGAGGAGGGGAGGCCGGGCGAAGAGGAGGAGCCGGGCGAGGAGGAGGAGCTGGGCGAGGAAGAGGAGCCGATCAGTATCATGAGCTGCTGTATCGATATATCGAGTGTTTTTTAGGGATGGGAAGAGACACAATTTCCATAAGACGAGATGAAAAACCAGAACGAGTCCACGAGAGCGAGACAAGACGAGATTTTAACATAATTTTTAATATGTACATTTTATTATTCATTTTCCAATTTTCGCCTTGCAGTTTTGTGTTTTCTTGATTTCATATTTTTATTTCCATTCTAGCTCTGTTTTTTGAACTGTTAAAGATGTAACGCACCAACACATGACCATTTTTTGTCCAATCCAAATGTAAATGTCACAAGATAAGTTCTGTCATGTGCGCACGATCTTGTGGCAGTTTTGTGTCATGAGATCTTGTCTCAGCCCTGCTATATTTGTATATTTTACCAAATCATTTTGTGACAGCTACAGTTTTGTTGCTGGAAACACCAAAATATGACACGTAATCATTGATAAATCACAATATAACATCCTTTAGTATTGGGGTATGTTGATTTGTTTCTGATATATTGTGATTGTGATTTTGACATCATGATCCACGGGGTCATAGATCATCTGGAGGAGGAAGACCAGACTCAGAACTCAACCAGGTTTTCAGTCTGCACCTCGGACTTGCACTTCTGTCATCTTATCTTAGAATAATGTGGGCTCTTTTCCATCTCCACAACAAATGTGTTTACTGCACTTTTCCTTTGTCTGTGGAAAACGAGCTCTATACTTTTTAACTGTGACGTTATTTTCAAATTCCCATCTGGATATTTGTGTTCTAAGTGTTTTTGAACTCACGCATGTTTGTAAAGCACCAGCACGTGACCCTTTTTTGTCAAATCCAAACGTAAACATTTCACAAGATCATTTTCTTTTTATCATTTATCTTAGCGTGCGAGATCTTTGCCCAGTATTTTTTGGATATTTTACCAAATTATTTTAGCTTTGTTGCTGGAAACTTGTTTTTGCGACACAGCTGACACTTTCACTGTTTTGTAGCTGCAGTTCGCTCACAATTCTGTATTTTTGAGCAGTAAATAACAGAACTGAATACCTACAGTCACATCTCCATAGAGACAAACAGGAAGCATCCTCCACCAGAAAAGTTACAGAATGGAGCTTTAAGTTAAAACCAAAATGTACCCTCCTGATTTGACCAAAGGTTAAAATAATTAGGGCAAAATAAGGAAGGTTATTTTTTAGTCCGTGGTTTCGTTGCCGGGTAAATTAATAAAGTACACTTGTTTATTCTGGTCAGGTTTGTTTTTGAAGGAGAACAGCCGTGATGGAGGGATACAGGGAGGGATGGAGGGAGAGGGGGATCACGCCGGGGGGTCGTTGACTCTCATTAAAGCTCCCTTCAGCAGCGACTGACTGCTCAAAGATGGATGGATACACCTGTTTAGAAAGACAGGAGGAGAGAAAGAGAAAGAGAGAGAGGAGGAAATGGTGTGAAGAGAATGAAGGGAGAGAAAGGAGAGAGGGAAAAGGAGGACAGAGAAGGGGAGAGGGAGAGAGGGAAAAGGAGGACAGAGAAGGGGAGAGGGAGAGAGGGAAAAGGAGGACAGAAGGGGAGAGGGAAAAGGAGGACAGAGAAGGGGAGAGGGAGAGAGGGAAAAGGAGGAGAGGGAGAAATGAGGGATGGTGTGAAGAGAGAGTATGAAGAAGAGACAAAGACTACTACTCACTGTTGTTACTACTACTACAACAACTACTACTACTGCTACTACTACTTCTGCTAATACTACTACTACTACTGCTACTACTACTTCTGCTACTACTACTACTACTACTACTACTACTACTATAACATCTACTACTCTTCTTCCTCGTCCTCGTCGCTCTCACAGTTTTCCTCCATATTCCGGCTCATACTTCCACACATATTTATTCCGTGTACTTCCTGTTCCTGTGGTTTAAACTAACCCTAATCACCTGTAATTGTTTTTAATGCAGAACACCTGTGCCGAGCGCCGCGGCCAATCACAGCGCAGCGTTCAGCCCAACGAGGAAGTGTCCTGCTGAGAAAAACCGGAGGAGAAGCGACACCTGTGACACACAAACGGCTTCAACTCACCGTTTCACTCGGGTTTAGGTAAAAATGCTTCACTTTTCTAGTAGAACATCTGTCAAACGCTTTTCTCCATGGAGATTATTATTATTGCTTCGCCTGGAATGTTTTGCACTACAGCCTTAAACCTGTCTATCGTCATGGAGACCAAACCAGACCAAGTTCCAGGTCAGATCTGTGGAGAGGCGACCCCGCTCACAGTCAGAACTCCTGTTTTTCTGGGGATTTTTGAGCAATAAAACCACCTGCAATAGTAAAGCTGTTTAATGTCACACTGTGGAACATTCTAGACAAAGCAGTCCTGTCCTGGCTTAGTCCTGGTAGTTCTGGTATAGTCCTGGTTTGGTCTTGGTTTGGTCCTGGTATAGTCCTGGTTTGGTCTTGGTTTGGTCCTGGTATAGTCCTGGTTTGGTCTTGGTTTGGTCCTGGTATAGTCCTGGTTTGGTCTTGGTTTGGTCCTGGTATAGTCCTGGTTTGGTCTTGGTCTGGTTCTCTTATCGTCCTGGTCGGGTCCAGGTTTAGTACTTGTTTAGTCCTGATTTAGTCCTGGTCTATCTCTGGTATAGTCAGTTCAGTCCCTCCTTTAGTCCCTCCTTTAGTCCCTAGTTTAGTCCCTAGTTGAGTTTTGGTTTAGTCCCTGGATTGGTCCTGGTTTTGTACTACTTTGGTTTTAACAGTTGGTTTTTCTTGGCATTTTTGAGCTATAACACCACCTCGGGGTGTGCAAAAATATCAAAATATTGATATATCATATCGTTTAGTGTGATGATACAGTATCGATATCGTGGGCTGCTGTATCGATATATCACCAAGAGTATTTTTTGGTGTATTTTACTAAATAATTTTGTTACAGCTACAGTTTTGTTGCTTGTTCAGAGGAAGGAAACTCGTTCAGGCGACACATTTGATATTTTCACTCTTAAATGTGTGTGTTTTATATTCTCTTTGCACAAGAAGTGGTTTAACAAAGACTTTTAGTGTCTCAGCCGCAATTTAGCAGCAGGCGACGGACCCCCTACCAAAAAATTACATCGTGTATTTTTAGCTACACTTTAGAAACACTGTGTAACTGCTTTACCTGGACTGTAGGAAAAAACACATGTCAAACTCCATGGAGACAGAAAGACAGACACGAGCAAACTAGTACTACTCTATTACTACTACTGCCACTATTACTCTTACTACTACTGTTACTACTAATACTACCAGCTGCACTTCACCTTTACTACTGCTACTACTACTACTACTATTTCTACTGCTACTTTTACTACTGCTGCTGCTGCTACTACTACTGTCACTATCAATACTACTTTTACTGCAGTGTTTTTGTCGTTTATGTAACTGGTTCATTTGTGTATCTCTGTGTAGAACTTGAATAATAAGGCAGAGTTCATTTATTGACACTTTCAGCTCCCTGGGGGTGTGACGCTAACTCTAAGCACTACTCTGTTTAATGTGTGACTCTATCCACACGTCCAAACCTCAAAGCGCTGAATGTGAAGTGGTCGTTCTCACCTTTTAGTTCAGCACAGATTGGAGTTTACGCCAGAAATCCTCTCCAGCTTTGCTCTGGTTCAAAGCGTCGAGCTGCGGTAAACATGGAAATACTCATTATTATTCCGAAAAGCCCGAGTCTGGAGCCAGTGCTGTTAACAAGGATCCTCCGAGGAATAACTCATGTGCATTAATGTGAGATGGACTTATCGGTGTAACTGCTGCGTTTGTGTATCTGTGTGTGGAAAGTGAATCCTGTAATCTGAAGGATGTTTTCTAAGGATTACAGCAGAGAAACGTGTACGGCATTAGGGTTGGGCGGAGTCCAAATGTTGATACCGTTAAACCTTCTTACCATTTTACTGGGATATATGGTATTGTTTTGTACCTAAACCCTTCAGAAACAGAATCACTGTATCGGCGCTTATACTGTATGCAAATGAGCCATGCGGTTTGAAGTTTGGTTTGTGTAAAACGTAAACAAATGTGCCAAAGCTGCATTAAACACATTATTACTCAAAGTCTAGAATGAGCGGAGGAAATGCAGAGCGGTGGAGAGGACCAATCACAGCCCTTATCGTCTGCGTCGTTTTGAGGCGTCGTTAGAAAGTTTGGGAGGTGCAGGTCGGTCGAGACAAACACGTTTTGATGCAGATCCATAAATCGGGCTTTACCGTCTTCCCCGTGAAAGTCTGACTTCGCCCTCGAGCGGGAACTTTCTCCTCTTCAGCCTCGTCTCCTCTCGACTCTCGGCTTCAATAAAACGTCTCCATCACAAACTTTTGGGCTCAGCGTCGCACAGGAAGCGTCAGTCAGATTTTTTTCTTCTTCCTCGCTGCGTGTGGATGGAAATCTCCGAGCGGAACCACGTTTGGAGAGGAGAGAGAGCGGAGGGAGAAAGTCCTGCTGTGGTTTTAGGTCCTGATGCAGATTTTTATAATGACGGTGATGAAACTGTTACTGCTGATACTTTGTGGTATGGAATTTGAATAATAAGGTAGAACGCAAACTCTGTTTCACTTCTAAGGAATAGACTCGATGCTCAGTACTGATTCTGATACCACAAAGTTCATAAAAAACCCACTTTCTTTAGACAACAGAATGTGATTTTCCACATTAAATGATCGTACTTTTTTAAACTCTGTGTCCTCCTCTGTACCGTGTACTCTGTGTCCTCCTCTGTACCGTATACTCTGTGTCCTCCTCTGTACCGTGTACTCTGTGTCCTCCTCTGTACCGTGTACTCTGTGTCCTCCTCTGTACCGTGTACTCTGTGTCCTCCTCTGTACCGTATACTCTGTGTCCTCCTCTGTACCGTATACTCTGTGTTCTCCTCTGTACCGTGTACTCTGTGTCCTCCTCTGTACCGTGTACTCTGTGTCCTCCTCTGTACCGTGTACTCTGTGTCCTCCTCTGTACCGTATACTCTGTGTCCTCCTCTGTACCGTATACTCTGTGTCCTCCTCTGTACCGTATACTCTGTGTCCTCCTCTGTACCGTATACTCTGTGTCCTCCTCTGTACCGTATACTCTGTGTCCTCCTCTGTACCGTATAGTCTGTGTCCTCCTCTGTACCGTATACTCTGTGTCCTCCTCTGTACCGTATACTCTGTGTCCTCCTCTGTACCGTATACTCTGTGTCCTCCTCTGTACCATATAGTCTGTGTCCTCCTCTGTACCGTATACTCTGTGTCCTCCTCTGTACCGTATACTCTGTGTCCTCCTCTGTACCGTATACTCTGTGTCCTCCTCTGTACCGTATACTCTGTGTCCTCCTCTGTACCGTATACACTCTGTCCTCCTCTGTACCGTATCTTTTCTATCCTCCTCTGTAATTATTAACAGCTCTAAACTGTTTCTCGTTCTATTATTTCCGCATATGTTTTGTTCCCCGTAGACTCTTCCCGTTATAAACTCACATTCACCCACACACTGGACAAAAATACCAGGCACCATCTGTTGTTTTATTTTGTTTATTTACTGGACGATGACGACAGTTTTGGCGTGAAAAATACAGGACGCCGATTTTACACAGGCACACAGACACCCCTACAGAGGACACGTAAGACACAGAGGCATAAATACGTTAGAGTTCACATACAAAAGCTGCAGGCGCCGAAAACTATAAAACTATCTGCAAAATGTGTGAGCGGAGACGTTTCAGAGACGCCATCTTGGTAAGGTCCATGGACAGAGGTCACTAGAGGCTTTAGAGGTCGAGTTTGTCCGTGAAAAAGATTTCTTAGACAAGTTTGCAAAGAGTGACACGGAAAAAGTTGAAATACATGTCTGCAACGTGCTTATCTCCATGGTGAAGATTTTTATTTTTATTTTTTTTCGATACAGAATTCTGCAAAAAGGCATAAGGGTCAATGACGTATAAGGATTTTCAACAGGCAAATTCTAAAATATAAAAAAATATTACTTTCTATTAAACTTTTTCAAATATTTCCAGTTTCAGGTACATATATCTATGTTTGACATTTATATGAAGCATTTTTCGTGTAAAATGTCATGTGGTACGAGTGGGAATAACCTTAAAATAGTTTCATTTTCTAACACATGGTTGGGATATTAATCTAGAGTAATATGAAGTGTACAGAAACAAACTGTTGTGTTTCTTTAGATTTTTGATGCATATTGATCTTTTCTTTTGCTCCAATATGACAGTCGCCTGCTTGTGTTTAATGAACAAACTACTGGCCTGGAAAATGCATCAAATGAAGAAAAATGCCTAAAGAACCATTCACCCAAGTCGACTTTGTCTATTATTAAACTCCAGCCATAGAATTCCTGCTGTTATTAGTCGCGCCACATGGTATTTGAACACTTTAAGGACAGAAAACATGCAAAATAACTCAGGATTTCTGAAAAAAATGATTTGGCTCCATGGAGGTCAGAGGTGCTACAGAAATGTGCTGAATTATTCTGAAATTTGAACCTTTTTAACTGAGGAAACTGCCACTGGACAGCGTCATGTCATTGACCAATAAACACTTAAATCTATCAGAAAATGATTTAAAAGTTGTGAAATAATCTGTCCGTGCAGCAAGATCATTTTACTCGACAAGTTCTCTAAAATAAACTTCCTCTAGACGAGAACGAAGCGTCTCAGAACTTGTAAGTCGATAATAAATCTGAAAACAAGACGAGTAACCTCATAAGCTTTAAAACCTTGGTCAGATCAGAGAAAGTTACAGTTTAAGCCGGATGGATTTTCAGTGGATGGATAGCGCTGATATATCCATGGAGACAAGCAGGTGGCGGGCCCTTCACCAGAAAAGTTACACAATGCACTTTTTTTCATTTACATAAGTACTGATTCCAACTCAAACTATTTTGCTCATTATTAAAGCTCCTGTATTACACAAAATGGATCCTTGAGAGCTTTCAGTCACGTACTAATGTTATTTCCTCCTCAAAAACAGACCTGGAATTTGTTTATTATTAGTGTGTTTGCATTTCCAAAGCTCAAAATGCTCTGTTGCACATTGTGATGTCATGAAGCGGTAGTTTTCAACAGTTTTAACAGCTCGTTTTTACCTTTAGTGCAGTCGAGATTGGAAATTCTAGGGCTGAAATTGTCAAAATGATTCTAGAGAAGGTGTATGGAGTTTAAAAACACAGTAAATCTGCAGGTTTTGTGAGTTAAACATGTGCAAATGAAACAAAACACAACTCCAGATCTGTTTGTGATGAGGAAACGACATTAGAACATTTTAGAATATAACATTTTACCCAGTCTGTCTCTCAAAACATTAATACAATTTGAATATAGGCACCACAGTTTGAGCTTCCCCCAATAAAAAAGACATTATTTTGTACAACAGTAAGGCAATGGAAGAATTCTGAAGACGACACAGCACATTTATAATATTGTTAGCGCTTCTTGCAAGGCGCACGCTCGCTTAAGGCCCAAACAAAACGTACACACCGGCGCCTTAAGCCAACTATCCCCCGACGCATGATGGTCCTTCGTCATATATTTTGCAAAACGTTCGTCGGTTTCATCTCCGAGCTACCAGACGGTGATAAAATATTGACTCGTGGAGAGGCTGTAGAGTTGGAGGAGAAAATATAAGAAAATGAAGGTTTAAGGGCAGAAATAATGAGCTATTAGCGAATGTTAAATCTCTGTTTTGCACAAGTGCGGTGGTTTTAATAGTGCTGGTTTATGGGCTTTGAAGAAGAATGGCTTAAAGGGGCGAGCAGGGTTTTTATGTGAAGAAAAGTGGAATAAATAAGGACTAGACTATGAGCTGTAGCAATGGACCATATCTGAAATTAGAACATGTTGGTCCAAAGAGTTTACTGCAAAAACGTGCACAGTTTGCAGGAAAATAAAGTTGTGAATGAGTTTGTGTTACATTTTAATTGACTCAATTGGTAAAAGTTAGTTCGAAAAAAATGTATATTGGCCGATCTCTTTGGTCTACTTCAAGATCAGATGAAATTGTTTTGAAAATTAAAGCCGCACTGCATAACTTTTATGGAGGAGAGTCTGTCATCTGCTTTTCTCCATGGAGATGTTTTAGTCAAACCCGGAAGACGTTTGGAAACCTGCAATGACGACTTCCTTTGGGCTCTGTTCGCGCCAAAAAGTCTGACAAAACCTTGGAAAACATAGAAAAAGTACCCGTTTTCCTCATCTCCATGTCATTGTAGATTAGGATTAGGTTTGGGCGGTATCCAAATTTTGATCCCGTTAAACCTTCTCAGCATTTTTTCAGCATACGATTTTACTGTGACTAATTCAGAATTATTTTGTAGCTGCACCTAAACCCTTCAGAAACAGAGTCACAGCTTTATATTTGAAGATGAGGCACAAGTTCTGATCAGACCAAACTTCTCCAGCGCGTATCTCCATTTAATGATCTGGGACACGCCGAGACAAGAAAAGCGCAGAAGAGGCAGATTCAGAATAAAAAGTAAAAGGCGACAGTCCAGGACGTGTGATATTTCCCACTGCAGCATGTCGTATGTCTCTGTCCTCTGTGAAAGTCTGACTTCGCCCTCGAGCGGGAACTTTCTTCAGCGCCTCGTCCCCTCTCGACTCTCGGCTTCAGTAAAACGTCTCCATCACAATCTTTTCCTCTCAACGTCACACACGAAGCGTCAGTCAGGTTCTTTTCTTCTTCCTCTGCGCTGCGTGTGGATGGAAATCTGCTGTGGTTTTAGCTCCTTATGCAGATTTTTTAAATGATTGTAATGAAACTGATGCCGCTGATACTTTTTGATACCGCGGGAAACCGGATTATCGCTCAACCCTGTTTACCGCTGATCACATTTACTGCAGCGGGTTTGAGCAGTCGGTCAATGAGCCCAGTGTCGGTAACTACGCCGGAAGTCGTCATCGCATGTTTCCAAACGTCTTCCTGGTTTGGGACGTGAGCGTGAAAAGAGCCCATTGATTTTGGTAGTTTTCAGATTCCAGATTATGTTGATGTCTTACACTCAGACGGCGAGTACGAGACAGTTTTTCCTTTCGCGACGTCGCGCTGGGGGTGCTCTACATGTATCTCTAATGGTTTAGGAGTTACCATGGTGACACGATGCACACATGAGCAAACTCAAGGTCGTCTGAAAACATAAGGAAAAAGTATCAAATGGATTTAAAGAGCACATTTTCAGGAGCCTGTGACCAGTCTCTCTCTGGTCAGATTGTGTTAAAATAAAGCTCAGATTGCGTCTACCTTGAGTAACAGAGCTTTAGACAGACAGAATAGTGCCTTCAGTTAGCATCAGACCCCCCGGAAATGTTGATGAGCTGCAAAGTATCAGTTCATTGCAGCTTTGCCATGAAATTTCCAAAAGGTAAATTCACAAATGTTGAACCTGATCATTTCTGTCAGTGACTAGAGCCAAAAACTCCCTGTATTACAACACAAATCTGCATTTTAACGATATTTAATCTGCATTAAATATGATTCTGACGACCAATGTGACACCACCAGGGCAAGGTACAGGTCAGATCTGTGGAGAGGCGACCCTGCTCAGTCAGAATACATGTTTTACCTTTAGGAACTTTTGATGAATAAAAAAATAATAATAAACAAATACAAGCGTGATCATTTTAATGCTGCAATGTGTAAAAATCCAGGCAAATCGAGCACATCTCCATGGAGACAAGCAGAAAAGTTACACAGCGCAGCCTTTAAATCGCGCCCGTATTATGCTAAACTTTATTTTCCACGGCCTTGAAGGAGAATATCTAAGTTGAGGTTCATAGATGCTTTAAATCCAGAAGCTGATGAAATAAACGGCGTCTGTTTGGAAGTCTGACGTAATTATTTAAATGTGGAGAAGGTGAAAGACTTTAACATTAGCAGAACGCGCAGAACGCAGAGTTTTGCTTCTGCTGCAGCCGAGTGACGCAACCGCGCACAGCTCACATTCACTTTGGAGACCTGAGGATATTTTCACTTTAACACATAAAAATTATTTATTGTTCAGTTTAAGACGGTGACTCATTGGGTATAAACAGGTCACAACATGGATTTTATAACGAGTTTTAGTTTAATTTGCTGTTTTATTGTTTGTCTTAAACTCAAACCGGTCTGGCAGTCTGGCTTTAAAGTATTATGTGAAACCAACTTTTTTAAGCTTTCTGCCCTCATGCCTAGAATATTGCTCCCTTAAGAGTGTCTGTGTCATCTATGCATGTTTGAGTAATCTAGTGATCTCTCCTGGGCCCTATTTGAACTCTGTGTTGTGCTACGGCTCTGAAGGGGGCGAGACTTAGTAAAGAGAGGGGAGACTCAGAACGTCAAAAAATGAAAGTGAAACTGATAAACGAATGCGTTGTTTTGGGTGAATATAGCACTGGGTTCCCACTGTCATGGAAATCCTGGAAAAGTCATGGAATTTGAAAATGTCTTTTTCCAGGCCTGGACAAGGAGAAGTCCTGTAATCTTAGTGTCTCTTTCAGGCAACTACAGCGTTCTGTTAAGTTCTTATTAGGGATGTTCCGATCCGATATTCAGTATCTTCTCCCGATCCGGCTCTTTTATGAGTATCAGACAGTGTTGGATTCATTCACGTGATCGGACTGATCCAGTTTCACATGTTTTTGCAGCATCGACGCACTTTACGACAGCTGTAAATCAAAACGCCGCCATGTCGCTGTGTGGGATTTTTCACTACAACGAAACCAGAGTCAAACAGCGACGCAATCGCTGCAAACAAACAGTTTCTTCTGGAGGAACCAGCAGAGCCACTTTAACACCACCAATTTGATTCACTTACAAAAGAATCATCCGGACGAGTTTGAGATTTACAAGCGCAAAACGGCAAAGCCACAGCAGCAAACTCTGGAGGAGGCGTTTCACAGAGGATAAGGTCGGTCAGGCTTTCGTCGTCTAATGGATTTTTTGGAGCTAAGGTACGAACTTCCTTCACGGCACGATATTACAGAGACGGTGCTACCGGAGCTAGAACAAAAAAGGTATTGAATCGGTATTAGATCGGATCGGAAAGAGCACTCATAAAAAAATCGGATCGGAAGCCAAAAAACCTTGATCTTGAGGCTGTTGTGATTATTTCTGAACGTCTGCACAGTCGCTCCAGCAGGACAAACACAATAAGGTGTTTTGTTTAAAAGAGACGACAATAAACGCACTGACAGGATTTAGAATGTTAAAAACTATAAACCAAACCATAAGGTGAGTGGAAAGGGTTCACGTTTCAGATTTAGCTCTAAAAGTTTGAGAAATTCTACACATGCAGGTGCTGTAAAGTTGTGGAAATTTCACTTTAGGTCATGAAAAAGTCACCGAAAAGTTTCACGACAATAAAAGTTACCATGGTGATCTAATACCCCAAAGAGCTAAAAGATCCCTCTTTAAACTCCTCCATCTTGCATTTCTTCACTTATAGGTGTTTCTTTTACTGCAAATCCACTGAGACTGAGCAGTAAATGGGAGCAGACGTGCCTCTGTTTGTGACCAAGGGAATCCAGATAACTCTTTTACAGTGCCATAGGCTGCGGGGACTCGATGAGACCTCCAGTCGTGAAGAGAGGTTTGGCTTTTTCACCTCCCCAATGGAAAAACCTCAGATTATCCAACATTCGCTTTCAATAATGAGAAAAAAAACTGTTAAAATGATAAAATCCATTCTTGAGTGCAAATAAAAATATTAGCTGTTGATATAATAGTAAACTAACTAGAATTTACTTTTTGTTTTCGCCAAAAAAAATAGACCCAAATAAAATCTTTTCCATTTCGGTTGTGTTTTTTGCACATAAAAACATGCGTCCTTATTGTGAGCTTGCATCTCCACAAACCTGACTCTTATTTGACCTAAATCAGGGTTTCCAAAATGCTGTTCCTTTCTTTACTCTTAATGTTTCGTACTATTAACTTATTTTATACCACCTCCAGAAAGTTCCTTACTGTAGCTTTATTTTTTCATTCAGAACCAAAATGTTCAAATACTAAAGCACCAAATTAACACTTTAACACCAAATGAATTAGATGAGGTGTAGCTTAAAGACGCACTGTGTAACTTTTCTGGTGGAGGGTCCGCCATCTGTTTGTCTCCATGGTGATGCTATTGCTTTGCCTGGAATGTTCCACAGTATGGCATTGAGCAAATATGTCTTGTATTTAATCAGTAAAGTGTTTTTATTTCAAAACTTCCACAAAAATATGCATTACTGCTGAGAATAGGCCCGCTTCTCCACAGATCTGACCTGTAACTTGGCCTGGACATAAGCAGGTGGTGGAACCTCTACCAGAAAAGTCACACAGTGCACATTTAAGCTTAAGTTTAAGCTTAAGTTTTTAAAATATGGTTTCAATTTTTCCACATTTATCCGCTTCTCTGTGAGCCTTAACTCCAGCCAAAGCGGCTCGAGATGAAAACTGTGACACTCAAACTCCACAAAGACGATTCCTGCTCCGGTTTTGCACATAAAAGGAGCTCACGGACCAACGAGTCACAAGATTAAAATTCCTGGGAGTTAAAACGGCCTGTATTTTAATCCTGTTACATCATTCTGCTCAAAGTAAAAAATAATAATATGCTAAATAGACTTTTGCTTTCCTCCTTCCATGTTATAGTGTCGTTATATTCTTTATTAGAAATAGCTGTGTTTTGTTTCATTTATTTTAACCTACACTATATTTTTTGGACTATAAGGCGCAATATCAATGAACGGGTCTATTTTCTTCCATAAAGTGCACCGGATTATAAGACGCATTAAGTGAGACTGATCCCTGAGCTCAGGCATCAGTGTTTCCTCTCTGTCCCGGTGTCGTCCATCGCTCCCACACAGCTGCAGTTTGACTCTGAACGATCTGTTAACGCCGATATGTAACGGTTACAGTTCTTTGGTTAATCCACCCGCAATGATCACACTGAATTAGTTTGCTTCACTTGGGCGTGTGAGTCACATGTCTCTGAACAGGGTCATTTTGGGCTCCTTAAACACACCGTAATGTGATTTTAAAGCACAGTACGGATTACAGGGTTCCCGCAGACATGGAAATCCTGGAAAAGTCACGCAACTCCAGCGTTCTGTTAAGTTCTCATGAGGCTGTTCTGATTATTTCTGAACGTCTGCACAGCCGCTCCAGCAGGACAACACATAATAAGGTGTTTAGTTTAAAAGAGACACAATAAGTGCACTGACAGGATTTAGAATGTTACAGAAGTATAAACCAAACTATAATGTGAGTGGAAAGGGTTCACGTTTAATATTTAGCCCTAAAAGTCTGGAAAATTTTACACATGTAGGTGCTGTAAAGTCTTGGAAAACTCACTTTAGGTCAGGAAAAAGTCACAGAAAAGTTTTGTAGTTTTGTCAGTGAAAAAGAAAGGGACCCCTGGTATTACCCCCCGAGGCTCCTGACTACAGTAGCTCCGACAATCCATCAGGCGGTGCGGCTTCGTGGATTACCGAAGTCGTGCTAAAACATTTTGACAGATTTTTGGGCGCCGTGTAGCACATAAAATCGGTTCGAGGTCAGAAAGCACAACCAGGATTAACACACAAGTCGTTTTTGGAGAAAATTAAAGGATTTTAAGTGCGCCTTATAGTCTGAAAAATAATTAAAGGTGCATCTTATGATTGTATCCATGGAAATGTTGTTGCCCTGGCTGGAATGTCCCACAGTTTGGCATTAAACGTACCTATCTTGCCTCTATTTAATCGTAAAATGTGTTTTTTAATATTATGGCTCAAAAATTTCTTGGAAAAAACATGCATTCTTACTGTGAGCGGGCTCTCCTCTCCACAGACCTGACCTGTCACTTGCATGCTTGCCTCCATGGTGACAGATATGTTTCATGGAAAATTCCAGACAAAGCATTAATATCTCCATGGAGACAAGCAGATAGTGTGTCTGTAAAGTTATACGGTGCTTCTTTAAACCACTGATGCCCAGTTCTGAGTTCTGAGTTGTGAGTTGTAAATGAGCAGTTTATATTTGAGATTATAGAAGTAAACATTATTTTCTCTTTGTGTTTTAAAGGAGCGCCTCACCCGTTCTCCGGCGTCTTCATGGAACAGGCAAGTGCCAAATCTTTTCTTTTAACCATATTTCAGATAATAATTTAAGATTATAACACAATATATGCAGTTATAAAGACAAGACTGGTTTAAAAAGATAAAATAAAACCATTAAAAAGACTGTCAAACATTCAAAACAGAAATGAGCTTTTGAATGGTCCTCGGAAGTCCTCAAAATGGCGTCCATAACATAGATCTATCATATAAAACCAATATCATTTTCAAACATTCAATTCTTTTCCCCCCCATAATGCGTTTAAAGCCGGACGTCCACTGCACGATTTTGTCCATCTGCGAAGAAAAGTTTGTGAAAGTAAAAATTGGACCGTTCAAAACTAAATATATAACTTCTTTTACCTGAAATAAGTCATAGTTTGGTGCTTTTGATTCTGTAAAAGTTTTAAAAGTCTCTTAAAAGTCTTAGTTTTACGTGTAATCAGCCCAAAGAGCATGCGTCTCTCTGATTGGTTAATGCGCCTGTCAATCACTCCCTCTGACATCAGGTAGACACGACACAGCTCCAGATCCACGCTCTATCTTTCTAAACTTTTTCAAAGCGTGTGGTTCTGGCTGCGCAGATAAAAAAGTCACCAAGACCCAGAGTGAAACCGGGACAAAGATCAAAAAATGGTTTCAGAGGCAGGGGAAGGTTGAGAAACGCTGTTTCACGTCGCGTTGTGGGACTTTCCAACAACTCTATAAGACGAAAACAAATCCTGCAGTGGACCCCGGGCTTTAGCGAGCACCAAGAACAAGAAGCAAAGATATAATAAACCCTGATATGATGTTTACAATGACATTCACCGATAAAACTTATGACACATTTACCCTGAAAACCTTTGACTCAAAACAAGGACTCCCTAAGAACTCGGCATTTCGTCTTAAGAATCTATTCTAACCATGGCAACCCACTTTGAAACAGTGTTTTCCTATTCACCTTTTGACACGACAAAGCAAATTTACCTACAATTGTACCAGTTTTACTTTTATTTTCTGTTGATGCGTCAGAGGCACCGTTTTCCCCCATAACTACTTTACATTCGTGGTTCATTTTTGTCAATACAATCAAGCTTTAGGAGCTTTAGGAACAGGTAAGTTTAGGGTTTTGGGACAGTTTTGCTAAAGAAAATCTATAAAAAATAAATAAGGGTATTTAGTTAACTGCATTTAACAGATCACAAAAACACTGTCCATGTTTCTGAACCTTAAAATTTGCTGTAATTACGTCCGATTTGCTGATGATGGACTTAACTCGCTCTCTAAGTGGAAAACAGCCGCGAATTAACTTTGATTCACGTGGAACGCTCCCGCTCTTTCACGAAATGCCAAGAATTTCGTCCCAAATGAGTCTGACAACTTCCTGCTTCCTGCCTCGTTTTCTTCTGATTAGCTGATGCAGTTCGTTTGTAGATGCTACATCTCTACATGGGTCTATCATAATAACAACAATATTGTCCAAAACAAATATAATATAATATGTGTTTGTACCCGTCCCAAGCATGGATAAGTGGAGTGGAAGGGCATCCGATGGAAAAACAATGGCTAATCAATATGCAAAGCAGTTTATAGTTGATCCCAGTTACTAGAGTTGTGTCCTGTTGTTGTGTCCTTAGCCAAGACACTTCTCCCACTTGTCCCGCATGAGAGGAATATGTTTGTTTGATAATAGATGAATGCAGTTTGGAGGCCACGTGTTTGTTACTTTGCCCCAGGACAGATTTGCAACACCGCGAATAAATAATTAAATTTAAATATTACACAATTATTTTAAAATTCCACAATCTTTTTTTTTTCTTTTCGTTTCCTTATGTTTTTTTTAGCAAAGGCAACTTGACTTTCTGCATTTTTTTTTTCTGTGACCGCTTGTCTCCATGGAGATTTTATCGAATGGTCTAGAATGTTCCACAATATGACATTAATCCTTCTAGACCTAGGGGCGATTTTAGTATATTTGTCCTTGTCTTTTTTTGTAAATTTTTCTATAAAACTCTGAACTCTGAACACCCTGAAACTGAAAATAAAATTCATACACACACAGCAAACATGGACATAAAAATACTTAATTGAGGACCAAAATGTCAAGTCACTAAATAAACTAAAAATATCCTTATTGCCCCAAAACAAAACAAAAAAGTGTTATCGCCCCGTTACTTTACTGGTGCCAGATTTATACATTTGGACTGAAATAAACCTTTCAAATAAAAATAGCAAAGGGATGCGCGATTACACAGACCAAGATTCTGCACTTCTGCAGAGATTCTGCACAGATTTTTTCAAACACGGACGCTCAGAGCAGACGATTATCTTGACTCACTTCACTCTTTGGCAAAGTTTGGATCAATCAGAATAGACGGAGCGCATGAGTTCCTACTGGACGCTCGTTTTTCTCTGCATCATCACACAGTGAGTGTATGACGTAGGATGATACCGGAAATATGTTCGGAAAGCCAGAACTCTCTACTTTTACAGTTGAAAAAGTAAGTTTCTATCGTTTATGGTTGGAAAGCTATGCACAGTTAGAAAAAACATTTTCCTCACGATACCGTCGGTCGAGAAGGGTTAAACTGACATTGAACTCTGTCTCCATGGCAGCAGTGACCAGACGGTTTTTCTAAGTTATTTTTGGAGTGTAATGCTAAACTATGGGACATTTCAAGTAAAGCAATAACATCTCCATGGTGACAAGCGGGTGGCAGAAAAGTTACATAGCAAACCTTTAACTCCCTCTAAATGATTACATATTACAATCTATGGTATTCCCTTCACCCCTATGAACTAACATCAAGGACCATGTTGTCCACCCTCCTGTGGGCTCACCACCTGCAGAGGGGTTCATAGGGGGGGTCAGGTGCTATGAGTATTGGGCAGCACGCTGCCCCCGCGACCCAGCCGGATTAAGCGGGAGAAGATGGATGGATGGATGGTATTTCCTTTGATGAAATAAACTTTTGTTTAGACTTTTGATTATTCTGTTTTCATTATTTGCACAGACGCTGCTTTTTAGCGCAAAGCATTAGCATTTAGCCATAGCGCGTAGCTTTAGCATGTAGCCACCGAGCTAACCGTCGTGTAGCTAATCTTGGACATTGACGTTGCCATGGAGGTTGCCGTGGACATGGCGGTGAAGCCGTCGTCGTGGTGATCTTTTTTTCGGTTGCAGATCCGATGGCTGCAGAGGCAGGAGAAGGTTGAGAAAAGCGCTTTCCGGAATCGCGTATTCATGAAGCAATAAATGACGGGGTTAACGCAAGCTGAGGTATAAGACAACAGGTGGATGAAGGAAATGGGCGCTCCGGATAAAGCTTTCATGATGGTTTTTGGGTCAAACGCCTTCCAAGTGTTGACGATGTACAGAGGCATCCAGCAAATGAAGAACAGAGCCACGATCACCATTAGCATGCGCACCACGCGGCGTTTAGCCTGTAGCTTAGCCTCGGAGGTGTTGCTACGTGCGCGCTCGGTCTTTCCCGCGCTGGCGGCGGAGAGGGTGGGCATCTCCACCGAGGACGGGGTCTTCTTCTGGATGTAGCAGCCGTCGTCGTCGTCTGAAATCATGGGGCGGGCTGCACCGTTCTGCTGGCCTGCAGGGGGAGACAAAGACACGGGATTAAACTATGAAGAAATGTTTACACGCCAACCAGGCATGTTCTGCAAGAGAAAGAAGTTACTGGATAAAAGGCAAAGGGAGAAATTCGTCAACTGGACAGAAGTTTATATATTTATTTTTACCCCCGTTGGTGTGAAACACAGAGCACCATACTGAGAACAAAATCAACAAAATCTCCAGTTTGACCCGGACAGGACAATGGTTTCCTTTGGCGTGACCTCTCTCTTCTTTTTTATCCCTACATCAGTAGCTGTTGAGGCATCGACGCAGAGACAACTACAGGATGCCGAGCTCGAAGAGAGAACCAAACTTTCACTAGACCAAATCTGCCAACTGCTGGAAATGTGTTTAAACACCACCGATTTCCAATTCAGTTCAGTTCTCCCCTATCATTACTAACTTTTAGACCAAAATAAACAGTGCAGTTAACAAACTGAATTTCTCCTTTTGCCCTGGATTCTGCCTGGACGACTGAGGGATTTTACACTTACTGAATAAAATAAATTCTGAAATGAATGCTCAAAATTAGGGGTGTAACGGTTCATGTATTCGTGCTAAACCGTTTTGATACGAGACGTTGGGTTCGGTGCAGGGCTGTGCACAAGTGAATTCATGCATTTGGGTTTACTTAAGTCGACAAGAGGCCGCTCTGAATAAAAAAGCCAATTTTGTCAAATAAGGTATCAAGTTTCGTTCAAGCTCCTCTGCACAACATGGCAGAAATATAATACTACATCCTTGACAATGAATGTCGTCATGCTTAGTTGAGTTAGAGCGCCTTGAATTAGCGCGAGTGTGGAGCGAGCCATCCAGGCGAGAGGAGCTGTAAAGTGCACAGCCGCCTGCACCTCACCTTGTGTATCACAGACACAAGGTGAGGGGCCTTTTGGGGGGAAAGAAGTGCCTCATTTTATCATTCAGACATTTTGTTCCTATACTGTCAAAACCGAGGTATGTACCAAACCGTGATTTTTGTGTACCGTTACACCCCTACTAAAAATAAATACTCATGGGTTTAATGCGATACTACAACAACTACCACGATTACTGCCACTACTAAATCAGTACACAGCTGTTATTAAACAACTTGTGCAAATAATTCCATTGTTTCTACAACTAATATTGGGACAAATATTGCTTTGCTGCTGATGTCATCAACATTCCCTGCTCTGTCTGAGGCCTGAGCTGATTTTAATAACTAATAATTACACATATTGGCCACATGCTGCTTTATAATCATATTTTCTCCCCTACAAAAAATTATAAATCATGCTTAAAGGCCCCGTACAGTTTTTCCCCCATGTATTTGAGTAAAATGTGTCTTGTCGCAGTGCAGATCTATTGTATAAACGTCAAAATAAGTCTGCTACATGCTGTCTGCGTCAAATTATACATCGTTTTACTGTCAGATAATCAGGATGTTAGCATGCTAGTTGTTGTTATCTTTACCGTGAGGGCAAACCTCCGCTCTGGTCTGTGAAAGTTGTGAAAAGCTCTTTTAAACTCGTTATCGTGAATAATTGGGACGCTCTGGACGCAGAAGGTCAGAGAGGAAGAACTCTGGACCACTGCAAACGGTTTGAGTCAGAAAGATTTAAAATGTGCTCAAAGTAAAGCCAATTACTGCATTATTTCCAGTCATTTTGTCTTTTCAAACTCAGGTTTAGCGCGCCGTGGAGCTAATTTGTTTGTTAGCCAACCCTGACTAATTCCTTTGTGTGCAATTAACATTTCTTCCACTAATCGATCTCCCCCTCTTTCTCTTTCTCTCCTTCCTCCTCTCTTCTCTTTCTTTCTCTCTCTGTTTCTAAACTCGTCTCTGATGAGTCACGCTTAAGGTTTATCGCCATGGAAACTGAGATAATTTGGTTCAAAAAAGTTTCACCTGTGTTTCCGTCTGATTCAGAGTTTAACGTCAATGAATACGCAAGTTGAAGGTGGAGAGAGAGAATAGCACGACAACTGTGTATATGTGGAGAACTGTTTAAAACACACATCTGGTCACCGTGAATCTCCCGGAGTTCAGACGGGCGTGATTGACGGGTGGATTAACCAATCAGGAACGTGCTTGGTCTGTCCATATCCAAAACAAATATGGCTGCTGACGAAGAAAAAAGAAACAAAAAAAAAATCACGGGGGACTGAAAAACTTGGAGGATTTCTGTAGAATCAGTGAGCGACCAGTGAGCTCCTTCGTTTCATGTACGTCACTGTGATGAAGAAATCTGATTGGACGATTGTTTTTGGTTCTGGCTTGAGGTGCGGTAGAGGGAGCAGGGACCAGACTGATATCCTTCTGTTAAAAAAATATAGCGAGATCATTCTATTTAGCAGAGGTGGGTTTTTTTTACCGTTCTAGCCAAAATGCTTACGTCACAAACCAGGAAGAGTTTTGGAAACATGCGACGAGAATTTCCAGTGTAGTTACCGACACTGGGCTCGCCAACTCACTGGATTTGGCGCCGTCGTCTCTTCTAATCGCATGTACCCAGTGCACTCGGAGTCATGCGTCAGTGGGGAACTGATGAAAACTGAGATACGGTTGGAACTGTTGATGAGCCGAACATAACGGAGCGCTTCAGTGACATGAAGAAAACTGGGACATTCTCTCATTTTTCCTACATTTTGTCAGACTTGATACCGTAAACTGAGCCTGCCGGAAGTTGTCATCGTATGTTTCCAAACGTCTTCTTGGTTTGTGACGTGAATGTGAAATCGTGGAACCACATGACTGTCTCCACGATTTCAGATGATACTCAGGAATAGACTCGATACTCAGTACAGACTCCGATGCCGTGGTGATGATGAAGATGATGAAAAACACTCTTCACAAACACTTCTTCACAATAGAATGTGATTTTCCACATTAAATGAGAGAACTTTCTTTTCTATTTCCATGTGGTCTAAACCAGGTCTAAACCAGGATTAAACCAGGTCTAAACCAGGTCTAAACCAGGACTAAACCAGGACTAAACCAGGGCTAAACGAGAACTAAACCAGGACTAAAACAGGACTAAACCAGGTTTAAACCAGGACTAAACCAGGTTTAAACCAGGACTAAACTAAGACTAAACCAGGTCTAAACCAGGTTTAAACCAGGGCTTAACCCGGGCCAAACCAGGACTAAACCAGGTCTAAACCAGGACTTAACCAGGGCTAAACCAGGGCTAAACTAAGTCTAAACCAGGACTAAACCAGGTCTAAACCAAGTCTAAACCAGGTCTAAACCAGGTCTAAACCAAGTCTAAACCAGGACTAAACCAGGGCTAAACTAAGTCTAAACCAGGACTAAACCAGGTCTAAACCAAGTCTAAACCAGGACTAAACCAGGGCTAAACTAAGTCTAAACCAGGACTAAACCAGGTCTAAACCAAGTCTAAACCAGGTCTAAACCAGGTCTAAACCAAGTCTAAACCAGGTCTAAACCAGGTCCATGTGCGTACACTAGTCTCTGTGCTCTTACACTTGTTCTGGTACAGCTCTAGATCGTTCTAAACACATTCAGAAAAGCTTCATTTGGGACTTTTTTAGTATCGTTTACTGTGAAAAATGAGTATCTAGTTTTGACACTGGTTTTAGTATCTGAATTTTGATCCCTCTGAAAAGTACCTTGACCATAGACACAAAAACAGCCCTTACTAGAGCTAGATTCGTACCAACGGCCGAGATATAAGAGCTCTATTTCTTTTTTAAGAGGTCATTCTTCAGCCCAGGCTTTGCTCAAACCTTTATTGGCAGAAAAAATAGAGCGTTTTAAAAATGTAGCACATAATAAAGCGTGAATAAAGCGTATAACCACAGGGCGCTGGAATATAACACCCATCAGTCCTCATTTGGTGAAATTAATATTAAAGTTTCAAATGTGAACTTTCCCCGAAGCCAAACAGCACTGAGTCACACACAGGGCAGGTCTGCTCATGTTTTAGTGCAGAATTTCAACGTGAAATAGTTACAGCTTCTGTTAATAATTTAAGATAGAAATAATGTTCGTCAAATCAAAGCACATTACCTGATTTCATGCAACAGCCGCAGTAACATTAAAATGATGAGTGGAACGAGAAGTACATTATAAATCTGGATTATATTTTCCTCTAAGAGCCGTGATGGCGTTTCCTGAAGTTTGAAACGGGAAAGTCAAACCTACAGTTTAAAAGCACTGAGGAACTTTTCTGTGTTTGTCTCCATGGAGATGCTCTGTATGACGACACGAGTTTGAGCGACTGCAGCAACAGCGGGAATTTATCCACTTTTCAATGAGTATTTGTACTTCCAACAGTAGTAGTAGTAGTAGCAGTAGTAGCAGTAGCAGTAGTAGCAGTAGCAGTAGTAGCAGTAGCAGTAGCAGTAGCAGCAGCAGCAGCAGCAGCAGCAGCAGCATAAATTGCGGTAATACAATAGTAGACAGTTGTTGTTTTAGGACTAGTATAGTCTGAGCGTTTGGTTCTTGCTCATGTTTGATTTTGCTGGTTTTACTGTGTGTGATCAAATCTGAGTGTTTTTTCTTATTTTATTGTTGTTTTTGCTTTGTGTCTGTGCAGCACTTTGGAAACTGTTTATGAAATGTGCTGTAGAAATAAAGTGGATTGGATAATAGTAGCAGTAGTATACTTTGTAGTAGTAGTAGTATACTTTGTAGTAGTAGTAGTATACTTTGTTGTAGTAGTAGTATACTTTGTTGTAGTAGTAGTATACTTTGTTGTAGTAGTAGTATACTTTGTTGTAGTAGTAGTATACGTTGTTGTAGTAGTAGTATACTTTGCAGTAGCAGTAATATACTTTGTGGTAGTAGTAGTATACTTTGTAGTAGCAGTAATATACTTTGTGGTAGTAGTAGTATACTTTGCAGTAGCAGTAATATACTTTGTCATAGTAGTAGTATACTTTGTAGTAGCAGTAATATACTTTGTGGTAGTAGTAGTATACTTTGCAGTAGCAGTAATATACTTTGTCATAGTAGTAGTATACTTTGTAGTAGCAGTAATATACTTTGTGGTAGTAGTAGTATGCTTTGCAGTAGCAGTAATATGCTTTGTCATAGTAGTAGTATGCTTTGTAGTAGCAGTAATATGCTTTGTGGTAGTAGTAGTATGCTTTGCAGTAGCAGTAATATACTTTGTCATAGTAGTAGTATGCTTTGTAGTAGCAGTAATATGCTTTGTGGTAGTAGTAGTATACTTTGCAGTAGCAGTAATATACTTTGTCATAGTAGTAGTATACTTTGTAGTAGCAGTAATATACTTTGTGGTAGTAGTAGTATACTTTGCAGTAGCAGTAATATACTTTGTCATAGTAGTAGTATACTTTGTAGTAGCAGTAATATACTTTGTGGTAGTAGTAGTATACTTTGTTGTAGTAGTAGTATACTTTGTTGTAGTAGTAGTATACTTTGTAGTAGTAGTAGTATACTTTGTTGTAGTAGTAGTATACTTTGTTGTAGTAGTAGTATACTTTGTTGTAGTAGTAGTATACTTTGTTGTAGTAGTAGTATACGTTGTTGTAGTAGTAGTATACTTTGTAGTAGCAGGAGTACACTTTGCAGTAGCAGTAATATACTTTGTGGTAGTAGTAGTATACTTTGCAGTAGCAGTAATATACTTTGTCATAGTAGTAGTATACTTTGTAGTAGCAGTAATATACTTTGTGGTAGTAGTAGTATACTTTGCAGTAGCAGTAATATACTTTGTCATAGTAGTAGTATACTTTGTAGTAGCAGTAATATACTTTGTGGTAGTAGTAGTATACTTTGCAGTAGCAGTAATATACTTTGTCATAGTAGTAGTATACTTTGTAGTAGCAGTAATATACTTTGTGGTAGTAGTAGTATACTTTGCAGTAGCAGTAATATACTTTGTCATAGTAGTAGTATACTTTGCAGTAGCAGTAATATACTTTGTGGTAGTAGTAGTATACTGTGTAGTAGCAGTAATATACTTTGCAGTAGCAGTACGAGTAGTAGTAGTATACCATTTAGTAGCAGGAATAGTATACTTGGCAATAGTAGTAGTAGGAACTGAACACAGATTTCTGCAAATACTTATACTTCTAACTGAGTAATAACTAGTATCAGGTTGGTTTGTCAGCAACACCTGTAGTAGAAGTAGTAGTAGTAGTAGTAGTAGCAGTAGCAGCAGTAGCAGTAGCAGTAGCAGTAGCAGTAGCAGTAGCAGTAGTAGTGGTAGTAGCAGTAGTATTATGAGTATGATTGAAGTGGTGAGCAGTAGCAGGTCCAGTGTCCCTCATGTTTTTCCCTTGACACGTTGGGAAAAACAGAGCCGCTTTTGTCCTCAGGTTTTCTATTATTTACCAGATGAACAAATGAAGCCGAGCGGAGCCTGAGGTGAAAGACTGTTCCACTTTTTCACCTCCTACAGCTCAACATCTGACACACACTTTTCAACTCCGCTCAGCCTTTTGGGCTTTGGACAATTACACAAAATACGACAAATGTACCACAGATTTTTGTAATGAAATTGGCAAAGTTTCTGTAGAAATTCACCCAAAAGACTGAAAATCCCCTGTGATTTGTCTCCTCTTTCTTTTTTTCCTTGTAAGTGTGGGGTCGCCTCTCCACAGATCTGACCTGTCTGGTTTAGTCTTAAGGTTTGGTCCAGGCAAAGCAGTAATAATAATAATCTCCATGGGGAAAAGCGTTTGACGGAGCCTCCAGCAGAAAAGTTTAGTATTGTTTTTAATTATTAACGGGACAGTGCATATTAAAAACAAGATAATGCAAGAGACAAACATGGACGTGTAAATATGCAGGACTGAGGCCAAAGCTCATTTCCCTCCTCAGTCTCTGCTGGACTGAGGCCACTTCACCCGAACAATTCAGAAAACCTGACAGAACCTCGGCTCCCACCTGCTCCTGTCACTATAAAGCACACGAGCAGTAATATGGTGTCGTCAAAGGTCCCACAATAATATCGAGGAGCGTCACAAAAGTAGGATTAGCAGTAGGATTAGCAGTAGGATTAGTAGTATCATTAGTAGTATTGGTAGTAGTATTTGCAGTAATATTTGCAGTAGTATCAGTAATAGTATTTGCACTAATATTTGCAGTAGTATTAGTATTTGCAGTAGTATTTGCAGCAATAGTAGTAGTATTAGCAGTAGTATCAGTAGTAATATTAGCAGTAGTATAAGTAATAGTATTTGCAGTAGTATTAGTAGTATGAGCAGTAGTATTTGCAGTAGTATTTGCAGTAGTAGCAGTAGTAGCAGTATAAGTAGTAGTATCTGCAATAGCATTTGCAGTAGTATTTGCAGTATAAGTAGTAGTATCTGCAGTATAAGTAGTAGTATCTGCAGTAGTATTTGCAGTAGTAGTAGCAGTATAAGTGGAAGTATCTGCAGTAGTATTTGCAGTAGTAGTAGCAATATAAGTAGTAGTATCTGCAGTAATATTTGCAGTAGTATTTGTAGTAGTAGTAGCAGTATAAATAGTAGTATCTGCAGTAGTATCTGCAGTAGTATTTGCAGTAGTATTAGCAGTAGTATCTGCAGTAGTAGTAGCAGTATAAATAGTATCTGCAGTAGTATTAGCAGTAGTAGTTGCAGTAGTATCTGCAGTAGTAGTAGCAGTATAAATAGTAGTATCTGCAGTAGTATTTGCAGTAGTATTAGCAGTAGTAGTTGCAGTAGTATCTGCAGTAGTAGTAGCAATATAAGTAGTAGTATCTGCAGTAGTATTTGCAGTAGTATTTGCAGTAGTATTTGCAGTATAAGTAGTAGTATCTGCAGTAGTATTTGCAGTAGTATTTGCAGTAGTATTTGCAGTAGTATTTGCAGTATAAGTAGTAGTATCTGCAGTAGTATTTGCAGTAGTATTAGCAGTAGTATCTGCAGTAGTAGTAGCAGTATAAATAGTAGTATCTGCAGTAGTATCTGCAGTAGTATTTGCAGTAGTATTAGCAGTAGTATCTGCAGTAGTAGTAGCAGTATAAATAGTAGTATCTGCAGTAGTATTTGCAGTAGTATTAGCAGTAGTAGTTGCAGTAGTATCTGCAGTAGTATTTGCAGTAGTATTAGCAGTAGTAGTTGCAGTAGTATCTGCAGTAGTAGTAGCAATATAAGTAGTAGTATCTGCAGTAGTATTTGCAGTAGTATTTGCAGTATAAGTAGTAGTATCTGCAGTAGTATTTGCAGTAGTAGTAGCAGTATAAGTAGTAGTATCTGCAGTAGTATTTGCAGTAGTATCTGCAGTAGTATTTGCAGTATCTGCAGTAGTATTTGCAGTAGTATCTGCAGTAGTATTTGCAGTAGTATTTGCAGTATCTGCAGTAGTATTTGCAGTAGTATCTGCAGTAGTATCTGCAGTAGTATTTGCAGTAGTATCTGCAGTAGTATTTGCAGTAGTATTTGCAGTAGTATTTGCAGTATAAGTAGTAGTATCTGCAGTAGTATTTGCAGTAGTATTTGCAGTATAAGTAGTAGTATCTGCAGTAGTATTTGCAGTAGTATTTGCAGTAGTATTTGCAGTATAAGTAGTAGTATCTGCAGTAGTATTTGCAGTAGTATTTGCAGTATAAGTAGTAGTATCTGCAGTAGTATTTGCAGTAGTATTTGCAGTAGTATTTGCAGTATAAGTAGTAGTATCTGCAGTAGTATTTGCAGTAGTATTTGCAGTAGTATCTGCAGTAGTATTTGCAGTAGTATCTGCAGTAGTATTTGCAGTAGTAGTAGCAGTAGTAGTAGTAGTATTTGCAGTAGTATCTGCAGTAGTATCTGCAGTAGTATCTGCAGTAGTATTTGCAGTAGTAGTAGCAGTATATGTAGTAGTATCTGTAGTAGTATCTGCAGTAGTATTTGCAGTAGTATTTGCAGTAGTAGTAGCAGTATATGTAGTAGTATCTGCAGTAGTATTTGCAGTAGTATTTGCAGTAGTATTTGCAGTAGTATTTGCAGTATAAGTAGTAGTATCTGCAGTAGTATTTGCAGTAGTATTTGCAGTAGTATCTGCAGTAGTATTTGCAGTAGTATCTGCAGTAGTATTTGCAGTAGTAGTAGCAGTATATGTAGTAGTATCTGCAGTAGTATTTGCAGTAGTATTTGCAGTAGTATTTGCAGTAGTATTTGCAGTATAAGTAGTAGTATCTGCAGTAGTATTTGCAGTAGTATTTGCAGTAGTATCTGCAGTAGTATTTGCAGTAGTATTTGCAGTAGTAGTAGCAGTATATGTAGTAGTATCTGCAGTAGTATTTGCAGTAGTACTGACCGGCCGCCTCTTGGCTCTGGCTCAGTTCAAACTGAATTCCTTTGTACAGTTCTCTGGAGATGAGTCCGTAGGCGACCATCATCACCACACCGGGGACGAAGAAGAGCACGAACAGCAGGATCATGTACCTGCAACACAAAGCATCATGGGAAACGCAGTCTTAGTCAGGATCCAAAACATCTATCGTCTTATTTTATTTAGATGAGCAGGATTTATGTGGGACAGCAGCAGGAAGGAGCTGAAGTTTTGGTGTTTTAGGGGCTTATTTGTAAAAAGGCAGATTAAACTCATGATTCACAAGTTTAATCTGTAAAACATAAACACTTAAATCTATCAGAAAATGAAAAGTCGTGAAATTATCTCGCTGTACGGACAGATCGTTTTACTTGATGAGTTCTCTTAAAATAAATGACCTGTAGACTGGAATGAAGCCGTCTCAGGACTAGTAAGTCGACTAGTAGTAAATAGTTGTTTTTGCATTCACTAAACCAGGACTAAACCCAGGACTAGACCCAAAACCAGGTCTGAATCAGATTTAAACCCGGATTAAATCAGGACTAAACCAGAACTAATCCAGGGCTAAACCAGGGCTAAACCAGGGCTAAACCAGGACTAAACCAGGACTAAACCATCTAAATAACCAGGTCTAAACCAGAACTAAACCAGGACTAAATCAGGACTAAACCAGAACTAGAGCAGGAATAAAGCCAGGTCTAAACCAGAACTAAACCAGGACTAAATCGGGGACTAAACCAGTTTGGAACAAGGACTCTGCCGTGTTTTATATTTAGTAAAATTGTCACGTCACTTTCAGAGTGTTTAAATATTTAATGAACAGATTCTTGTCAGTCGTCCTCAGCCGTTTGTTTTCACTCTCAGGTTTTCTCACATGGTTCAGATCCTCCTGGTGCAGTTTCTGCTGTTTAAACTGTCAATATGTCAACACCACACGGACGCACTCACTATTGTTCTACTGATGGACACGCAAACAGAGCGGCAGAACAGGCACTGACTCTTGTGAGCTGTAAGTCGTGTTATGATGTTGTTTCCTCCTCCTGTTGTCGTTAGAGGTGGTTTAATGTCAGTAGTTTCTTTAATGTCTTTTGTACCTGCCCGAGGACTGCAGATGGAGAGGAGCTCCGAGCTAAATCTGCCACAGAGTCTAATGTTTTCTGTGCACTGATTTAGCTCTGGTAGTCCTGATCTAGTCCTGTTTTAGTCCTGGTTTGGTCCCGGTCTAGTCCAGATTCAGTATTTAGCAGGGATGTAACTACAACATAAATCTGGTGATATCGTATCGTCAAAGGTCTCACAATAATATCGTGACCATCACAGTATATCGAATCCCAAGTGTCTTTGCTTAAATGAACAGTTCTGATGCAGAAATAGCTTTTAAAACAACAGAGGGAACTACATAGACCATGATCCTTTGCTCCGTTTCAGTGCAGACGACATGAAGAAATAACTGTTCTAAGCACTTTGACATCTTCATTCTTTGGATTCAGTCTTGTGAAGGCGTTTTTAGAGGAAAAAGGAGCAGATTCACCACAAAATATTGTAATAAATCTGGTGCAGTGAGATGTTTATGGTGAAAATATCGTACAGAGACATTTGGATTTCATTCCATCCCAAATGACAATTGTTGTACGAAATGACTGGTCAAAGCGTTTTATAACATCAGTCTTGTTATTATGTAGAATATCGTCATATCGTGAGTTTTCCCACGATATCGCAATAAATATCGTACCGAGGCAATATTGTATCGGGAGACTTGGATATCGTTACACCTCTAATATCCAGCACGAATGAGGAGTAACCTCGAGGAAAGAAGTCGCCTTGTTTGTTATTAATGTTCATATCTTGATTTTCGGACAAAATAGTGAAATAAACCCACCAGGATCATTGGAGGTTCATACGAACATTTTAAGACCAAAATGACTGAATGTGTTTAGGCGCAGAGCAGCTTTTCTCTGTGAGTCTGTTGTTTTCTGCACACTGTCCTTGGTATAAATAATTCAAAAACAGACCTGGAGTTGTTTTGTTCCTTTCACATGTTTGAATAACTCTTTATTATTAGTCTGTCCACACCTCCAAAGCTCAAAATGCTCTGCCCCACCTTGTGATGTCATGAAGCATCAAGATTTCAAGTGAACAGCTCCTTTTCCCTTTTGTTTGTTTGTAATCAGGACTTAAACATTTTTTTTTAAATAAAAAGAGGTTATGTTCTCGTGAAAGGATCCAAATGATTCTAGTGAAGGTGTGTGGAGTTTAAAAACACAGTGGAGCACTTATTACCACATGACATCACAAGGTGGAACAGAGCCTAAATGTGCAGGTTTGTGTGTTAAACATGTGTGAATGAACCAAAACACGACTCCAGGTCTGTTTGTGACGAGGAAACGACATTAGAACATGGATCAGAAAAGAGTGTGGGCCCTTCAAAGGTCTAAACAAGCTCTTAATAATTAAAGTGGGGGTATTGCGCTGGCCGTGGTCCTGCAGGGGACGGAGGCTCTGGCACCAATCCTGCATATTTACAGGTACATGTTTTCTGCAGTGCCCCGTTATATAATAAATACAAATACAAAGAGGAGGATTATGCAAAATGGACTTTCTGCAGCTTTCTACTCATTTCATTCTGTCCAGTGCTCAGGGGGATGTGATAGTGCCAGAAAAGGGGAGTGAGCTAAACCAGAACTAAACCAGGTTTAGTCCCGATTTAGTCCTACTTTAGACCTTGCCAAGACCCACTTTTGACCTGGGTTTATTTAGTTCCATTTTGGGCCCTGGTTTAGTCCCTGTTTTAGTTCTCTTTTAGTCTTGCTTTAGTTCTGGTTTAGACCTGGTTTGCTCCTGGTTTAATCCCTGTTGAAGTCCTAGTTTAGTCTTGCTTTAGTCCTGGTTTAGACCTGGTTTAGTACCTGGTTTAGTCTCTGGTTTAGTCCTGCTTTAGTCCCTGGTTTAGTCCTGCTTTAGTCCTGTTTTAGTCCTGGTTTAGTCCCGGTTTAGTCCTGTTTCAGTCTTGGTTTAGTCCTGTTTTAATCCAGTTTTAGTCCTGCTTTAGTCCCGGTTTAGTCCTGTTTCAGTCTTGGTTTAGTCCTGTTTTAGTCCAGTTTTAGTCCTGCTTTAGTCCTGGTTTAGTCCTGTTTCAGTCCTGGTTTAATCCTGTTTTAGTCCAGCTTTAGTCCTAGTTTAGTCCTGTTTTGGCCCTGCTGCTTTAGTCCTGGTTTAGTCCTGTTTCAGTCCTGGTTTAATCCTGTTTTAGTCCATCTTTAGTCCTAGTTTAGTCCTGTTTTGGCCCTGCTGCTTTAGTCCTGGTTTAGTCCTGTTTCAGTCCTGGTTTAATCCTGTTTTAGTCCAGCTTTAGTCCTAGTTTAGTCCTGTTTTGGCCCTGCTGCTTTAGTCCTGGTTTAGTCCTGTTTCAGTCCTGTTTTCGGCCCCGTATCCCTGCTTTATTGGAGCCTTTACCTGTGAACACATCGTCAGTTTAATGGCGTCTGTTTGATATTTTAATGGCGTGTGTGATCCAGCTGTTCTCGAGTGCGTCTGATGAATCAAACACTATAGAAAATCTGTTTGAGTCTTTCACAAACTAACGAGCAAAACAACAAGGATGCAAATCATCAAAGCCTAACGGTAATGTCTGCAAACGTCTGCTCAACCTGCTCTGGTCCTGCTTTTGGTCCTACTGTTTAGTCCTGGTCTAGTCCCGGTCTAGGCCAGATTTAATGAACAGTTTTAATGTGGGCCGTGTGCACATGTGAATGTACAGTGAGTCCTGGTTCAGTCCTGGTTCAGTCCTCATATAATCCTGGTTTAGTGCTGGTTTAGTCCTGATGTATTTCTGGCTTGGTCTTGTCCTAGTCCTGATTTAGTCCTGGTAGTCCTGGTTAAGTCTTGGTTTAGTCCCAGTTTAGTCCAGATTGAGATTTAGGGTCTGATAGTTCACTTGCTTTGGGCCGGACCAAATTTTGATTTATTTTTTATTTTGGTGCGTTTCATATTCACATTGTACATTTTTGTAATTGGACCAAACTCTGCAAACAAAACCACATGTGCTGAGACGCTCGAGCCGCTGGGCAGAACTGAGCAGAGTCCATTAAAGAGCAAAGTGAAAGGAGAGAAACATGTTTTTGTTATTGTCACAGCGACGTTTGCACAGATGTTTGAGCAGGAAGAGCGTTTGATGCCACGTCAGGTTTACAGTATGGAAGAAGCCATTTGTGAGCGACGAAGACGAAGGGCGACAGGCTCATGTGCCACAGCCTGTGACAGTCGCTCTTCTTCACACAGATGTGACAGGGCTGAAGATGAAGATGAATAATTATAGGAGTTTATCAAAAGACGGATCAAAAAGCCTTAGTGCTACATCCTGACCTGTGTGTAGCTCCTGTTTCACTGTTAAGTTTAGCCCATAGACGTATATAAAATACACACGTATATATTTATATATACGCTCTATGCTTCAGCCACGGACAGAACTCTGACGTACGACGGAGCTCGTTAGGTACAAATACAACAGTGTGAGATCGGGTCTGGGCTGCGTTCACACCACAGAATTCTGTGTTTTTTATTCACACCAGAAGCAAAAGGTCCGAACCAAAGGAGCAAACGAACTCTGGTTCATTTTAAACAAACCGAACGAGGCAGGAGTGAATCCAGCCTAAATGTGCAAGTGTCAACGTACAGTTAGTCCTGGTTTAGTCTTTTAACTGGACCTGACGACTAAACCAGGACTAAACCAGGACGAAACCAAGTACGTGTGACCCCACCTCAAAAGTTCCACAGTGCAGCTTTAACTCTGGTGTGTGACCGTGGCAGGACTCATTCTGAGGCCAATATCTTTTATTGCTGTGACAACACAATTTAAAGCACAGCCTCCGGTGATGGATTTTTAAATAATGAAAAAAATATAAAACGTCAAGTGGAACCATCTGCGCGTCACTCACAAATCTTCTTTTATTCTCCCAGTTTGAAGCATACGGCGTTTGGCACTAGTTTGGATTAAAGCCACGATCCTGCCACTCTCTTCTGCAGAGTATTTACTGCTGCACTTCTGACTTTCGGAAAAAAAAAAAAAACTGCTTCTCCTAAGTTTTTACTACTTCTCCCTTACTACTTCTACTAGTTTCTACTTTAGTCCTGGTTAAGTCCTGTTTTTTGTCCTCATTTAAACTTAGTGGAATTCTGGTTCAGTCCTGGTTTTTGTCCTGGTTTAGTCCTAGCTAAAGCCTGGTTTAGTCCTGGGATTAGTCCTGGTTTCAATCCTAAAGTCCTGATTTAGACCTGGTTTAGTCCTAAAGTCCTGGTTTAGACTTTTTTTAGTTTAGACCTGGTTTAGTCCTGGGATTAGACCTGGTTTAGACCTGGTGCTAGTTTAGTTCTAATGTTTGTGTGGGACGATGCATATTCATGAACATACAATTTGTATGAAATCACACATATTGATGTAAATACGGATTTAGCACAAGTGCTAATTTCCATCCGTAGTCCCATATATCCATCCATCTTCTCCCACTTAACCCGGCTGGGTCGCAGGCACCTGACCCCCCCTATGAACCCCTCTGCAGGTGGTGAGCCCACAGGAGGGTGGACAACATGGTCCTTGATGTTAGTTCATAGGGGTGCTGCATGTTTTGGGTTGATGGGGGAAACCGGAGCACCCGGAGGAAACCCATCCAGACACGGGGAGGAACATGCAAACTCCACACAAAAAGGCCCGGGCGACCCGGGGATCGAACCCGCAACCTTCTTGCTGTGAGGCCTGAGTGTTGCCACTCAACCACTGTGCCGCCTTATGTAGACCTGATTTAGTCCTGGTCCCAGTCCGGTCTAGATTTAGTTTTCATTTTCTGATCTTCTGTCCTATTTTTCACCTCCTGTCGTCGTTTGGCAGCTTCATTAGTCTCGATCCAAACTCTCCGTTAATACAGTTTTAATTACACAACAGATTCAGTTTGACAAAACACAGAGACTTTATTCAGCGCTCTTACAGCCCGGGACAGATTATCACTAAATAAAACATTAAATAAACCACAAAATGTGGTGTTTTCAAAGGACAAACACAAAATGGAGACAAATTAAATCAGATTTTAAGGAGCAGAGAAGAAACACAAACATTCAAGTAGTTTAGATACGAGTTTTAGCATCGATTAGGACCTGGTTTTCCATACGTAAAACTCAAGCTTACGTTTACTTGAGAACATCGTTAATCGTACTTCTCACCGTTTTCAGACTTAACTAAACCAGGACTAAACCAGGACTAAACCAGGACTAAACCAGGTCTAAACCAGGACTAAACCAGTACTAAACCAGGACTAAACCAGGTCTAAACCAGGTCTAAACCAGGACTAAACCAGTTCTAAAACAGGTATTTTTGTACTTTTGGTACTTTTTGTACTCGTACACAGCAGAGTCTAGTAGTGTTCAGACACAAACTGTACTTTTACCAAAGTTCTACCGTTTAATGTGGAAAATCTCATTCTGTTTTGTAAAGAAAGAGTCTCTATCATCATTATGGTATTGATTATTGAGTTTATTCCTTAGTATTGAAATCAAGTGTGAAATTTTGGTATCGTGACACTTCTAAGAACTACACCTGTACCCATAATGCCATTCTGTGTCGGTATAACAGTACAGCGCACAGGTTTGTGCTTGGTTAGGTTCAAAAAGGTTCCAATTTGTGGAGTTATCAGAGAAAGTGCGCCCCGTATGACCCGGTTCAGGTCACAGATAATGAACGATACCGAGCAAAGGAGCAGGACTTCGCTGCTCTTTGACTCCTGCAAAACTCCTTCAAACTCATTATAGAAAAACAACTTCAGTTCAATTTAAGAGTTGAAAATAGAGTTTGAGAAAAGAGTCGAAGAAAGTACAGATACAAGGACCGACAAGGGCAAAGTCTGAAAAATATATGTCAAAAGTATATCTACTTTTTAATGAATTTCACTTTTTAGTTCATGCACGTTCTTTTTACCTTGGATTTGGACTGTGTAGAAATGCCAACAGTTTCTGTGTAAAAGCCTGGTCCTGGTTAGAAGCAGGGACTAAACTAGGACTAAACCAGGACTAAACCAGGACTATACCAGGACTAAACCAAATCTGAACCAGGTCTAAACCATGTCAAACCTTGAACTAAATATGGTCTAAACTTGGACTAAACCAGGTGTAAACTAGGCCTAAACCAGGTCTAAACTAGGACTATACCAGGACTAAACCTGGTCTGAACTGTGTCTAAACCATGTCAAAACTTGGACTAAACGAGGTCAAACTTGGACTAAACCAACTCTGAATCAGAACTAAAGCTGGACTAAACCAGGCCTACACTAGGACTAAGCCCTGCCTTCTGCACCTACATGTAGGTTGTAGTGTGTAGTGTGTAGTGTGTAGTGTGTAGTGCATGCTGTAGTGTGTATTCCTCACCAGGCCTGCTCGGCCTGACTGAACAGAGTACAGTAGTGTGTAGTGTGTAGTGTGTAGGTTGTAGTGTGTAGGTTGTAGGTTGTAGTGTGTAGGTTGTAGTGTGTAGGTTGTAGTGTGTAGGTTGTAGTGTGTAGGTTGTAGTGTGTAGTGTGTATTTCTCACCAGGCCTGCTCGGCCTGACTGAACAGAGTAGCCTACTGTAGTGTGTAGTGTGTAAGTTGTAGGTTGTAGTGTGTAGTGTGTAGGTTGTAGTGTGTAGGTTGTAGTGTGTAGGTTGTAGTGTGTAGGTTGTAGTGTGTAGTGTGTAGGTTGTAGTGTGTAGTGTGTAGGTTGTAGTGTGTAGGTTGTAGTGTGTAGGTTGTAGGTTGTAGTGTGTAGGTTGTAGTGTGTAGGGTGTAGTGTGTAGGTTGTAGTGTGTAGGTTGTAGTGTGTAGGTTGTAGTGTGTAGGTTGTAGTGTGTAGGTTGTAGTGTGTAAGTTGTAGGTTGTAGTGTGTAGTGTGTAGTGTGTAGTGTGTAGTGTATGCTGTAGTGTGTATTCCTCACCAGGCCTGCTCGGCCTGACTGAACAGAGTACAGTAGTGTGTAGTGTGTAGTGTGTAGGTTGTAGTGTGTAGGTTGTAGTGTGTAGTGTGTAGTGTGTAGGTTGTAGTGTGTAGGTTGTAGTGTGTAGGTTGTAGTGTGTAGTGTGTATTTCTCACCAGGCCTGCTCAGCCTGACTGAACAGAATACTGTAGTGTGTAGTGTGTAGTGTGTAGGTTGTAGTGTGTAGGTTGTAGTGTGTAGGTTGTAGTGTGTAGTGTGTAGGTTGTAGTGTGTAGGTTGTAGTGTGTATTTCTCACCAGGCCTGCTCGGCCCGGCCGCTGGGCCAGATGAGTCTGCACATGTGCCCTTTGACTCCTCCGGGTTTGTCGAAGCGTTTGATGGCGCTGAACACAGGGTAGGGCACCATGAGCAGGAGGGACAGCACCCAGGTCAGAGTGATGACCTTGTAGGCGTGAGAGCGCGTCTGCCACGAGCGCGACTTCAGCGGATTACAGATGGCGCTGTACCTCTCGATCGCTATGGCAACCAGGCTGAAGGTGGAGATGCTCACGGAGATGCCTGTGGACAGGGAAAAAACATTTAGATTTAAAAGAAACTAAAGGAGCTCATCACATCTAGATTAGCTGGGATCATCACAGCTTCTATATAGGGCTGGGTATCGTTAAGAAGTTGCCGATACGATACGCACCTCGATACAGTGCACTTTCGATTCAACACGGTAAAGGCTAAATTGCTGCTGTGACACTAAAAGTCTTTGTTAAACCACTTCTTGTGCAAAGTTCATATGAAACACAAACATTTTAATCCTCACAACAGTGAAAATGTCAAATGTGCCGCCTGAACAAGTTTCCTTTCACTGTACAACAAAAACTGTAGCTCTGTAACAAAATAATTTAGTAAAATATACCAAAAATACTCCATATATATCGATACAGCAGCCCACGATATCCATACTGTATCTTCACATTAAACGATACGATATATCGATATTTCAATATTTTTGCACACCCCTAATTCTATAGGCCAATTATATTTAAAGCTACAGCATGTAACTTTTTGGTTGGGGGTCCGTCGCCTGCTTGTTTCGATGGATACATCATCGCTCTGCCTGGAAGGTTCCGCAGTATGACTTTAAACAGCTCTACTTTACATTTATTCAGTTAGAGGTGGTTTTATAGCTCAAAAAACAACATTCTGACTGTGAGCGGGGTCGCCTCTCCACAGATCTGACCTGTAACTTGGTCCGGTTTGGTCTCCATGGAGATAGAAAGGTTTAATGCCACATTGCGAAACATTTGTGAAGCATTTGTTGGAGCCTCCACTCGTAAAAACATTTGCAGTATTATGTTTTATTCAAAATTCCGCCCATTCGCTTCAGTCCTGGTTTAGACGCATTAACACTTGGAGGGTCCTTTTATCTATCTCCATGGAAACAAGAAACCACACACCAGGTCAGGTCACCGGTCAGATCTGTGGAGAAGTGTTTTTGTGGTAGTTTTGAGGAACAGAGTTGCACAGTTCAGCTGTTTAAATACTTGTTTCACAAAATGGCCGCTCGTTTCGCGATCCCAAAAGACCAAATGTAGACGTCGTCTTTGACTCTTTTACATGCAAATCCAATTCCCAGCTCACCTGGCTCTTACTGTAACCAAAATCCAATATTCTGTAACTGCTTCATCCGAGGCTCAACAGGGTAAAACAGCAGAGGGCAAACGCTGGGCGCTTTTACCCAGAGGATCCTACAGAGCCCCATTAGCATTTATGAATATGGACGAGGCCTAGTCAGCGCTCAACGACATGGACTCGGTTTTGTCACTGAATAAATAATATCTCTTTATTTATACATAAAGACAGAAGACGTGACGTGAA
The DNA here is from genome assembly GCA_034769755.1 of Odontamblyopus lacepedii. Taxonomy (NCBI): domain Eukaryota; kingdom Metazoa; phylum Chordata; class Actinopteri; order Gobiiformes; family Gobiidae; genus Odontamblyopus; species Odontamblyopus lacepedii. The sequence continues at coordinate 3,623,776 of CM068366.1, forward strand.
AGAAACGAGCGTGACTGTACATAGGTGCTGAAACTCATGGTGGAAAAACACTGGTGCTATTGACCTTTTTCACTACGGCTGGAAGTGCCGCGCTGTAGTTTTGTGGAACTTCCTGTTAATGATCATAATTATAAATTATAATTATAAAGCACTTTTAAAAACAATGTTTACAAAGTGGTGTACAAGCCGCAAAGAACAATACAAAACACATTAAAAAAGAAGACAGTTAATGATACAACAAATCAGATTAATTCTAATAAATAAATAACTAAAAGAGAGAATAAAAAGAAGTAGGGAATAAAAAGAGCTAAAAACCAGTTAAAGGAAGGCCAGCTGATAAAAATGGGTTTTAAGAAGTGATTTAAAAGATGGTGCAGCCTCGTCTCCTCAGGCCCCGGACTGAAAAGGCTCCATCACCTTCATCCGGAGCCTGGACTTTAGAAAACCCACGGGGGCCTGAGGATCTGAGGCTGCGGCTCGTAAAAGAGTTAAAAGTTCTGAAATGTAACTTAGTGCAAGACCTGAACAAGCCTTAAAAGTGATCAGGAAAATCTTAAAATCAATTCTAAAACACACGGGCAGCCAGTGAAGGAAGGTGTTGATGTCTGTTCAAACCAGTGAGGAGCCGGTGAATGTTTTTCTGTGGTAAATGTGACGTTTTCTCCAGCGGCTTCATAAATCTGCCCCATCACCAAATCTACAACCCACACGGTCCACAAAGGACAAACATTCTACCAGGTAAAGGTTCCAGGGTCATGAATAAAACATACGCAACTTATTCACTCAGACTGACTCTACAATTCAGATTAAAAGTCAGTTTCATGATGTCGATATTAGCATAACATAAATTTGCACAGTTCGAATGCAAGAAATCTCTCGGTAGTTCACTAAAGCTCGTTGTTGTTTCCTTTAAGCTTTCGTCTTTCTTCCCTTGATCGTTGTGGATAAACTGTCTATGGAAGAATGTTTATCCTTTGTGGACCTTGTTGGTGGAGAAAACGCCAGACATTTACACTCACATTTACCATAGAAAAACATTCACTGGAAGTTCAGCTAATCTAAAAGCTTCAGCCGTTGTGAAGAAGCTCTATTATTATTCATGGGTTTCAGAGAGATGAATAATTAGGACCATTGTTACAGCGATTAACAATTTATTTAGAATGGAATAGAATGTTTAAAATGAATTGTGACAGGATTAGGCTAATTATAAAGCGCTTCATCCTCAGAGAGTAAGGAAGTGCACTGTTGGCATGCTAGTTGTGGTTGTTAGTATAGTTTCCGTTACGGTAAAACTTCTGAAACTTGCGAAAATGTGTCGTTTAATTTATTTATTTATTTTAAGCTTTAAGAGAAACATTTTCTGTACAAATCATAATCTAAACCCATATACGCACAATTAAAAAAAACAAAAAATGAATAAAAAATGACAGAAAAAACACACACACCTTTTCTTTTTTCTTTTTTTGTTTTGTTTTGTTTGTGAACAGCCCTAATTTTATTTACAACCTATTTATGTTTAAATAGTTTGTTTTTTTTGTTTTTCTTTTTCTTTTTAACAAATTTTGCCTGTTTTGTTAATGGTCGTGTCACCGTGGTAACTGCCGAACAGTCCCTCCATAGACATACATGCAGAACCCCTCGCTCCCCCCGGCGTGAAGTCATCGCGAAGCATCTCCTTTTAGCGACATTATCGGTGAACAGTTCGCGTCGTCTCATTCGTCTCTCTAATTAAAATCCGTTTCTTCCGCGTCGCTTTGTTTAAACTAATCCCGGAGCGCGGAGCTGTCCAAACGCAGCGGCCGTCGGATTCTTCAGCACAGGAAGTCGTTATGAGCGGGATCAATCTGCAGGAAAACATCATTCTCAACGTCTGTGAGCGCACGAAGAGGTGTAGGAGTAATCGTAGTAATTCATGTTTATGTGTTTTTATTTGCTCAGTGTTAAACTCATTACAGTCTACGTACATTATTTTCAGTCTGATGCCCATAAAATAAAACACATTCAGTTTGTGGAACAATCAAATCAAACTGAGCAGGTGTAGGCCGAAGATAAAGTTTATTGTGCCTGCGCTTTAGCGCCAACTACAGCACGTTAATGGACTTTCGTCTACAAAATTAATACGACATTAACACAACATTTCACTACATCGTAATTAAAAAAAATTATCAACAATTATACAAAACAATTATAACAAAATTCTCTTTACTGCCGTTATTCTGTCAAATATTTTTCCACGATTCTCGTAAAAATTATTTTGAATTGAAAAAGCTCATTGCACCAACACGTAGCAGCAGCAGCAGTAGTAGTTGTAGTAGTAGCAGTAGCAGCAGTAGTAGTTGTAAGTGTTTATTTATATAGCGCTTTTCACAGACAGATGTCACAAAGACGCTTTACAGAGGATTCTTCATTCACTCCAGACCCAGTGGTGTAAAATACTGTTACAGCCACAGCTGCCCTGGGGCAGACTGACAGAGGCGCGGCTGCCAAGCCAACCAGCGCCAGCGGTCCCTCCGACCACCACCATCACTCACACAACTTTCACACCTACAGTGCAGGTTTTGGGTTGATGGGGGAAACCGGAGCCCGGAGGACACTGGGAGAACATGCAAACTCCACACAGAAAGGCCTGGGCGACCCGGGAATCGAACCCGCAACCTTCTTGCTGTGAGGCATGAGTGCTAGTCACTCAGCCACCGTGCCACCAAAGTAGTAGTAGTAGTAGTAGTAGTAGTAGTAGTTGTAGTAGTAGTTGTAGTAGTAGTAGTAGTAGCAGCAGTAGTAGTAGTAGTAGTTGTTGTTGTAGTTGTAGTAGTAGCAGTAGTAGTAGTTGTAGTAGTAGTAGTTGTAGTAGTAGTAGTAGCAGTAGTAGCAGTAGTAGTAGTAGTAGTAGTAGTAGTTGTAGTAGTAGTAGTAGTAGCAGTAGTAGCAGTAGTAGTAGTAGTAGTAGTAGTAGTAGTAGTAGTAGTTGTAGTAGTAGTAGTAGTAGTAGTAGTAGTAGTAGTTGTACTTGTAGTAGTTTATTATTCAAACTCAACAGTGGCCCTTCTGGTTGTGAACACATGGATTCTGGCTCCAGTTCACTTCACACTGAAAAATTCTCTCCTCTCTCTGTGTAACTGCTGCTGTGAGCCTCAGTTTGGTCTTAAAACATTCGTATTAACCCGCTCCACATGATCCCGGGCTTTTTATTTTGCTATTTTGTCCGTAAATAAATTCCCGCTCCAAATTCGCCCCCGTAACTGCGAACCTCGATGAGCTTCATTTGACTGGAGGCACCACACTCCCTTTGTCCACTTATTTATACAGTCTGTGGTTGAGAATCGCTTCATTTAATTTGTATAACTAGTAATTAGACAGCAGTAGTAGCGGTAGTAGCGGTAAATCTAGTGGAAAATAGTGGAAGATAGTAGAAAATAGATGTACTTGCACTCTCTTTGTGACATTTATTGTTTTGTTGTTTGAAATCCCAAAGTTTCCTGCAACTCCGAGCCATAATATTTCACATCTGACATTTCTATAACAACTTTTTTCCCTTTCTTCTCAACAAAGCCTAAACATTTTACTCTATCCACAAATATAAGTCCAGATATATAAAAAAAAGAAACAGTTTGACACCGTAATGCCTTTAGTAAACAGCTCTGCGCCTCGATCCGTCTTCGTAATCTGTCATTTGCATCTCAAATCAAAATAACCTTGCAAACACAGCGCTTATCGTGTTTCTACAGGTTTACTGAATATTAACACACGCGCGCGGATGACAGGTTAATGCGGTGGAAGAATCTTATTTTTAAATGTAATATTTTTCTGCATCAAATGTCCTCCAGGCCTGAGCCGCTATGACGGGCTCGAAATGTTGAAATCAGATAAAGCAGAAAACCTCGTAAACTGTTTTTTCCTGCGTGGATTAAATAAATTCAATCGACTGATCTGCCCCTGTTGTATTCTCACACTTCACCACTAGATGCTGCCTATGTTACTGCTGTCTGACAGTGCACCGCTTTGGCCTGACAGAAGAAGTGGAGGGAATTGGGGAAAATGTGTGTCACTTTATTTCTACAACACATTTTATAAACACGACAGTTTCCAAAGTGCCGCACAGACAAATTAATTCAGTAAAAGACAGTAAATCATAAATAAAAACAATAAATAAAAAGTGTTAAAATGCATAAAGCTAAAAATGGAATAAGATCAATTTTAAAAAGAAACCGAGAACCACACAACTCACGCGGTGTTAAAAACAAAAAGTAAAGTAAAAGTGGGTCTTCATAGGCCGGGAGCCAGGTCCACGCCTCAGGATGTTTTTTGCTCTTTTTTCACTATTATTTCCTGTTTTCTTCTATCTTGGGCCGTCACAAGCTTGAAAACGAACACTTTTGATGATAATTTGTCAGGCGCACAGACATTTTTTTTGTCTTTTGGGGCATATTGAGGGTGATATTTGGCAGTAAAAATGCAGTGAGCCCCAGAATATTTTTCTACTAGTTTCCCCGATGTGTCAGGATACAGCAGGCAAAATTTTAGGGTTATTTGACCATTTATGCAGTTGTAGAACCTTAATATTTACAATTACACAATTCCGCTAATAGCTTTTCCTAAATAGGGTGTTTTTTTGGGCCGGGTTGGTCCCTGTCAACTTAGAATGGCCCAAGATATAAGATGACAGGAAATAAGAGTGAAAAAAGCTCCCGGCCTATAAGACGAGCCTTGAAGCCCTTCACTGTGGGGCTGTTTAGACGTGGGCGGGCAGAGCGTTCCAGAGTTTGGGACCGGCCACAGAGAAGGACCCGTCCCACCCGTTTTAAGTCTCGTCTTAGGACCTCAGAGCGCGCGGGGGAGTAAATCTGGATGAGATCTGAGACACATTAGGGGGCCAGTCCATTCAAAGCTTTAAAAACAAACCATAAAATCTTAAAATCAGTCCTAAAACGAACAGGAAGCCGGTAAGACGTAAAGACGCAAGGATCCTTCAGTGTCTCTGGACCCATCCCCAGATCTGGGTGTAGTTTTGGTCAGGACTAGATTTAACTGGAGGTTGTAATTTGAGTTGGAGCAATTATTAAACTGCAAAGGCTGCTACAGTCCCTGACAAAAGTCTTGTCGCTTATCCATTTTGTAGAAACAAAAGCTTATAACCTGACTTTAAATGAATCGATTGGTTTTTAGAAATGTCTCGTATGAAAGCTAAAACCCTCCCAAATTATGCTCAATATACTAAAATAAATTTGCTTCACTGAAGAAAGACTGATCATTTAATGAACACAGAAAGGTCAGATTTTGGCAAGACAAAAGTCTTGTCTCCTTGTCATATGATGCACCCAATCCTAGATTACAGCCTCACCTGTGATCAGTTACTGATCAGTCAGTTAGTGGATGTGTATAAAAAGAACCCCAGCACACCAGACCTTCACATCAACTGCACCTTGACCTCTGACAACCTGCCTAAGATCCACCCTGAGACCAAAGTGTTAATTATGTGTGGCCATACCGGCTTGTCAAAGCCTGATCCCGTCAGATCTCAGAAGCTAAGCAGGGCCGGGCCTGGTTAGTACTTGGATGGGAGACCACTGGGAATTCCAGGTGCCACAGTGGGGCGCCAGTCACAGAAACGTTGTGTCCTTAGGCAAGACACTTCACCCAAAAGTGATGTGTGCATGGCAGGACTCCCTTGAAAAAGAGATTAGTAATCTCAGTGGGACTTTCCTGGGTAAATAAAGGTTACAAAATAAAAATAAAATAAAAATTATCAAGAGGCTGAAGACCAGATCCACTGCTGAGGTGGCTGACACCTTCAATGTGTCTCAGCGTCAAGTACAAAGAATAAGAAAAAGACTGGAGATGTTTTTGACAAGCCCAGGTGCAGCAGACCCCGCAAGACAAGTGCTCGGGAGGACCGTTTGTTGATTGGAAAATCCAAGGCCCCTTTTCCACTGCAGCAGAGCTCCACCAGGCCTGGTCACCTCAAGTCCCTGTGTCAACCAGATCAGTTTGTAGAATTCTGTCTCGAAATATCCTCCATGGTTGAATCAGTGCACAGAAACCAGCACTAAACAAAAGGCAATTAAAAAACCGTGTGGCATTTGCCAAGGCCCACAGCCTGCTAAAAGGATGGACACTGGAAAAGCGACAGAAGGTGGATTTCTCAGATGAATCCTCGGTTGAATTTCATCACAGCCGCCGCAAATATTGCAGGAGACCTCCTGGAGCCAGAAAACAGTTAAGTTTGGTGGTGGAAAAACCATGGTCTGGGGTTACATCCAGTATGGGGGTGTGCAAGCATGGAAGGCAAAACCAAAGAATCTTGATGAACTCTGGAGGCATGTAAGACGCTTTCTTTGCTATTCCTGATGACTTCATCAACAAATTGTATGAATCATTGTTGAACCGCATGGATGCAGTCCTTCAAGCTCATGAAAGTCATACAAGATATTAAATATGGATCTCACAGCACCACTACTTAATTCACTGACGTTATGCAACAGATTTTTGTATTTGAAGTAAATTATTTGTTCAATTTTCTGTAGGCGACAAAACTTTTGTCTTGCCAAAATCTGACCTTTCTGTGTTCATTAAATGATCAATCTTTCTTCAGTGAAGCAAATTTATTTTAGTATATTGAGCATAATTTGGGAGGGTTTTAGCTTTCATATGAGACATTTCTAAAACCAATCAATTAATTTAAAGTCAGGTTATAAGCTTTTGTTTCTACAAAAAGGATAAGTGACAAGACTTTTGTCAGGGACTGTATTTTAGATAACAGAAAGTCCTCTTGTTTACATCTCAATCTTCTTTCAAATGCTAATTACATTGGAGTTCATTTTAAAGTTAATGTACTGGAGTTAATGTACTGCAAATCTAATCACTATGAATGTTAGAAACTGTGACTTTTTTTCCCAAATCGTGCCGTCACGCTCGCCGCAGCCGCCATTTTAGGCAGTGAACTCTCTCGCCGCCTCCTTATATTTTTCCCCGCTCTGATAATCTTCTCCAAAAGCTCCGCTCAGCCCCAGATCCAGCTTTGTAGTTTGGATTGAAAGAAAACCCACAGCCCGTCAGTCGCCGAGGAGAGAAGAGCCGCGAACAAAGGACGTGTCAGAACCAAAACAATGGATTATTTAAACCGCCAGAACACAAGACACGACCCGCCATCCAAATAATGTGATCACCAAGACGACGCCACGGTATATGAGGGAAACTACAGCTAAATCTCCATGGAGACAAGCAGGTGATGAAGGTTACATAGTGCAGCTTTAAAGTTCACCTTAGCTTAATAATCATACTTAAATTAATAAATTCGGCTCCACTAAACCAAGAAACCAAGAATATACTAGACCTAAATCAGATCAGAACAAACAGAGGACTTCACGACATAAACCAGGTCTAAACCAGATCTAAACCAGGACTAAACCAGGTCTAAACCAGGACTAAACCAGGTCTACACCAAGTCTAAACCAGGTCTAAATCAGGACTGTCTAGAGAAGAACCAGTGCTAAATTAAACCAAGAATATACTAGACCTAAATCAGATCAGAACAAACAGAAGACTTCACTACATAAACCAGGTCTAAACCAGATCTAAACCAGGTCTAAACCAGGACTAAACCAGGTCTAAACCAGGTCTAAACCAGGACTAAACCAGGTCTAAACCAGGACTAAACCAGGTCTACACCAAGTCTAAACCAGGTCTAAATCAGGACTGTCTAGAGAAGAACCAGTGCTAAATTAAACCAAGAATATACTAGACCTAAATCAGATCAGAACAAACAGAAGACTTCACTACATAAACGAGGTCTAAACCAGATCTAAACCAGGACTAAACCAGGTCTAAACCAGATCTAAACCAGGACTAAACCAGGTCTAAACCAGGGCTAAACCAGATCTAAACCAGGACTAAACCAGGACTAAACCAGGACTAAACTAGGTCTAAACCAGATCTAAACCAATTCTAAACCAAATCTAAACCAGGACTAAACCAGGACTAAACCAGGTCTAAACCAGATCTAAACCAGGACTAAACCAGGTCTAAACCAGGTCTAAACCAGGCCTAAACTTGGACTATTATCTGAGTAATCTCGTTTCTCTTGAACTCCATGGACTCTGCAGTGATCTTGCACATGGCGGGAGTGACGGTGAATATACGGTACAGAGGAGGGACAACTACAACTAAATCTCCATGGAGACGAGCAGGTGGCGAACTCTCCACCAGGAAAGTTACATAGTGCAGCTTTAACGTTCACCTGATCTTCATAATAATAATAATACTTGATAATTGTGGCTCCACTCAGCGCTCTCTTCAAACGTCTCATTAGTTTTACTTGCCTTTGAATTTGTTATGAAGGTCACCTCTCCTTCTCTCCTTCTCTCCCTCTGTCGCTCCCTCTCTCCAGCTTTACACTCTCTCTCGTTTCTCTTCTCTTATTCCACACTCCCCATCGCTCTCTCGCTTCCCCCTTTCTCAAAATCTTTCCTTCTTTCCTCCTCCATCACTGTCTTTTGTTCTCTCTCTCCCTGTCTCTTCCTCTCCTTTTCTCTCTCTCTTCTGCTGTCATCCTCCCATTCCTCTCTCACTCCCTCTCTATCTTTCCTCCCCTCTCTCTTTCTCTCATTCTCTCTCTCTCCCCCTCCTTCACCTCTTACTCCTTCTTTTGCTAACTCTCTTCCACTCTCTCCTTCCCTCCTCTCTTCTCTCTCTGTCTTTACCACTCTCACTCTCTCTCTTCCTCCCTTTTCTCAATATCTTTCCTCTCTTTTCCTCCATCTCTCTTTCCTTCTCTCCCATTCCCTCTCTCACTCCCTCTTTGTATTTCCATCATCTCCTGGTCTCTCACTATCCCTCTTTCTTTTTCAATCTCTCTCTCCCCTCTTTTAACTCTTACCCTCTTTCGCCTACTCGCTCCCTCTGTCTTTCTTTCTTCCCTTTCTCTTTCTCTATCTCTCACGCTCTTTCTCCCCTCCTTCTCTCTCTTTCTTCCCTCTCTTCCTCTCTCTTTCCCCCATCTCCCAGTCTTCCTTTCTCATTCCACTCTCCTCGTTGCTCTCTCTCTTGTCCTCCCTTTCTCAATATCTTTCCTTCTCTCTCTTCCTCTGTCTCTCTTTAGCTCCTTCTCTCTCTATCTTCTGCTTTCATCCTCCCATTCCCTCTCACGCCCTCTATGTCTTTCCCTCATCTCCCTGTTTCTCTCTTTGTTCCTCACCTGCCCCTCTCCTTCCCTCCTCCTCTCCTCTCTCCTCCGTCCGTCCTTCCTTCCCTGCTCAGAGCTGAGGCCCAGGACAGTTGGTGCGTCTCTGGAGATCTCTCCGTTCTCTTCGTTAGTCAAACCAAGCTCTAAAAGCTCTAATCCTCCTGTTGTAGTTCATACTGTGGAGCCTTCAGAGGTTCAGAGGAGCCGATAACTCCACTTTAAAGGGATTTGCATTTCAATGTGCTTCATAATGGACTTCAAATGCCCTTGTTTACAGAATATTTGTATTAAAATTAGCTAAATATTGATCATAGTTTTACGTCAGTTAAGTGGAAGTTTGTGGGGAAAAAAGAAGTTGAAAAGAAAAATAAGTCGTTAGACTTTTTTCACCCAGACGTCTTAGGCTGTGTCCAAATGTCTCCCCTAATCTCGTAGTACTTGAGATTGTTTTAGTTTTTTTGCGGTTTTGGTCTCGTCACGGACTCGACTGTGCTTGGACTTGGGTCTTGTCTCGGTCTTGAAGGCGTTTGGACTCAGTCTTGTCTCAGTCTTGAAAACACTTGAACTCAGTCTTCTCTCGGTCTTCTCTCGGTCTTGAAGGCGTTTGGACTCAGTTTCAAAGGCGTTTGGACTCGGTCTTGTCTCAGTTTCAAAGGTGTTTGGACTCGGTCTTGTCTCAGTTTCAAAGGCGTTTGGACTCGGTCTTATCTCAGTTTCAAAGGCGTTTGGACTCGGTATTGTCTCAGTTTCAAAGGCGTTTGGACTCGGTCTTGTCTCAGTCTCGAGGTCTGACAACCGACGAATGGTAAAAAGGAGTTAGATTTATAAAAACATTGAAATATTTGTGCCAGAATAACTGTAAAATACAAATAAATGTTGAAAATTACAAAGATGGTCTTGATTTGGTCTCGATGTGCTTTTGTCTCGACCCTCAGAGGTCTTGGTCTTGTCCAGGTCTCAGGACCTTGTGGTCTCGGACATGTCTTGGTCTCGATTAGTGCGGTCTTGACTAAAACACTACCCCTATGACCTAACCCTCACTCACTCCATCCTCCTGCACTCTTTAGAGGACTAACGTGAGTCTAATTTGAGCCATGGAGCTTCTAACAGAGCAGTGCTTTCAGTTAGCATCACGTCCCCAGTGAATGTTGTTGACATCAGCTCCAAAGTGTTTTACCTCTATAGGCGACTTGTACTACGATTCCAACTGTTTATATCCCTGTTTTCCACGACACTTGACAAAACAGGAACATTATCATGCATTAGCTCTTCCCTCGCTCCTCGCCTCATCTTACATTATGCAGTCTGCCCTTTAGCGAACGCTCCGAGTCGTTTTGTTATTACATCAACTCAAACAGCATCCACTTCCTGTTCCTCTTTCGAAATATGATCGAAAACACAACGTAAACAAACAATATTAGCTTATAAATCTCGGCTAGCTCCCGGTGACTTGCTCGCGCCGTAATTGAAATCTATGGGGAGGATGCTAGGCTAGATTTGTGGCTAAATCGATGCACTTGACGCTAATGGAGAAGCTACTGAGCCGAGCTAACAGTGCTGACAGCGACGTTAGCGTGCGCCTGGGTTAGCTCACGTCAATAATGTTTATGATAATTGTTTTTTCTGCGCATCACGAATAATAATGAAGGAAGAAGAGCAGAGAGAAAAGAGGCAATGAGAAGGACTGAGGAGGAGAGTAGTGGTGGTACTAGTGTTAGTGAGTAGTAGTAGTATCAGTAAGTAGTAGTAGTAGTAGCACCTGTAGCCCTAGTAGTATTTGTAGTGCTAAAAAGTAGTAGGTAGTAGTGGCAGTAGTAGTAGCAGTAGTAGTAGTAGTAGTAGAAAGAAGTAGTAGTAGAAAGTAGTAGTAGCAGTAGTAGTAGTAGCAGTAATAGTAGTAGTAATAGCAATAAGTAGTAGTAGTAGTAGCAGCCCTAGTAGTATTTGTAGTGCTAAAAAGTAGTAGTAGTAGTAGTAGAAAGTAGTAGTAGTAGTAGTAGCAGTAATAGTAGTAGTAATAGCAATAAGTAGTAGTAGTAGTAGCAGCCCTAGTAGTATTTGTAGTGCTAAAAAGTAGTAGTGGTAGTAGTAGTAGTAGTAGTAGTAGTAGCCCTAGTAGTATTTCAAGATTCAAGATTCAAGATACTTTATTGTTATTATGCGAGCATAACGAACGACTCCCGGCTACAGAAGAATAAAAATAAAATAAAACAGAAGCAAAGGATAAAAGGCATCATAAATAGAAAAAAAAGCATCATAAATAGAGTTCCAGTAGTGTAAAGTGACTGTTGCACTTTACACTACTGGAACTAGTGTAGTGTAGTGCTAAAAAGTCGTAGTGGTGGTCGTAGTAATGGTAGTGGTAGTAGTAGTAGTTGTAGTAGTTGTACTAGCAGTAAGAAGTAGTAGTAGTAGTAGTAGCAAGAGCAGTAGGAAGAAGTAGTAGTAGTGAAGAGTATGTAGCAGTGATAGTATAAAAAGAAAACTTGCCGCAGTATTAGTAGCTGTAGCAGTATTTGTAGTAGTAGTATTTGCACCAGTAGCCCTAGTAGTATTTGTAGTGATAAAAAGTAGTAGCAGCAGCAGCAGCAGCAGCAGCAGCAGTAGTAGTAGTAGTAGTAGTAGTAGTAGTTCTGAGTAGGCTATAAAGCTTTATGGCCATACCAGAGATGTGAAAGCTGCTGCTGCAAGTTCTTATTTATAGTCAGTTTTTATTTATATCACACTTTTCACAGACGTGTTACATGATCGTTCAGTCCAGACCCGGTGGTGGTGGTGGTGGTGGTGGTGATAATCTGCTGTTGTAGCCACAGCTGCCCTGCTCTGTCTGTGAAAAGCACTACACAAATAAAACTAACTTACTTACTTACTTACTTACTTACTATTAATAAGAAGTTCCTGCAGGAGGAGGGACATAAGTAGTAGTAGCTGTAGTAGTAATAGCGGCTTCTCAGTTGGTGGTGGAGACTCACAAGTTCTGCTCAGGTTCAAGTTACTGTGAAAACTCTACAACAAAAAGATCCATGTTTGCATTGAAACTCAGTCTCTGGTGGCTGTTTTCAGTGTGTGGATCTGTGGATGCAGCAGTAACATTTAGAGCACTTCAGTCTGAGTGGATCATTTGACTCTGAAAATTACGTTAAGGGTTTTTCTATACTTTTTTTGTTGTTGTTTTTTATTGGTATTATTTATTACGCTAAATTGATTCTTGTGAGCTTCAAGCCGTGTTCTAATGTTGTTTCCGCCTCCAAAACAGATCTGGAGTTGGATTTAATTTACACATGTCTGAGTCACTCTTTATTATTAGTCTGTTTACATCTCCAAAGCCTTGTGATGTCATGAAGTGGGAGTTTCCACATTAACAACTCCTTTTACCTTTAGTTCAGTAGAGATTGGCAATTTAAAAACACAGTGGAGCACTTCCTGTAAACCAGGACTAAACAAGGACTAAACCAGGACTAAACAAGGACTAAACCAGGACTAAACCAGGTCGACACCAGGTCTAAACCAGGTCTACACCAGGTCTAAACCAGGTCTAAACCAGGACTAAACCAGGACTAAACCAGGACTAAACCAGGTCTAAACCAGGTCTAAACCAGGTCTAAATCAGGTATAAACCAGGACTAAACCAGGTCTAAACAAAGACTAAACCAGGTCTAAACCAGGTCTAAACCAGGACTAAACAAAGACTAAACCAGGTCTAAACCAGATCTAAACCAGGTCTAAACCAGGTCTAAACCAGGTCTAAACCAGGTCTAAACAAAGACTAAACCAGGTCTAAACAAAGACTAAACCAGGTCTAAACCAGGTCTAAACAAAGACTAAACCAGGACTAAACCAGGACTAAACCAGGTCTAAACCAGGTCTAAACCAGGTCTAAACCAGGACTAAACCAGGACTAAACCAGGTCTAAACCAGGTCTAAACCAGGTCTAAACCAGGACTAAACCAGGACTAAACCAGGTCTAAACTAGGTCTAAACCAGGACTAAACCAGGACTAAACCAGGTCTAAGACAGGTCTAAACAAAGACTAAACCCGGACTAAACCAGGTCTAAACCAGGACTAAACCAGGACTAAACCAGGTCTAAATCAGGTCTAAACCAGGACTAAACCAGGACTAAACCAGGTCTAAACCAGGTCTAATCCAGGTCTAAACAAAGACTAAACCAGGACTAAACCAGGTCTAAACCAGGACTAAACCAGGACTAAACCAGGTCTAAACCAGGTCTAAACCAGGACTAAACGAGGTCTAAACCAGGTCTAATCCAGGCCCATTATCTGAGTAGCCCAGTCTTACCCATGAAGTAGGCGGTGATCTTGCACATGGCCTCTCCAAAGATGTAGTCCTCCAGGATGTTGGGGATGAGTGTGAAGGGCATGCAGAACAGCGCCATCATCAGGTCACTGACCGCCAGCGACAGCAGGAACGAGTTGGTCACCGTCCTCATCCTTTTGTTCAGAGCCAGAACGATGATGATGAGGAGGTTCCCAAAAACGCTGATGAGGAAGATCAGAGTGTAGAGCAGGATACGGAACGAGTCCATCTCTGAAACAAACACACATGCACTTTTATTACTTTACAATTAGCAAAACCAAACTGAAATGGGAACAATCACATTTACCCAAAGAAATATAAATGTTCTTTTTGAGAGTGAAATGTCCCTGTGTCTCATGAGGTCTTATTCTGTGTTAAAGCTGCTCCCTGTAGTTTAAAGCTCCACAAACAAACATGTTCTGAAATTTATAGAAACCTTGGATTAGTTCAGGTTTTTTTTTTTAATAAATTCTGGTTGAGTTCTCTGTTAGTCCACTTTTAAACCAGGTTAAGGGCTAGATTTGACCTGCTTAAGTCCGGGTTTAGACCTGGTTTACACCTGGATTAGACCTAGAGTAGATTTGTTTTAGTCCTGGATTAGACCTGGTTTACACATGGTTTACACTTTAGACCTAGATTTGACTTGGTTTAGTCCTGGATTAGATTTGGATTAGATTTGGTTTAGTCCTGGATTAGACTTGGTTTAGACCTGGTTTGACCTGGTTAACACCTGGATTAGTCCTGGTATAGTGAAGAAAATGCATAGCGCCTCTCAGATGGCCGATGTCCAAACCTTTCTTATTTTTAAATTAAACTGTACCGTGGTCCAAAGCAAGACGACGGATTTGTGCCAAGACGTAATTTAAAAATAAAAAACTCTGAGGCGCTGTGCATTTATTTCACTTTACTTAATGGATGTTCTTTGCATTTGCACCTCGACAAGAACTTTGGTGTGAGTTTTTTTGTTTCATTTGGTAAGTGCTTGGTTTGACCTGCTTTAGTTTTGGGTTAGACCTGAATTAGTCCTGGATTAGTCTTGGTTTAGACCTCAGTTAGACCTACTTTAGACCTGGCTTTGACCTGGTTTAGTCCTGGTTCAGACTTTGGTTAGATCTGGTTTGGACCCAGTTTAGACCAGGTTTATCTTTAGTTTTGTATTATGGACTTAGATTATTTAGGTAATATAATATACCCGTGTGTCAGATGCCCTCCCCGTGTGTCAGATGCCCTCCCCGTGTGTCAGATGCCCTCCCCGTGTGTCAGATGCCCTCCCCGTGTGTCAGAAGCCCTCCCCGTGTGTCAGAAGCCCTCCCCGTGTGTCAGATGCCCTCCCCGTGTGTCAGAAGCCCTCCCCGTGTGTCAGATGCCCTCCCGTGTGTCAAAGCCCTCCCGTGTGTCAGATGCCCTCCCCGTGTGTCAGATGCCCTCCCGTGTGTCAGATGCCCTCCCGTGTGTCAGAAGCCCTCCCCGTGCGTCAGATGCCCTCCCCGTGCGTCAGAAGCCCTCCCCGTGTGTCAGAAGCCCTCCCCGTGTGTCAGATGCCCTCCCCGTGTGTCAGAAGCCCTCCCCGTGTGTCAGATGCCCTCCCCGTGTGTCAGAAGCCCTCCCCGTGTGTCAGATGCCCTCCCCGTGTGTCAGATGCCCTCCCCGTGTGTCAGATGCCCTCCCCGTGTGTCAGATGCCCTCCCCGTGTGTCAGATGCCCTCCCCGTGTGTCAGATGCCCTCCCCGTGTGTCAGATGCCCTCCCCGTGTGTCAGAAGCCCTCCCCGTGTCTCTGTGAGGTCTTATTCTGCGTAAAAGCTGCTCTGACTCTGTAGTTTAGATCTCCACAAACAAGATTTCAGCCTCTCAAATATTATCGCTCGTGTGCGGGGTTAAAAATGTGACCTGGGAATTAAATATTGATTTCCAAACTGAATTTATATTGCGATATTAAAATAGGATGAAATACACAAAAAAATGCAATTATACACTGGAAACTGAGAACATTTTGATATGTTTTTATTCTGTTGCTGTTTTATTTTATGACATTTTGCAGTAGTGTGTTTACTCTTTCTTAAGGATGCACCAAACCAATAAGAATAAATACTGGACCACAACTATTATTAATACTAAGAGTGTGCAAAAATATGTCGTATCGTTTAATGTGATGATACCGTATCGATATTGTGAGCTGCTGTATTGCTGTATCACTATCAGTATTTTTTGGTTTATTTTACTAAATTGTTTTTATGCGACACCTTTGACATTTTCACTGTTCTGAGGATTAAAATGTGTGTGTTTCCTTTTAACTTTGCACAAGAAACGGTTTAACAAAGATTTTTAGTGTCACAGCCACGATTTAGCCTTTATTTCTTATTGACCCGTATTGAATCGATTTGAAATATATGGTATCAAAGTGAATTTGCACTTTATTGAGGTATATATTGTACCGGTAACTTCTTAATGATCCCCAGCCCTGGTTAATACTCCTGCTCATAGGTTGTGCATTGCCATTAATCTGTCGATACATATCACGATATCCCTGTTATTATTCAATATATCACCATGTATCCCAATACTCAGAACAGTTAAGGAATTTATGATCTCTGTATGAAGAACTTTAAAAAATCAGTCCGGATGCATTTTGAATCGATGCAAGAATCACACAATGAAGTATCGCGATATATCACTAAATCCATTTTTTCTTTTTCTTCTAATTACTACTACTCTCCTACTTCTGTTTTACTACCACTACTGTCAGTGCGAGTTTACACCTGGAATAGACCTGGATTAGACCTGGTTTACACCCGGATTAGTCCTGTATTAGACCTGGATTAGACCCGTTTAGACCTGGATTAGTCCTGTATTAGTCCTGTATTAGACCTGGTATTAGACCTGGTTTAGACCTGGATTAGTCCTGTATTAGTCCTGTATTAGACCTGGTTTAGACCTGGATTAGTCCTGTATTAGTCCTGTATTAGACCTGGTTTAGACCTGGATTAGTCCTGTATTAGACCTGGTTTAGACCTGGTTTAGTCCTGGATTAGTCCTGTATTAGACCTGGTTTAGACCTGGATTAGTCCTGTATTAGACCTGGTTTAGACCTGGTTTAGACCTGTATTAGTCCTGTATTAGACCTGAATTAGTCCTGGATTAGTCCTGTATTAGACCTGAATTAGTCCTGGATTAGACCTGGTTTGGACCTGTATTAGTCCTGTATTAGACCTGGTTTAGACCTGGTTTAGACCTGTATTAGTCCTGTATTAGACCTGGTTTAGACCTGGTTTAGACCTGTATTAGACCTGGTTTAAACCTGGTTTAGACCTGTATTAGTCCTGTATTAGACCTGAATTAGTCCTGGATTAGTCCTGTATTAGACCTGAATTAGTCCTGGATTAGTCCTGTATTAGACCTGAATTAGTCCTGGATTAGACCTGGTTTGGACCTGTATTAGTCCTGTATTAGACCTGGTTTAGACCTGGATTAGTCCTGTATTAGACCTGGTTTAGACCCGGATTAGTCCTGTATTAGACCCGGTTTAGGTCTGGATTAGTCCTGTATTAGACCTGGTTTAGACCTGAATTAGTCCTGTATTAGACCTGGTTTAGACCTGGATTAGTCCTGTATTAGACCTGGTTTAGACCTGGATTAGTCCTGTATTAGACCTGGTTTAGGTCTGGATTAGTCCTGTATTAGACCTGGTTTAGACCTGAATTAGTCCTGTATTAGACCTGGTTTAGACCTGAATTAGTCCTGTATTAGACCCGGTTTAGGTCTGGATTAGTCCTGTATTAGACCCGGTTTAGACCTGGATTAGTCCTGGATTAGACCTGGTTTAGACCCAGTATAGTGAAGAAAATGCATAGCGCACTCAGATGGCCGATGTCCATAAACTTTTATAATTTTTAAACTAAACTATACCGTGGTCCAAAGCAAGAAAAATGACCTGATGAAGGATTTTTGCCTAAAAATAAAATAATCTTTTGGAGCTCGGCCATGTGAGGGCGCTCTGCAGACTGTCAGTACTACTACAACTACTACTACTACAGCGTATTACTAGAACTGTACTGCTGAATAATGAATGAGTGAAGTTATTTAATATGGACACAGCCGTTATAGAGACAAACAGCTCCTCTGCTCCTGATTCTACAGAAACTAAAGCAGCTTCAGTTCAAGGTGTCATTTCCACACTGTGATTCTATATACAAGTCCCTATAAGTTCCTGTTACTTCACATAATGAACACGTGAACCAGGCTCCCGCTGCGCACAGAATACCAAAGAGTGCAAGATGCTACAAGTACTTCGACATCAGACTAATGAGCTCATCCAGCGGCACAGGAGCTCCGTGTTTGAGCCGTGACCAGAATTTAATTTGGAGTTCAGCACCAACAGATCAATTCAGATATTCACAATGATTCAACACTGTATATATCCCCTATCGCGGGAACAGTTGTGACAGAAGCAGTTTTAGGTTTAGTTCTGATCCTTCCATATCTGTTTGTCTATCCATCCATCCATCATCCATCCATCCATCCATCTCTCCATTCGTCTACTGAAGTTTTTGTCTTCTTCTTCTCAAACTGTGTCCGAGCTGCTCAGGATCTGATGAGTCACCACAATCAGAGCCAGAACTTTCTCTCCTCTCACTCCTCCTTCACACTTCCGTCGCTCTGAGTCCCTCCATCACTCTATCTATGCATCACTCTATCATCTATCTACGCATCACTCCATCTATCTACGCATCACTCTATCCATCTATCTACGCATCACTCTATCATCTATCTACGCATCACTCTATCATCTATCTACGCATCACTCTATCCATCTACGCATCACTCTATCATCTACACATCACTATCCATCTATCATCTACACATCTATCTGTCTATCTATCATTCATCCGTCCATCAATTTATCCATCTATCTATCTGTCTATCTATCTATCTATCTGTCTGTCTATCTATCTATTCTATTCATCTATCTGTCTGTCTGTCTGTCTGTCTATCATCCATCTATCTATCTATCTACACATCACTATCTATCATCCATCCACCTACGCATCTATCCATCCATCTATCATCTATCTATCTGTCTGTCTGTCTATATCTATCTATCTATCTACGCATCACTATCTATCTGTCTATCTATCATCTGTCCATTTATCTATCCATCCATCCATCTACCTATCCATCTATCCATCTATCTATCATCTGTCCATCTATCTATCATCTGTCCATCTATCTATCATCTGTCCATCTATCTATCATCATCTCTCCATCTCTATCTGTAATGTCTGTCCATCCATATTTACCTCTTATTTCTTTTGCACCTAATTCTCCCTTTCTTAGTCTTTATCCTTTCTTTCTTTCTTTCTTTATCTACACGTGTATTTATTCTGTCTATCCCATCCTCCTCTTTATCATCTTCCATCTCTACATAAATCTATCTCTCCATCTACCCTTTTGCTCCTTTTTTCCCTCACCTTTCGATCTATCGTCCATCCATCTTTTTTATTTTCCTTTCTCACTGTCTTTGTCCTTGTCTTTATATATCAGTTTAATCTATATTCTATCAATCTATCGTTTTATCTATTTATCGCTCTAGCTCTCCACTATCCATCCATCCCTATCCGTCCTGTCTTCTATTTATTTATCTATTTATTCTGTCTATCTCTTTAATTCATTTTCAATTTAATTCATTTTCTTTCTTTCTTATCCTCTTCTTCGTGTTGATTTATTTTGTATCTTTCACTCTGTCTCTTCCTTTCTTTTGCTCTTCTTATTTTCTTTTTCCACTCTCTCCTCTGTCTCTATCTATCTATCACTCTGTCCATCATCTACATGTCTATTTATCTTTTCACCTCCTTCACTTCCATCGACATAAATCTCTCTTTTCTTTTGCTCTTTTTTCTCAATTTCTCTCTGTCTACGCATCTATTTATCATCATCTATCACTCTTTCTGTCTGTTATTCGTTCACTCCTTCTCTCGCTCTCTTTTCGTCACTTGCTTCACACTTTCTCCTCTCGACATAAATCTTCAGATCTTCAGTCAGACTCAGACGCAGTGAATGAGCTCGCCTCTCCACTGACCTGACCCGTCACTCTCCCTCCTCTGTATCATCTGTCTGTCTGTCTGTCTATCATCCATCCTTCCATCCATCTATCTAGCTATTTATCTATTCTATCTATTCTATCCTGCTCTGTACGATATGTTACAGGACTAAACCAGGACTTAACCAGGTCTAAACCAGGACTAAACCAGGATTAAACCAGGACTAAATCTGGATTTAACCAAGTCTAAACCAGGACTAAACCAGGATTAAACCAGGACTAAATCTGGATTTAACCAAGTCTAAACCAGGATTAAACCAGGACTAAATCCGGATTTAACCAGGACTAAACCAGGACTAAACCAGGATTAAACCAGGACTAAATCCGGAGTTAACCAAGTCTAAACCAGGATTAAACCAGGACTAAATCCGGATTTAACCAGGACTAAACCAGGACTAAACCAGGATTAAACCAGGACTAAATCCGGAGTTAACCAAGTCTAAACCAGGACTAAACCAGGACTAAACCAGGATTAAACCAGGACTAAATCCGGAGTTAACCAAGTCTAAACCAGGACTAAACCAGGACTAAACCAGGATTAAACCAGGACTAAATCCGGAGTTAACCAAGTCTAAACCAGGATTAAACCAGGACTAAATCCGGATTTAACCAGGACTAAACCAGGACTAAACCAGGATTAAACCAGGACTAAATCCGGAGTTAACCAAGTCTAAACCAGGACTAAACCAGGATTAAACCAGGACTAAATCCGGAGTTAACCAAGTCTAAACCAGGACTAAACCAGGACTAAACCAGGACTAAACCAGGAATAAACCAGGAATAAACCAGGAATAAACCAGGAATAAACCAAAGATAAATTGGGACTTAACCAGGACTAAACCAGGAATAAACCAAAAATAGGCGGCACGGTGGCTGAGTGGCAACACTCAGGCCTCACAGCAAGAAGGTTGCGGGTTCGATCCCCGGGTCGCCCGGGCCTTTCTGTGTGGAGTTTGCATGTTCCTCCCCGTGTCTGGATGGGTTTCCTCCGGGTGCTCCGGTTTCCCCCATCAACCCAAAACATGCCCGCACCCCTATGAACTAACATCAAGGACCATGTTGTCCACCCTCCTGTGGGCTCACCACCTGCAGAGGGGTTCATAGGGGGTCAGGTGCTATGAGTATTGGGCAGTAAACTGCCCCCGCGACCCAGCCGGATTAAGCGGGAGAAGATGGATGGATGGATAAACCAAAAATAAATTAGGACTTAACCAGGACTAAACCAGGTTTAAACCAGGACTAAACCAGTTCTAAACCAGGACTAAACCAGGTCTAAACCAGGAATAAACCAAAAATAAATTAGGACATAACCAGGACTAAACCAGGTCTAAACCAGGTCTAATCTAGGTCTAAACCAGGTCTAAACCAGGTCTAAACTAGGTCTAAACCAGGCCTAAACCAGGTCTAAACCAGGTCTAAACCACTCTCCTCCTCTGTACTGTATCTTCATATTCTCTAATAGAAATTTCTGGCAGATTTTATTTGATAATTAATCAAAATTCTTGCAGCAGCTGTCACAGTTTTAGCAATTCAGTAGAAAGAAGTGAGTTCCTCCGAAGGGAAATTTTAACTATATTTCCAGAATTTATAAACAAGGACGGAAAACTCTTTTTAAAACTTTTAACTTTACTTCAGTCACAAACAGTCCAAAGATTTCAACACTTTAAAGTTTTGGGTGAAAAGAAAAGTGAAAGATACAGAGTGTGTTTAAAGTGTTTAGTCCTGGTTTAGTCCTGGTTTAGTCCCAGTTTAGTCTTGTTTTAGAACTGGTTTAGTCCAGGTTTATTCTTGGTTTAGTCCAGGTTTAGTCCCAGTTTAGTCTTGTTTTAGAACTGGTTTAGTCCTGGTTTAGATCTGGTTTAATCATTGGTTTAGTCCTGGTTTAGTCCTGGTTTAGATCTGGTTTAATCATTGGTTTAGTCCTGGTTTAGTCCTGGTTTAGATCTGGTTTAATCATTGGTTTAGTCCTGGTTTAGTCCTGGTTTAGATCTGGTTTAATCATTGGTTTAGTGCTGGTTTAGTCCTGGTTTAGATCTGGTTTAATCATTGGTTTAGTCCTGGTTTAGTCCTGGTTGAGATCTGGTTTGGATCTGGTTTACGTATTGTCTTTTTCATAGACTGTAATTAAACCACGTCATGATTAAGAGTCTTTTCGTGTTCTTCTGACCACAGTTTTCCCCCATCGCTCCCGTCTCCCCCGTCCCTCCTCCGTCCCTCCGTCTAAAACACCGTCCATTTCCAAACATCAAATATTCTTTTGAATCTGGACTCCCCCAACGCAACGAGCAGCCCTCTTCTCTCCCTCCTTCCCTCCCTTCATCCCTCCCTCCCTCCCTCCCTTCATCCCTTCATCCCTCCCTCCCTTCATCCCTCCTGTTTCTGTGGCATAACTGCCTCTGCACCTCCAAACATGAATTATTCTTTTGATTCAGAGCTCCCCCAGAGCCGCCGCCTGATCATTAGTACAATCCTGTCACAAGTGCACGAGCAGCCGTCCCCAGACTACCGTAGTACTACTGTAGTACTACCGTAGTACTGCCGTAGTACTGCCGTAGTACTACCGTAGTACTCCCACAGTATTATCAGGGCGTGTTCTTTAAAAAATGCAGTAAAATGGAGCAAAGGTTTAAAGGGCTTTATTTTCTGGTCTGTTCTAATGTTGTTGGAGTTGTGTTTTGTTTCATTCACACACAAATCCTGCATATTTAGGCTTTAGTTCTTCTTCTCTCAAACTTAAAACACTCTGTTCCACCTTGTGATGTCACATTTTCCTCATTTTCTAGAAGAAGTTTTGAGCTTTGCAGATGGAGACAGACTAATACAACACAACACTAAACACATTCAATCAATTAAATACTGTCTTACTTTAACTGTAGGCTTTTAAATGTGTGTTTTAATCGTTTTATTTGATTAGTCTGTCTACATCTGCAAAGCTCAAAACGCTCAGGTGAACAGCTCCTTTTACCGTTTGTTTTAGCGGAGATGGGAAATGAAGGTGTGTGGAGTTTAAAAACGCAGTGGAGCATTTCCTGTATCACCACGTGACATCACAAGGTGGAACAGAGTGTTTTAAACTCCACACACCTTTATTTTCTAGAATCATTTGGATCATTTCAGCACTAGAATTTCCCATCTCCGCCAAAACAAACGGTAAAAGGAGCTGTTCACCTGAGCGTTTTGAGCTTTGGAGATGTAAACAGACAAATGAAATACATCACTAAATACAACCAATCAATTAAACACGGTCCCACTTTAATTGTTGTCTTTTAAATGTATGTTTTTAATCGTATTTTATTTGTTTGTTGTTGTAAGGAGACTCTGAGTGTCCAGAAAGGCGCCTGATAAATACTCGACCGTGTGAATGAAACAAAACAAAACTCCAGGCCCATTTTCTATGAAGGAACAAGATTTTAACCTGATTTTACGCTCACACGACTCAGTTTTGTGTGCTATAAGATGTTTAAAGTCCTGGTTTTGTCCTTCGTCCGTCCTGGAACAGACCATAAACTCACAATTACATTAAAATCAACTTTGTGAAGCTTTTATTACAGTTACTGCAGCTCTCCAAAGTCAGAGCGTTCAGAGCGTCCGAATCACTCACCACGATGTGTTTATAAGAGCTTTTCTCAACTTTCACAGACCAGAGCAGAGTTTTGTCTAATCCTAACAGCAGCTAGCAGGCGAAATGTGCACTTCCTGATGACAGCGGACGTATTTTGACCTCAAGAGCCACTTACACAACACATTTCGCCCAAATACACGGGAAAACAGGTTACAGACCCTTTAAATCTCCACATGCAACATTAAAACGCTCGCTGTAAATATTTAATCTGGATTTGCGGCGATAAATAAAAAGCTCGGCTGTCAAATGTCCACTGAGTGTTTTTTGGTGAGTTTATCGTCGTGGTAACAGCGGCGCAGGGGGAGGGTTGACCTTCTCTACAGAAACATATCAAACTTTTATAAGTTCACGGCAGCGTTGGCGCGACTTTATTTTGACATTTATTTTGTGGGCGATGCAAAATGCACAGAATCCAAGCTGCGCTGTGGAGATACGAGCCGAGGGACGCTCGCCGGGAGCTAAAATATTGAGTTTGGAAGAGACCCAGAAAGGTCAAAAAGGTAATTCAGAAATAGAGCAAGAGCAATTACCTTCACATTCTGCAATATTGTGTTTAGGCAATTATCTCCTCTGAGTATTTACAATAGCTAAGAGAGTTGTACTGGTAGGAAAAGTAAGTGAAAGTTTTCGAGTACTTGTTTAAAAATGTACTTAAAGAGTAAAAAGTGGAGATTTTGAGCTCTAATACAGCTTTTTTCGAGCAATTTTTATTTGTTTGTTGTTATACTTTTACTTTTCAGTCCTGTTCGAAAATGTCATGGAGGAGAAAGTACAAATACCTGCTCTCAAATGTAGTGAAGTAAAAGTACAAAGTAAACACCTTAAAATGTACTTCAGTATACAGTTTAGGTATTTGTACTTTACTACTTTAACTTCATTACATTCTACCACTGAGTAGTCGTAGTAGAAGTAGTAGTAGTAGTAGTAGTAGTAGTAATTGTAGTAGTAGTAGTACCAGTAGTAGTAGTAATAGTAGTGGTAGAAGTAGAAGTAGTAGTAGTACCAGTAGTAGTAGTAGTAGTAGTACCAGTAGTACCAGTAGTAGTAGTAGTAGTAGTAGAAGTAGTAGTAGTTGTAGTAGTAGTTGTTGTAGTAGTAGTTGTTGTAGTAGTTGTAATTAGTAGCTTGTCTCTATCTATGGACATGTTACATGACGTGGCATTAAATGTATCCATGGAAACAAGCAGGCGACACAACCAGGCTACAGGTCAGATCTTTAACAATAAAAACACCTGTAATTCAATAAATACATAAATAAATAAAGGCACCTACTTTAACTTTAACCTAATTATTAATGCCGTACTGTGGAATATTGCAGACAAAGCAACAACACACAGCAGGAAAGTTACACAGTACAAGTATTCAATTAATATTAATACCACTTAATCACTTTTATATTAGAAAAAATATCTGTCACAGTAACTTTTTGCATACTACATGACACTAATACTAATACTTGTACTACTACAGCTAAATGTTCCTTTCTTGACCCCTTGTAGTCGTAGCAACTATTTTAGACTCTCATAAATAATAATAATGTTTGAAAGTTTAAGGTACTCCTCCTCCTCCTCCTTCTACTACTACTACTACTACTACTACTTCTACTTTTACCGTTACTAGTACCACCTGTCCCTCTTTTATTGCATATTTCTCATCATTCACGCCGCACGATTTCAAATGGACTCCTCAAATCTTCTATCGACACGTCAAACAATTTCGAGACGATTTCAGCCAAACAGAAAATCATATTCATTGGACCGTAGCCCCTCGGAGTGTTAAGACCCTTCCCATAATGCAGCAGGAGCGCTCCGAGGCGTAACAGGTGTGACCGAAACCGCGAGCCGCACGAGCCGCACGAGCCGCTATAAATACGATGTGGAAATCCCGCTGGAAACTCTGAGGCGAATGGGCGACGGCTAAGTAAAGATCTGAACGTAAACAGGATTATCGTAAAGCGGAGATAATAGCCGGATTATCTGTGGGCACTTTCAGATTACGACAGAAACGCTCTCGTGGCTTTGAGCTGTTTTTAACATCACATCATGGCATCCTGACACTTATATCGATACTATAATGACTTATTATTAACCGATACCAGTGCAGGGATGGGAAACGGCACTTTATCTGCTTCCTTTTGTGTTATTCAACTGTTATTTCTCCTTCAAATCACTACAAATGTATAAAAGTTCAAACATTATGAGGCGTTCTGGGCTTGGGGTGTGCAAAAATATTGAAATATCAACATATCGGATCATTTAATACGATACGGTCACGGTCTGAACCTCACGGTACGATATTATATATCGCATTTATTGTCATTTGGGATGGAACGAAATCCAAATCTCTCTGTACCAGATTTTCACCATAAACATCTCACCGAACCAGATTTATTCCAGTATTTTTTTAGTGAATCTGCTCCTTTTTCCTCGAAAAATGCTTCACAAGACTTAATCCAAAGAATGAAGATGTAAAAGTGCTCAGAACAGTTGTTTCTTTATGTAATCTGCACTGAACCGGAGCAAAGGATCATGGTCTATGTAGTTCCAGTTCCAGATCCCAGTGTCAGTATTGGTGCATCCCTATTTTTTTTTTCTTCAGTACTTTATTTAATGACAGTTTCCTAATATCAGCAGTGTCAGGGTGAAATACTTAAATAAAAACAAAGAGCTGAGTAAAACAGACACACACACAAAACAAAAACAATAAAAATAATAATAAATCAGAAGAACTACCAGGTCAAATAGCCACAAGAAGCATGTACCAGATTGAAAAGAGAGAGTGAGATAGTGAAAAACATCATTCTGGAACAGAGGGGAAATGAACCGACTCGACAAACTGAAAGAACAGATTCCACGGCTTTTTCCATGTCGACGAAATACAGAAAGTCTCTAATCCAGACGTGGACTTCTTCCATTTAAGAAGAATAAGGCGTGGGCAACGAGAGATGCAAATGCAATTCATTTCTTTTGATCCTTTGGCATAGAGGGTTCGAGAATAACGCCAAACCGAGCAGGAATTACAGAAAGATCGGTTTTAACAGCGGAGCAGCCCTAATTTTAACCTGCTAAGAAGTGCAGCATGTGGCGTTCAAAGGGCACGAAGGGACTGTCAGATTTGGTGAAAAACGAGCTGATCGTTTTTCCCGTATTCATGGCGACAGGAGGTGAGCGAAGGAGCTGACTGAGGCGCTGAGGAGGCAGAAGCTCATCCAAACACCAGAGCGTTGGATTAGCAGAGTGTTTCCTGTCGCGTTCACCTGCCTCCCCCCCTGGGCTGTGGTGCAGGACACAGAGGACACAGAGGGACACTTTTGTCCTCGGGGCTGTTCCTCATGTACCGGTCTATGTGCTCTTAAACTTGTTCTGACGCAGCTCAAGGTCATTCTAAAGACGTGCAGGAAAAGTTCACTTCTGTCCTGACAACAGGACTTTTTAGGAGCGATTCCTCCTTTTAGTTTTTCCAACGTATGACTCAGAACTAATATTTTTTTATCAGGTGAAGAGAGGAGGTCGAGTGCTTCACTGGGTCACAAAAGAGTCAAAAAATAGCAGTGCAGGTGCTCTGCGAGGGTTAACGTGAAATCTAAAGGAGAAATAGCCCTCACTGGAAAATGTAAAACTGGGCGAGGTACAAACCCGAGGCACCGACTGAATATATTCAAAGTGCTTTACTGCATGGAGGGATTCGACCAGCAGGATGGTCTTCAGTTTGAGGTGGGACCCGCAGGTGTCCTGAAGTTATATATTACAATTATATCACATGACAAGGAAAAACAAATCCATCATCTAGACTTTCCTCATGGTTCCCAACCTTTCCTGTGTGTTTTTCCTGAGCCATGTGATGCTGTCATGTGATATCATTGTCCCTCGGGTTTGTTCCCATTTTCACACTTTCCAGTCAGGGCTATTTCTTATTTAATGTTTTTATATTCAGGGTTTCCACAGTCATGTAAATCCTGGAAAAGTCATGGAAATTGAAAATGTCATTTTCCAATCCTGGAATAGTCATGGAATTTTGTAAATTCAATGGAATTTTTGGAAAAGTCATAGAATTTTATTATCTCTTTGAAACAACTCCAGCGTTCTGTTCAGTTCTCATGAGGCTGTTATGATTATTTCTGAACATCTGCACCAGTGTTTAGTTTAACACAGACACAATAAACGCACTGACAGGATTTAGAATGTTAAAAACTATAAACCAAACCATAAGGTGAGTGGAAAGGCTTCACTTCATTTCAGATTTAGCTCTAAAAGTGCTCAGTTCTGCACTTGCAGGTGCCATAAAGTCATGGAAAATTCACTTTAGGTCATAAAAAAGTCACGGAAAAGTTTTGAAACGTCAGTGAAAAAGGAGTGTGAACCCTGTATATTTGTCTGAACTAAATGAATTTTGTGGACCGCGGCGTCCGGATCGATCAGTTTAATCAATACAGCATCAGCATAAATAAATTATAACAATATTGATTTGACATGAGGCAAATCCCCGAACATTTCTGTCGACACAGTTTCTCCGCAGGCGGCGTTTCACCTGCAGCTTCTCATAACCTGTCACTTCTTCATCCACACAGAGACGGAGGAGGAAGAAGAGGAGGAAGAAGAGGAGGAAGAAGAGGAGGAAGAAGAGGAGGAAGAAGAGGAGGAAGAAGAGGAGGAGGAGTGTCTTGCCCAAGGACACAACATCAGGAAGTAGAAGAGGCAGGAATCAAACTGTCAAACTGCAGGTGAGTGGGTGAATATCCAGATTAACTGTAGTAGTTGTGGCAGTAGTAGTAGTAGTAGTAGTAGTAGTAGTAGTAGTAGTAGTATCTCTAACAGTAATGTAATAGTAGTACTTTTACCTGAGTACACATGTAGTACTTTGTGTTTCTGACCATAAAATCAGGATAAAATGTGTCAAAATATTAAACTCTAAATTCGTACCATTTCAAAATGTTCTGAACAGGTTTAATTAAAGTCATTTATTTCACACCGCTCGTCGTTTTAATCTCATTTCCTTCTCATTTTGTCGGTTGTAATATCCTCGCCTCCATAAAAATGATTTACTTGGGCCGACGGAGTACGCCACAGATCCGCTCCGTTCTGTTCCAGCTTCACTCCAGAGGTTTGAGACACAAACGCAAAACTTTACAATTAGAATCCACATTTTCTTTTCTCACAACGCCTCAAATCTGTGAAAAATACAGCGACGGGAAAACGCTCGTAAGCAAAAACATAACAGGGGAAAATAATGAGTCTGGACGCTACAGGAGCCCAGGACGGACAAAATACCACTGAGTATTGACTGAGTATTTACAGTAGCGACAGGAGGTGTAATCATGAGAGTGGCAGTACGATTAAATATAAGAAAGGACTGGGTAAAGCACAGAGCAGCAGCTCAAGTTGGTTAAAGTCGGGCGTAAACTGCGATATTTTCACTCCAGCTCAAACTGTACGACCAAATCTCAGGGTTTAAAAGTTCACAGCTCAATATTCGTGTTCTCAAACTACACGAACGACTTCAACAGTGAAACCCTCAAGAGAGAAGAAAATCCCATGTTTACTACACGAAGCACGACACGCGATTAAGACAAAACTCAATCCAAAAAACAGCCGCACAAGTGAAAAATCGTCTCAAAAAGGGCCAAAAACCGCAGTGTACACCGGGTTTAATTTGTCTCACGTGTCTCTCAAATGTGGAAAACGGCTCCTCTCAAATTCTTGGAACATTCAGAAGAAAGATCTTTTCTCTGAGATGTGTAACAGTTTGGTGCTTCGATTGTTGATTCAGTAAAAAGCTCTTTCTCGGTCCTTTATGCTGTTTTTTCCCACTGGTGACTCGGCGGCACCAGCGGGAGCCGAGATGGATTCACAAAAGTCAGAAGAATTCCTCTGGCTGCACAAGGGCAGAAGTGAAACAAAAGGCATTTAACAGCAAACTTTAGTTTAGTTTTAGTAGTAATTGGTTTAGTTGGTAGCAATATTGGCAGTAGTAGCAGTAATAGTAGTAGTAGCAGTAGCAGCAGCAATAGTAGTAGTAGCAGTAGTAGAAGCAGCAGTAGTAGTAGTAGAAGTAATAGTAGTAGTAGTAGTAGAAGTAATAGTAGTAGAAGTAGTAGTAGAAGTAACAGTAGTAGTAGTAACAATGGTGGTAATACAGTAGAAGTACTAGGTCTAGGTCCAGTAATAGTTGAAATTAAACTAAAGCAGTATTTGTAAAAGTTCCAATAAAGAAGTAGCAGTAGTAGTAGTAGTAGTACTAACAGTAGTAGTAGCAGT
The DNA here is from genome assembly GCA_034769755.1 of Odontamblyopus lacepedii. Taxonomy (NCBI): domain Eukaryota; kingdom Metazoa; phylum Chordata; class Actinopteri; order Gobiiformes; family Gobiidae; genus Odontamblyopus; species Odontamblyopus lacepedii. The sequence goes on from CM068366.1 coordinate 3,653,241, forward strand.
AGCAGCAGTAGTAGTAGTAGTAGTAGTAGTAGTAGTACTAACAGTAGTAGTAGTAGTAGTAGTGATGGTAGTAGGTAGTGGTGGTAGTAGTGATGGTAGCGGTGGTAGTGGTACTAACGGTAGCAGTGGTAGTAGTGGCAGTAGTAGTGGTAGTGGTACTAACGGTGGCAGTGGTAGTGGTAGCGGTAGTGAGTGGTGCTAACGGTAGCGGTGGCAGTAGTGGTAGTGGTAGTGGTAGTGGTACTAACGGTGGCGGTGGCAGTGGTAGTGGTAGTGGCGGTGGTAGTGGTGCTAACGGTGGCGGTAGCAATGGTAGTGGTAGCGGTGGTAGTGGTGCTAACGGTGGCGGTAGTAGTAGTAGCGGTGGTAGTGGTGCTAACGGTGGCAGTAGTAGTAGTAGGCGGTAGTGGTAGTGATGGTACTAACGGTGGCAGTGGCAGTGGTAGTGGTAGCGGTGGTAGTGGTACTAACGGTGGCGGTGGCAGTGGTGGTGGTAGCGGTGGTAGTGGTGCTAACGGTGGCAGTGGCGATGATGGTGGTAGGCGGTGGTAGCAGTGGTGCTAACGGTAGCGGTAGCGGTGAGTGGTAGTGGTAGCGGTGGTAGTGGTGCTAACGGTGGCGGTAGTGGTAGTAGCGGTGGTAGTGGTACTAACGGTGGTGTAGCAGTGGTAGTGGTAGCAGTGGTAGTGGTGCTAACGGTGGCAGTAGATGGTAGGTAGTGGCGGTGGTAGTGGTGCTAACGGTGGCGGTGGCAGTGGTGGTGGTGGCGGTGGTAGTGGTGCTAACGGTGGCGGTAGTAGTGGTAGTGGTAGGTGGTAGTGGTAGCGGTGGCAGTGGTAGTAGTGGTGCTAACGGTAGCAGTAGCAGTGGTAGTAGTAGCGGTGGTAGTGGTACTAACGGTAGCGGTAGTAGTGGTAGTGGTAGCGGTGGTAGTGATGGTGCTAACGGTGGCGGTAGTAGGTGGTAGCGGTGGTAGTGGTACTAACGGTGGCAGTAGTAGTAGTAGCAGTAGTAGTAGTAGTAGTAGCAGTAGTAGTAGTACTAACAGTAGCAGTAGCAGTAGTAGTAGTAGCAGTAGTAGTAGTACTAACAGTAGCAGTAGTAGTAGTAGTAGTAGTAGGGCTGGGCGATATGGACCAAAAAATATATCTCGATATATTTTTGCTATATCTCGATATACGATATATATCTCGATATCTTTACAGGAAAAAATACAGCCCCCACAAACTACTGCAAAAACAAAAAAACAAATTTTATCTGATTAATATTCATTTAGTTCTGCACTTAAACACTCTTGACACCCCTTTTTGGACCCTCACCCACAGTTTAAGAACCTCTTCTTTAAGAGGACTTCCACTGACACAAAACTGCTTCAAAGTGAATAAAGTGTGTAGGATTTTTAAACCTCTATTTTCAAATTCCAAACTGGAGTTACATTCTCTTGTTTTAAAGTGGTATTTAGTCTCTGCACATTTACCAAATCAAACGCACAGTGTGACAAACGGATTTATTTGGCATTTGGCACAGGCTGCAGAGAGAAGCCCACACTCAGCGGTCCCGCACACGGGATGAGTTTATTAGCAACAGCAGCGGCATTAATGAAAAATGACCGCACTCAGTATTCAGACCTTGAGTTCATGACAAGACCGAGTCCAAATGCGCTCGAGTCGAGACAAGACCAAGACAAAAGCCAAAGCTCGCTTTGTCCAGCGGCAGTGGTGTCTGTGAGTGGTGGGGCAGGTGTGGGTCCTGCTGCGGGGCTCCTCGTTTAAGGGGCGTGGGTGTGTTTTGAAGCGGAGTTTGTTCGTGATATCTGCACACCGCGGGCTCGTGTGCTGGGCTGCGTCTTGTGATCGGAGGTGTCCGCGTGGTTGCGCTCGCGCTGGAAACGTGCATTTAGAAAGTTTAACTCGTCACGTTGTGTCTGTGCGCAGCTCCTTATTGTAGCTGCAGAAACACTCGCTTCGCCTGTTTGGTTTTCCACGTTAGCACGACGAAATATTTGCTCGCAAATGCGAGTGAAATGGGCGCACTGCAGAGCCCTGGTCCTAGTCCTGGTTTAGTCCGCGGCCGAGCCCCGGGCTCTGCGGCCGCGTTTAGTCCTGGTTTAGTTCTAGTCCTGGTTTAGTCCGCGGCCGAGCCCCGGGCTTTGCGGCCGCGTTTAGTCCTGGTTTAGTCCTAGTCCTGGTTTAGTCCGCGGCCAGCTCCGGGCTCCGCGGAGGAGCTCAGGGGACAAAAGCAGGAGGCGGATGATGGCACAGAGAAGGCGAAACAAGCGAAGCGGCGAAACCAGAAGTAAACATAAGCATTATAGCGATATATCGATATGTCAGAATTCATATCGAGTTTCAAAAATATCTCGATATATTTTAAATATCGAGATATCGCCCACCCCTAAGTAGTAGTAGTAGCAGTAGTAGCAGTAGTAGTAGCAGTAGTAGTAGTAGTACTAACAGTAGCAGTAGCAGTAGTAGTAGTAGCAGTAGTAGTAGTACTAACAGTAGCAGTAGCAGTAGTAGTAGTAGCAGTAGTAGTAGTACTAACAGTAGCAGTAGTAGTAGTAGCAGTAGTAGTAGTAGTAGCAGTAGTAGTAGTACTAACAGTAGCAGTAGCAGTAGTAGTAGTAGCAGTAGTAGTAGTACTAACAGTAGCAGTAGCAGTAGTAGTAGCAGTAGTAGTAGCAGTAGTAGTAGATGTTGTTGTCCTTTGAGTTCACTTTCTTTTAAACGATTTTCAAACTGAATCCTTTCAAAGTCGTTCCTCTGCTCCTGATCGAACCTCTGCTTCAGCACCGGCCGCTGTTCGACTCCCTGAACCTCCCCGAGGAATAAAACCATCGATCTGAGCGCGCACTTAGCGTACTGTCTGCACATCCTGAATATTGTATGTTTAACTTGAGAGACACCATCACATGAAGCATCATTTAAGAAAAGATTTGTCTTAAAACAGTCCTAAAATTTGAATACACAGTCGGGGATGATGTCAGTGGATCATTACGCTATAGTTTACTTACGTAACATACCAAACAGAGCCGGGTCAGGTGTATATTCTGATAAATAATACACCTGGTTGTCCGTGGTTTGTATGTGAAAATGTGAAAGTGAAATTATTTAGCGAACTTTAGAATTTTGTATAAAAAATTTTCAGCAACTATTTCAACTCTGGAATCTAAATTAAAAAGAAAGAAATGCCAAACTGCTCTCCAAGCAGCTCAAATATGCAAAAACAACAACTATTTTTCGTTTTTTGCCATACATTTTCTGAAGCCTTGTAACAAACAAGCCTGTGATAGATCAAGATCCTAGTTTAATCCTGGTCTGGTCTTGGTTTAGTCCTGGTTTGGTCCTTGTTTGGTCCAGGTTTAGTCCTGGTTTGATCCAGGTTTAATCCTGGTCTGATCTTGGTTAAGTCCTGGTTTGGTCCTAGTTTAGTCCTGGTTTAGATCTGGTTTTGTTCTGGTTTAGTCCTGGTTTAGTCCTGGTTTGGTCCTGTTTAGTCCTGGGTTAGTCCTGGTTTGGTGCTGGTTTGGCCCTGGTTTAGTTCTGGTTTAGTTCTGGTTTAGTTCTGGTTTAGTCCTGGTTTAGTACTGGTTTGGTTCTGGTCTAGTCCTGATTTAGTCCTGGTTTAGATCTGGTTTGGTTCTGGTTTAATCCTGGTTTGATCCTGGTTTAATCCTGGTTTGATCCTGGTTTAATCCTGGTTTGATCCTGGTTTAATCCTGGTTTGATCCTGGTTCAGCTCTGATTTTGTACCAGTTGTACGCAGTTTGTTTACAAATATGAAACTGAAATCATTTGGGAAACATCAGAGTTTTGTATTTTTATTTTCCAAACCTCGGCCCGTTCCGCCCAAATGTTTTTATCTGTCCATCTCCTGAGCGCCGCTTCCCTCCGCACAAACAGCCCCGACAGATCCGACTGAATACAGATGATCCACACGCCTCTATCAGGAACCAGCAGCACCTAATCCATAAATAATTCACCAAGATTCATTCATGTTTGGAGAAAATGCATCGGAATATTCAATACTGTTTATGGGAAAATAATGATGGAAAACGAGGAGTGTGCGTTTTGCTCATTTGTTTGCCTGATGGAGTGTGACAGCGAGCAGAGTGTGGAAATACAAAAGAGACGATTCAATAAAAGGCAAATGGAAACGTTCCTGTAAACTGATCAGTTTGTGTTCCTTTTCTCATCAGTGATTAGAAGTAAACAAGGGTGGAAAGTTGTGGATTACATTTACTCACGTTGCTGTAACTGAGGAGTTTGTCGTTTTTAAGTAGTTTTTGGACTAGGTAACTTTACTTTTACTCAAGTACATGTTGACCCAAGTAGGGCAGGTTCCAGTGTAATGAAGTAAAACCTTCATTACACTGGAACCCGCCCTCGTTACTGAGTAAAATCAGATTAATGGAGAAAAAAAATCTGCATTCAGTCATTGTGCAGAACCGTCGGTCTGTCTCGGATCTGCTTGGATGATGTCGAGGTCGTTACAGACGATATTCAAGAAGAAGGTGCTTTGAATAATTCTCGAGGGGAAAGTGAAGCAAACCCTCGGCCAAACCTCAGACACCCCTCCTCTCGGGCTGAGCGACGTCACGCTCCTTGATTTCAGTTCATCGAGGTGCTGTTTTGCTTGTTTTGGGTTGATGGGGGAAACCGGAGCCCGGAGGAAACCCGTCCAGACACAGGGAGAACATGCAAACTCCACACAGAAAGGCCTGGGCGACCCGGGGATCGAACCCAGAACCTTCTTGCTCAGGAGTATCTTGGACAACTGTTCAAACACAATAATGCAAAATGTGCTGTAGAGTCCAAACCTCCACATCAGATCTGTTCAAGCGTGCGGTGGAAGTAGGACGTTTGTTCTTTTGCCTCATAAACGGTTTATTTATCGTTTGGTTAAAACCTTAATCTGTCTGTCAGTGTTAGGAGCTCAGTTGTTTTTAAAATGTACAGATTTGCACTGAACAAAGTTTGCATGTATCACCTAAAAGTTGATGAAAACAACTGGATTCGATTTATGACTCCTTTTTTTTTTCTACATCAAATCATTGTAACTTTCACTCAAATTAAATCTAAAATTAAATACTTTTTTACTTTTACTCCAGTAGATTTTTAGATGGTTACTTTTACTTGAGTAGGAATTAAGCAAAGTAAATTTACTTTAACTTAATTACAGTTTTTCCGTACTTTTTCCACCTCTGAAAGTAAGTCTAAACTCTAGTGTTTTCAAACTCACTTCCGGTACTAAGGAACAGACTCGAAACTCAATACTAAAACTATAATAATAATTAAAAAAACCTCTTTCTTTACACAATATACTGTGATTTTCCACATTAAATGGTTGTAGTTTCTTGTGTGTAATCCCTCAATGGTCCAGGTCTAAACCGGGTCTAAACCGGGTCTAAACCAGGTCTACACCAGGTCCATACTCGTCTCTGTGCTCTTTTACTTGTTCTGATGCAGCTCCAGATTGTAGAAAAGTTCCGCTCTGTCCTGTTGATGTACTTTTTTAGGATCGATACCTGCAAAATAAAAGTGTATCTAGTTTCGCAATTGGTTTTAATATGTAACCTGACCTGCCTCCCTTTATGAATACAGATAAGTTTAATACTGTGGAGCGTTCCAGGAAAAGCAATAACACCCACCAGCAGCTCTCCATCGCCTCCCAAGTAGCTCCCCAAAGGGTTTCTGAATTAGAAAATCTGATGAATCACCGTTGGACCATGTGTCATTTTGGAGCCTAATTTAAACGGATCATGGTTTATGTTTAATAGGCATCGAACTGTACGCCGTCTAAAGTGCGTTATAGTGCTTTGACTACTCAATTTTTTGTTCTTAGGAAAAACTGTCACCTGTTTCTGTAACTGCTGCAGTGAGCCACACCGTTTTGGTCTTAAAACATTCGTATTAACTCGCTCTACGTGATCCTGGGGTTTTTATTTCACTGTTTTGTCCGTAAAGCAAAATATGAAAATCAGGTGCCTTCTTTTTCAGCTGCTCCCGGCTTTTCTGTCATCTCGGTTTGTCGTTACGCCGCCGACACAAACACGATCCAAACTTTTTCCCGCGGTCGTTCCGATGATAATGAAGCAGCA